>CM069916.1:94545117-95142221 GCA_036172215.1 Camellia granthamiana | reverse complement strand
AAAAAGAGCAAAGAAATCCCTACCTCTTGAAGCGAAGATGAGACAACCCAAAAGTCACCGGCGACGAAACGACGATCCACTCAGATTAAATGGAAGCCCTTGCAAGCTCTTCATTTTACTCCAAGTACTATAGTGGTGAAATTAAATGGATTAGGGTGTATGTGAGGATTTTAAACAAGAACTAGAGAGAGAGAGAGGGGGAAGAAATTAGGTTTAGAGTTTTAGAGAGAGAGAGAGAGAAGACGAAAAAGCGACAAAAAAACCTTTTCCCTGATTTGATATACGCACTGTAGCTTACTTTTCGTGCTCCTTTCGGATATGATTAGCCCTACAGTTCGGACTCTCGTGGTTCTGAATCTGATTCCACAAGTGCAATGTGAAATAGATAAACACAAATGAGTCCAAATCTAGCAAATCTTTTGAAAAATCGATTTTGAATCAAAAAAGCCAAAAATTGACTACATTGCTAGATTTCAGAGTCACTACCTAAATATTTTTGAAAAATTTAGAAAACCTGTGACTCGTGCCAAAGGCCATTAGTCTGTTATCACCGAAATGTCTCGGTTCGGAAACTTAGGTATGAGAGGGGAAGGTCATGAACTGAGCACCCCACTCTTCTGATCAAAGATCAGCCTCTACTAATCATGATGTTGATTTTTATTTACATTATATGTTCTTATTCCGATTATTATGTTATCGTTACTATGTGTTATCAAACAAGTATTGACTAATTCACAAAAGTTGGAATGCTTTGATTTCATGTTCATTTTGAAAAGTGTTTGAATATGTACCACTCAAAAAAGTGATCTCATATATACATTAATCCAAATTATCCCAACTTAAGCAAAAAACCTCCATCCACAGGCATTCAAAACAGGTATATCATCATAGTAATCATGCTTGATATGACAACACTAACATTCACGCAATATGCTAAAGTAGGAAATGCTTACCTAGTACTACGAGGCAAGCCAAAAGAAATAAAACAATTAAAAAAATGCATGCTCTAATATGTAGTTGACTAATGCAACACATACACAATGCAACTACTAGGCTCGGCTACTAGCATGGCATGTGAGTTAATCCAAGGCAATGCGACAAAGCACGTATTCGAATAAGGAATTTGAAATTGACATTGATTAGAATGATGAGCTGAACTCTTGTGCGTGTAAGACGAATGGATGCAAGTCATGGAAGATGCTAAGTAAATATGATGCTACCATTATAAGCGGGTAAATAAAAGGGAGAAAGGAAATGGGGGTTGGAAGACATACCTAATTATTACATATTTGCCCTCATGCAAGAGGGTCCGAATGAGCATCCAAGTGTCTGAATTAAACTAACTATTACAAATTCGAATGAAAAATAAATAAATAACAAGCTATCTAATTTATTATAACAAGGATATTATAACAATAATAATTACAACACTAATTACAACAATATAAATAATGCGAACGACATTAATGATGCATAAGAATCGGGTGCGTGCTCATGCGGACAGTCTGCAGAAGCTACTCTGTCTACCTTCCCAGGAATCTGCCTTGTTTCATCCCCAGCCACTGCCCCTTATTTATGCCAAAATACTCTATTTACCAAACATTGGGGCCCGGCCGGCCCCTAATCAGGCCCGGTCGGGTCTAAATAAGGCCGGCCGCGCCCTAATTTCTTGCAAAAATATATTTTTGTGCTCTAGGGTGAAAACAGTGCAGACAGAGCAACTATAAGCCATGTTTTTCCCTTCTGCTCTCCTCTATCATGAAACTCAAGAGAAGAGTGAATTCGAGTCCGAAACCATCAATAGGCACAAGTTGATGGCATGATGATTTCGAACGTAATTTGGACAAAACAATTAATAAATGCAATGAAGACGACCACCCCTCTCTCTCATCATGGAGGCTCAAAGAGAGAGATAGATACGCCTTAAGTTTCATCAAAATATCATGGATTGATAAGTAACAATGCTCGAAGCGATGGACTTGGCATAACGTCCGGCCGAATCCAACCGATTTTAAGAATTTTCTTTATGTCAGTTTCATTGATTTTAGGCTAATTTTTATTAGTCCTTTCTATTACTTAATCACTTTGTCCAATAAAGAGAGGTAAGTCCCCTAAATGAGAAGACATGTCAAACAAGAAGTGATCCATAGTATGAAAGGGAGACTACACCTTGGCAATGAACCTTCGTAGAGATTAAGCCATTGAGTATAGGTCTCTTTCTCATGCCTTGAATAACAATCAATCACTTGAAATTACTCTTAAACAAAGAAAAAACAAGAAAGGAGGGAGGGTGCAGAAATGATTATGCGAGATTGCTTATTAGAATGAGACTCTTCACATAACCAAGTAGTAAACAAAAGCTATCAACTCGAATGCCTTGGTGTCTAAAGCCTAAACACCCGAAGCCATGAGGACGACAACATAGCAAGCAAAGTAGTCAAAGCATAAACTAATTAAATGAATTAAAAAAAACCCTAAATAGCCCATAATATGTAAAAAATAGTGGCTAAAAATTATGTTTAAGAGCACAAAAAGATAGGACATAACAAGGAATCGCAAGGCTAGTAAACAAGAGCAAGGAGAGGTGGCTAACCCCTCCATTTTTGGGATTTCTAAACCATGTTTTTCAACCCTTTTAAACTTTGAAAATCAATTTGAAAGCCAAGAAAAATAGTGGTAAAACTAAGGAGATGAGCTATGAAGTAAGGTGTAAAAAAGGGTGTTAACCTTCTCTACCTATGGTAGCTATCCAACCCCAAGTTCTAACACTTGAAATGGATTCAAAACAACACAAGGACACAAGAAATAGATGGAAAGAGACATAAATGAAAGCAAGAGAAAATGTGACAAGCTTATACCTCTTGAAGAGAGCAAGCTTTGTTTGTAAACCAAATTTGATCCTAGCACACTCTCAAGGTTAAATTATGATTCACAAGTCTTAACCAAGGTCCTAAAGTTCAGCTCCAAGGGTGTATATAATGTATAGATATAGGTCAAGGATGATAAAATATCTCAAAGCTAGCTTGCATAAGAAGAAAGAGCTCTCAAGGGAGCTTTGCTTTTTTTGAAATTTTTCTAACCCACAACATAGTGGGATTAGTTTGTATTTATAGAATTTGAGCAAAATAGGTCACAAATATCTTCAAAAATAGACAATTGGTTGATTGCCGCCCAAAATAGTGCTTCTCGCCAAAAAGGCACGGCTGGCCCCAAATGGCCACAGCCGGCTCCCAATGAGGCACGACCGGGCCCCAATGTGCTCCCCTGTTCCTCTGTTTCTGGCTTAGTGTAGGGTGGCACAATGTTCAAAAAGGGACCTTTGAGGTAAGAATAGTGTAAATATGAAGGTTTTGGGATTATTTTAGAGCTTGAGCTTAAATTCCTCCATTGAGAAGTCAAATCATACAAAATGTAACTTTCATCATCGAATGCATAGAAAAAAGCGCCCGAGTCTTGTGGGCGGTCAAAAATGGGGTGTCTACATGCACAGACTGCTCGAGCGACCAAAACACCGCTCGTGCATCAGACACAATAAGTGACACCGCTCAAGTGACTGAGAACATTGCTCCAGTGCACAATGATCCCTCCTGGAAGTTTTACAGACTGCAGAAGACCGTTTGAGCGTAGGAAAGATCGCTTGAGTGAACCTAAGAAAAACAGACATGATTTCCTTTAAAAAGTTGAACCACCAACCTGTTTACAGCACCACCAACAACTCCAAACTCAACAATAACAAGACAAGAAGGAGTATAGATAGTGACAAAGAGTATCGGATCGCAGATCTAAGAACGTGAAATGGTCAGGTCTAACCCAAGCCATTATAAATACCATGGTGAATCTAGTTAAGGGGTGTGGTTGTGGTATTTCTATGTTGGCTTGTGTGTTCTTGGTGAAAGTCTAGAAACCCGCACAATTAGGTACCGATCCTTCTGATTAGTACTAGTAAAATGACTTTGGTAGTGCTTGTATAGCCTATTGGTATACATGTACCTAGAGATTTTCAATGTTTTGTATCGATTGCCCTATTTATTTTTTTTTTTAAAAAGTATTATTTTTTGAATTGATATATAATATTAGCATTGCACTCTTTTAAAAGAGAAAGTGTAACGTTTTGATATATGGCATGCATATGCATTCACCACATGACTTTGTTAAGCTTCATATATTGCGTTCAAGTATCTTTATTGTGCTTTAGCTCACCATATATGGAAAATAACTTCCAGGTGCTAATGATATGCCTCTACTAAGGAAGTAGCTTGGGAGGATCTTGGAGCTGAGAGCTTCTTTTGTTCTTTTATGTAAATATTTGTTGTACAAGCCTTGGGCTTGATATATGGAGTTTATCATTTTGTTGTTCCCAAGCATTGACTTGGAAATATGTAGCCATTAAGACATTAACTTATTTGTACCTTCTTTTGTTCTAGTTCATTCATGCATATCATATGATATAGATTCTAGATGTAGGATTTATGAATATATACGTGCATATGTCATCTTTTGTACACTAGAATAGAATCAATGAAAGGTTAATGTTATGTAAATTTTTGTTTTCCATTGAATATCATGAGATGGGTTGTTGTTGTTATTTTAAGGCTTTACATTACTCATGGGTGTATGCCGGAAAACCCCTCCGATGCTTAAGTCAACAATTAGGAACAACAAGGAAGAAAAACTCTATGAATTCGAGGACTAAAATTGCAATACCTGATATTAGGTTGGTTCTGAGTTTTTATAAGTTTTGCATAGCAGAATCCTAATAGGACTCTAATTCCCCTTCGCAGAGTCCTATTAGGAATCACATTCCTAAAAAGATATGACTTATCCTTTTGCACCCTGATCACTACAAGCCAAATGAGATGGCACAACTCTTTGCATTGCATTCAACCGAACAACCGTACTACCTTTACCATATTGGTTCTTGAGACAACCAAACAACGCGCAACACCGTGCAAACCCAGTGCAGCACGCCACCATACTAATATTGCGCGGCACTTAAACTAGCTCAACCATCGCCCTGCACTCAATTATGCTTGACCGATCATCTAAGGATATCTCGGTCCAACCTACCTCACCTAAGCACCACTGGTAGACAACCAAGCTAGCCCAACCTCAGCCCACATCCGAGGCCTAACAACACTTAGCTATGCCCAAATCCAAGGGTCCATGAAACCCTAGCTCGACCTATTTGTGCGGTTGGATGACGCAAATTACCCTCTCAATTGCCCTTTAATTCTATCTGTTTCAGCATGATTGGGATTACTATTCCTAAACTGAGCTAACTCACAGCCCAGTTATCGTATTTGCCCAGTTTTACTCTCATAGTTAATTAAACTCCCACCTTATATTCAACTAATAAACCGTTACGTCTAGGACACGTGGCATACACCCATTGATTCCGTGCAATTACTACAACCATCATGTATGCCTCACAAAAATTTGAATCATTGTGCCCTATTACCTTTCATATATATAACCGATACATACACCTCAAACGTCTTCACTATTCATCATCTTCATAACCTCAAACCCTAGAAACCAGAGAGTTCTTCAACGATTTCTTACTTTCCAACCCCAAATCTTGAAATTCTGTTTACATCAACTAGATCATCCTCAACACTGGAACATTCCTACTGATTGGAAACCAGTTCAGCGCCTTAGATCGTGAATTCTTCACTCTTTTAATCTTTTTCCATTTCTATTCATCGTGCTCTTGGTGTTCTTGAGCCTAAATCTCATAAGCTACACACAAAACTTAGGATATGATCCAAATAACTACTAAAACTTGGGTAAAGTAAAGGCTTAAACTGAATAGAGGGGTTAAGCAGCCATTAATCTTCGATTTCCTAGTGCACAGTCCAATTTCAGAGATAAACATTGAAGAATTTGGAAAAAAAATTGACAAAAAAAATCTAGTTTTTTATTTGAAAATACACATCAACCGAGCAAACTTCATGTTCGTAACATCTCTAAGAAACAAGCTAAGCTAAAAACCAATTATTCACATGCCATCCCGCTAAATTGACAAATCAAGAAAGAACCGAGCTAAAACCCAGCTCAATCCCTTAATCGAGCTATAACATAGCTCATCATACACAAGACCGAACTAATAAGCTTGCTTGAACACATGACCGAGCTAAAACCTTGCTCAGGCATTTGGCCGAGCTAAAACCTTGCTCATGCACTTAAATTCAATTTTTCAACGTGCAGAATCCTAGGCTTAACTAGGCACACCAATACACTGAGCAATACTCAAAGACCGTGCAAACACCGCTCACAACAAGTCCACCTACCGCTGTCGAACTAAAGGCGCGCTAAACATTTCTTTTAAGTTATTGTTTAAACTGAACTCAGTAGGCTGTTATCGCTTTCTGGTAGATCTACCTAATAGCTATAGATGAATTCTAAAAAGATTACAACATTTTGTTTGACGTCCACTTTAAATTGGTCGAAGAAGGAACCTTACCCTAGGGCAAACCGGGTGTTTTTTCCTTTACCATGCTATCAATTGTGTAAGGGGGGCCTCCATTTCTCAGTTCAACCATTGATGTGTGAATTTTTAAGACAAACAAGACTTTGCCCCATACAAGTTTCCACCAACATATACCAAATAATAAATGGAATAGCTGACCTAAATCGTAGGTTGGATTTGAATCTTGGTTTAGCCGAGATATTTCGCTAATACATCATTGGCCACACTGACGATGGGTTTTGCTGGTACCTTAAAATCAAGAGGAGTCGTGAACATCTGGTGACAAGCACTCTAGACAAGGCACAATGATGACTTCCTCTGGGTGTCTAGCAACTATGAAACCGCAGATGTGCCCAGTTGGTAAATAAACAATGACATAGGCAAAGCAAGTAAGATAAATAACTCGGTCAAACATCCTCTCGTAATCATTACCGTACTAACTATTATCCCTTTTGCAGATCTAAACCAACTTCAAGCTCAGTATTCACGCCCAAACGAAGGTGCAATCAAGGTTATGTTGAGGTGCAAGCAATGCGACTACCATGAGCTCCTGGGTTATGGACCAAACTAGTGTTATTTTGCTCCACACAAGAGTAAAGTTTCTGACTTCTTATCTGAACCTTTCCTTCTACCAGACCCAACTCTCCTAGACGTTCCATTTATTCACCTAATCAAGGAAGAAGACATGGCTAAATGGAACAAAATCAAGAATCTAATGCTTGCTTCCTCCAAGGAAAAAGCCACCACTTCCACTGTTTCACTAGATAAATTCGTCAGGCAAACTGTAGGAATCGTGCTAGCCCTTGAGACAACCAAGGTGCAAGCAACAAGCAAGGAGTCAAGCTGGACTTCAAAGAGAGCTCAATCTTCTGATCCTTCTGTAGATCTAACCACTGAGCTCAACACCAAGCAAAGGGTTGAAGTGGCCACTCTTACCCAACCTGGAAACCATTCTTGATACATAGGGGAAAAGTCATCACTGAATCCTACTTTGTTAACGAGAACAAGGAACACTTGCTTGGCTACAACCTTTCAAAGGCCTTTCTCTTGCCAGCCAGCAAGCAAAAATGCAGCCACATCCGGGGGTTATCAAATTCGCAGTGAAGTCCATGACAAGGGTAATTCTTTTAATTGACCATGCTTTCAATTTCTTACTCAGCATCATTCACTAACTCTTGCTTTTATTGCAAGCTTCAACAATCCCATCTTGTTATGGAACGTGTGGTGAAATTGAGGCAAAATGTGCACCACACCACCGAGAGCATGAAATAGCTTGAAACTAAGATAGAGTGATCCCAGTCTTCCTTAGAGATGGCCAATGTTGACAACACAAAGCTACTCAACCATGTGGCTAATGTTGGGAAAGTAAGGGATGTAGCGTTGGCTGAGCTGGAGAAGCTGAAAGAGAAAAAAGCTGCCACAAAAAAAGCTGTAGAAGACAAAGGTTTCCATGAGGCTAAGGAAAGTTATGGCAATCAAATTGATACCACCAAAGATGTCTTCTTTCAGTCCAACTAGAAGAAAACGTGAGAGAAACTGGCATATGGCCGTCATACCGAGATATTCACCACACCACCCCTTACTTCTTATCAGACTACATAGAAGCTTATGCTGATGAGATCTTCAAAGCTCTGCTCCCGGAGGAAGAATATGAGGAAGGTGAAGACGGTGCTATATAGAACCAGTCCGGTGACAAAGAGAATGTTGTGGCTGGCTAGGAGAATGTTGCTGATGAAGAACTTAACTCTCTTTTCTATTTTTTTTTCTTGTAATGAAATGATGTAACCGAGATGATGGCCTCTTCTTTTGTAATCTCCATTCATATGAATGAAATGTTTAAAAACTTTTTTTCAAGTATTGACTCATTACTTGTTTGCTTTTTCAGCTTGTTATTCCACCGACCAAAAATTTCTCGACAAAGATTTCGAAGTTACCTGCTAACCTACTTTGCCAAGCAAAAACCGTTCGGAAAAGATTTTTGATGTTGGACAAACCTCCCAACCTACTTTGTAAAGCAAAATTTTCCCAACAAAGATTTTCAAAGTTGGAAAAACCCTCCAGCCTACTTTGTCGAGCAAAATGCAGATCAGCAAAGATTTTCAATTTCCAAACCAAATTAGTTGCCCCTGGACCATGCTGAAACTGCTTGGTAAGTCTACTTGGAGAAATTAAAGTACGTTACGTTAGCATACTAACAACAACAAAGCAATGAAGGAAAACCGTGTGTTCATTTTATTGATGAAAAATTAAAAAATTACAAGCGTATAAACTAAAAATAGAATAACTTCAAATTGGCAGGATTCCATAGTCTTGGAACAGCTTGGCCATCTATATCTTCCAAGTTAGATGCCCCTTTTCTAGCCAACCTAACAATCTTGTAAGTCCTTCCTGGTTTAGTCCCAACTTGCCATCACTAGATACTGAAATGTTACCTATGATTTTGCGTAATACCTAATCTCCCACCTTGAATTGTCTTGGGTGTACATTTTTTTTAAATATTTCTTAGATAGCTCTTGTTGATAAGTAGCGATATGAATCAGCGCCTTTTCCCTTATTTCTTCAACCAAGTCGAGTTTCAATGCTATTACTTCTCCATTCAAGTCAAGATCAAAATTCTTACTTCTGATTGTAGAAAGACCGATCTCTAATGGGATAACAACTTCCATGCCATATGTCAAAGCGAAAGGCATTTCCCCAGTCGACCATCTTAGGGTTGTTTGATAAGCCCACAAGACATGGGGAAATTTCTTAATCCATTTCCCTTTAACCTTCTCAAGTCTTTTCTTCAAGCCATCCAGGATAACTTTGTTTAAAGTTTTTGCCTGACCATTGGATTGAGGATAAGCCGGCGTAGAGTTGTAGAATTCAATCGTCAAGTCTTCACAAGATCCTTTGAAAATTCTTCCACCAAACTATGTACTATTGTTTGAGATCAACGCCTTAGGAACTCCAAACCAGGTAGCAATATTTTTCCAGAAAAGCTTCTTCACATCCCTTTCCTTTATAGATACCAATGCTTCTACTTCAACCCATTTGGTGAAGTAGTCTATTACTGCGATAAAGAACTTTCGATTGCCTGGTATTGTTGGAAGTGGCCCTACAATATCCAAACCCCATAAAGCGAAAGACCAAGGACTTGTCAAAGGTAAAAGTTCTCTAGTCGGTTGGTGAATTTGTTGTACAAACTTCTAGCACTTCTCACACTTTCTGACATACTTCTGCGTATCCACTTGTATGTATGGCCACCAATACCCTTGAGAGATAGCTCAGTAGGCCAATGATCTTCCACCACATGACTCCCATACATTTCTTCATGTATCTTGAACAAGAAAGCTTCAAGTTTCCTGGGATGGACACACTTTAAATATGGACTGGTTAAAGACTTCTTGTAAAGCGCCCTAGATGGAGAGTTGTACGAATTTTGTTTGCTTCTTTCTTGTCATCAGGAAAAATTTGTTTCATAATGGGGTCCATCTATAAAGGTCCTAGCTTGACACATAATACCTCTACTGCTTTATGCTCTTTAATGCTTGGCCTTGGTAAGGAGTCAATCAACAAAGGGTTGGGAAATGATGTGTCTGACATTGTTACAAAATCAGCTAGTTCATCTGCCTTGCTATTCTCATCTCTACCAATCTACTCTACTTTGATAGCATCAAACTTCTTGATTTATTCTCTAACTAGCACTTGGTACTTAGTCATTCTATCATCCTTTGTTTCATATCCACCAAAGATTTGGTTGACTACAAATTGGGAGTCATTATACACCATTAGCTCAGTAGCCTTAATGCTGAGGCCAGATTTTAGACCCACTAAGCATTTCATACTCCACTTCGTTATTGGATCCTGGAAACCCAAGTCTGATTGCTTGCTCAATGGTCAAACCATCAGGTGAAATAATGATGATTCCAAGCCCAACTCCATGTCTGTTAGAAGCTCCATCCATGAATAGCTTCCACATCTCCCTAATAAATAGTTTTCAACACACTGATGGATCTAAAGATGTTTTTGGATCTAGGATCATAATGACTTCTTCAACCGTGTTGTCAGGTCATGGTGATGTACTTGATTGCTCATTATATTTCCTTGGTTGCCCTACCATATCCCTTTCAGGCATGTCATTGCAAATTAAATCCTCTGTAGCTCGGTCTACCTCTTTACCCCCTACAGTGCGTCATCGGGTCCAGTTGAAGATGCCAATATTGCCACACTCAATGGCGTGTTGCCAGGTTCATCCATTTAAGGTAAAGCTTCAATTTGTTGCAAGGTGGAAGGAAGCTGAGCAATTCTCGTTGTGCCTACCCCCTTACTCGTTTTCTTCAGTGAGATCAATTGGGTAAATAGAATGAGTTCCTGGAGAGAACTTTGCAATGAAATTTGCTAAAACTTGGGCTTTTATTGTCGTTCTAGGTTGGAACTTGATGTCGAATTGTCCCAACTCCACTGCCCACTTTAAAATTCTTCTAGAAAAATTCTCCCTTCCAAACAAGGCTTTTAATGGAAATTCAGTCAATACCACAATTGGATGCACGTGGAAGTAGTGCGGCAACTTTCTGGATGCCATCATCAAAGCCAAGGTGAGCTTCTCTAATGGAAGGTACCTTGTCTTAGCGCCAAGCATAGTTTTGCTCGCATAAAAAATTGGCAAGTGTAGTATTCCTTCTATGCCCACAAACACTGCGCTAACAACATGCTAAGAAACTGCTAGGTATAGATATAGTTCTTCTTATGATATTAGGGTCACCAATAGTGGTGGAGAAGATAGGTACTATTTTAATTCCTTTAGAGCATGACCACACTCTTCATCTCAGCTGAACATAGACTTTAACGCCTGGAAGAATAGCTTGCAATGATTTGAAGACCGGGTGATAAATTTGTTCAACGCGGCTGCCAATGCTGCTAGATGTTGTATTCCTTTAGGAGTATTTGGTCTCTCTAACTCTTGAATTGCCTTAATTTGTGAGGGATCTGCTTCTATTCCATAGTTAGTCACCAAGGATCATAGAAATTTTCCTAATTCCACACCGAATGCACACTTAGATGCGTTCAAATGCAACTTGTGAGTCTTCAAAATTTAAAACATCTCTGAAATGTCGCTGAGATGGTCAGACTCATTTTTTTTTTCTCTTAATCACCATATCACGAATATATGCCTCTATTGTTTTGTCGAGAAATGGAGCAAACACTTTGGTGACCATCCTTTAAAATGTTGCCCTTGCATTCTTCAGGCCAAAGTCCATGACCATGTAACAGTACAACCTCTTTAGAGTTGTAAAGGAAATGATCTCTTGGTCAAGCTCATAGATATCGATCTGATGATATCTACGATATGCATCTAGAAAGCTAAGATGGTTGTACCTCGCCGTTGAATATACCAATTGATCAATCCTTGGCAAAGGAAAGCTACCTTTTAGGCATGTTTTTGTTAACCATCTTATAATCGATGCAAACGTGCCATTTATCATTTTATTTTGGCACAACAACAGTATTTGAGATCCACTTTGGGCAATAGACTTCTTTGATTGCCCCTACTTCCAAAAAGTTCCTCATTTCCTCGACCATAACTTTCGCAGGGTGCATAGTTGACCTGCGAGTTCTCTATATGACCGGTCTAACATATGAATTGACATTGAGCTGATGGCAGATAAAGCTTGGATCAATGCCAGTCATGTCATATGGCGTCCAAGAAAACACTTCAATGTTGGAGATCAGAAACTCTACGATTTCATTCCTTTTGCTACTTGACAACGATGAACCGAGCAAAAAGAACTTTTCTGGGTCATTCTCATTAACTCTTACTTCTACAAGCTCTTCCACAGCCTTTTACCTAGCCTCCTTACCCATGTCATCCTAGGCCTCTTTGTCCTCTGGCTCTTCAATCATTTTCAACAATCCTTTTGGTGGCGCGACTACCATTTATTGTGACGAAGCACTATTTTGACATGATCTGATCTCCTAAGACCTCCTTAATTATCCCAACTTCATTTGGGAAACACACAACTTGGTGGTATGTCGATGCTATGGCTTGCATAGCGTGCAACCACGCTCTTCCTATGATAATGTTGTAAATGGATGTGACTTTCAATATCCAAAACTCCATCTCTTTGACCAATGAGCTCGATTTGACAGGCAGAATAATCTTGTCGACCGGCCATTCAGGCATTGAATTGAAGCCTACCAAGGGAGACATTGTAGGTGCCAAGTCTCTTTCATCTAGCTTAAGCTTCTTGAAGATGTTGTAGTACATGATCTCGATCGAGCTATCCTGGTCGATCAAGACTCTCTTGATATCAAAATTCTTGACGCAAAGTAACCACTAGCGCATCGTTATAAGGATTCTGCAATCTTGCCAAATCTCTGTCAGAGAAAGAAATCATATTCCTCACCTCTATCTTCCCCTTCTTGAAAGTTGGCTAAACAATGAGTACCTCCTTCATGTGCTCAGCCTTCTTTATCATTCCTCTGAGCTTACAAACTCGTTTAGGCTAGATGATCTTATGGATCACATTGATCACCCCTTGAGGGGGGTGTCTAGGGGTGATCCGTTTGGCAAGTCTTTATCTTGAGGGCTTGGCCCAGCTCCACCCTCAATGTATTTGTTCAAATGTCTTACTATTACCAACTCTTCTAAGTGTTGCTTAAGTGGTAGCCAATCATCTGTCCGGTGCCCTTTCTCATTATGGTAGGTACAGTGGTACCTTTCCTTATAACCTTTCTGTACTTTGCCTAACTTAGCTAGCCATCGGATAAATGGCTCGTCACGAATTTCGCTAAGTATATGGTAGATGGTTTTCTTGAACACCGTAGTGATGGCAGTGCAAACTTTCAGCTTTCTTGCTTTATTTACTTCACTATTACGGGGTGAATCACCCCGGTTGTTATCACGGTTCCTGTAGCCTTGCTTCACATTCTTGCCGATCGAGTTAACTTTGGCTAATGCTTTTTTGTCCAACGCCGCTGTTGTGCTGGGCTTCGCCTTTGCCGAGCAACATATTCTTCCACCCTTATATAATGGTGGGCCCTTTCCATCAGAGCCTCTATGGTTAAGGGGACGTCATGGTCATCAAGTCCCGTAGTCTATGCCTGATTGGTAGACCTTGTTTGTATTGAGTGATTGCTAGGTTAGTAGGACATTCACCAATTTCATTGAACATCTCACAATATCTGCTGTTATATGATGTCAACGTCTTCTATGGCCCATATCAATTGCCAGCAAGTGATTAACCTCTACAAGCGTCTTGGTGTTTGTTTTGAATCGGGTAACAAACGCCTCTACAAGTTGCGCTTAGGAAGTTATGTTGCCTTCAGACAACTTCTCAAACCATATGAAGCCCAAATCCCCCAGGCTTGATGGAAACAAGATGCACATCCAGGTATCTTTCTTCCTAGATATAGCCATGACTTGTCAAAAGTGGCTAAGATGCATGTAATTAAGGATTTGACTTCCCATCGTAGATTGTGAACTTTGGTTGGTTAAAGCCTGCTGGCAAAGGCGCGTTCTCGATCTCCGATGAGAACGACATATTTTGCAACCTCATCAATGCTCTATCTTCTGGCTCATAAGCAAATCGTGGCATTGGCATTGGCATTGCCACTTCAATGCTTCCATGTGTCCTTGAATGCTTCCATGTGTCCTTGAAGTCAACCTTTGCAAGGCTGGCACCCTTTATGGGTTGTTCGCCTAGGCAACCTCTCTCCTTCGTGCCCTTTCAACGAGAATAGTTCGCAAGTCCTCTGATCTGGGCAACTCCGAATAATGAGAAGATATCTGATAAGTATATGAAGGGCAATAGCTACTCCCCTCTAAATATGATCTCTCCGACCTCGTTCTTTCAGACCTAGAATGATGCAATCAAGATCACAATGACCTTGACTGAGAATTTCCTGTTTAGAGGCTTCTACTTCCAAAAGGTACGTAACGTGCATTTTGGTTTCCAGAATGATGGAATTTGGTGAGCTCATTGTGAGTTTCCATCCTACCGACACCTTTGCCCTTCATCTAGCACTTCAAAATCTTTATATACGTTGCAATCCTCCTAATTATTTCGTCTTGCTCCTTCACTCTATTTTCCAAGCCCTAGGTGTCCATAGTTTTTTTACATTTGCCCATTGGGGCTTCGAGAACGGCGAGGGTTAAAAACACTTTTCTTGCGCGTTCCCATAAGGATTTCTTCTCTGAGGGTTGAGATCAACCATGGAAAGGACATAGGGCAAATCTCAGCACCCCCTATTGGCTTCTAGCGCCTCGCCATCGACGACGAAGAGTGGTGGATCTTTGTTATTTGCCTTAAAAGCTATTGAAGGGAACTAGATCAAAAGGTTTGTTTTGTGAATTTCCCACAGACGATACCAATTGTACGAGCATGAAATATTCGTCACTTGTATGATCTTGTTGATCAAGTTTGGGCTCCTCCAAATGCATCGTACGGCCTGAAATCACAAAAAACAAGAGTATATTGGCGGGTGTGTGTCAAAAAACCCCTCCGATGCCTAAGTCAGCAATTAAGATCAACAAGGAGGAAAAGCTCTATGAATTCGAGTACTAAAATTACAATACCTAATATTAGGTTGACTCTAAGCTTTATAAGTTTTTAATGGCAGAATCCTAGTAAAACTATAATTCCCCTGCGCATAGTCCTACTAGGAATCACATTCCTAAAAGGATATGGCTTATCATTTCGTACCAGATCATTGCAAGCCAAATGAGATGGCATAATTCTTTGCACTGCATTCAACTGAGCAACCGTACTACCTTTACCCTACTGGTTCTTGAGACAACCGAGCAACGCGCAAACCCAACGCATCACGCGACCATACTAACATTGCGTGACACTCAAACTAGCCTGGCCAACACTATGCACCCAATTGCCCTTGACCAGTCATCTGAGTATAGCTCGGTCCAACCTACCTCGCCTGAGCACCATTGGAAGACGACCAAGCTAGCCTAACCTCGGCTCACATTTGAGGCCCAACAACGCTTAGCTCGATCTAAGCCAAGGGTCAATGAAACCCTAGCTCGGCCCATTTGTACGGCTAGACGATACAAATTACCTTCTCAGCAAATATAATTAAAACAAAAACTTAAAATGAGAGAAAGAAACCTTAAATAAATACACGAGTAATATGCATTTTTTTTTTTTTTTAATCTAAACAATGGGCCAATTTGCTTGCTAAAATTGTACAAGGTGCTTTTATCACATAGAGTGGAAGAAATGCATTTCGTAATAATAATAATAATAATAATAATAATAATAATAATAATAATAATAATGAGAAAATTGGTGAAAAATCCACTTCAACAATTGTCTAAGGCATTAGGTCAGTGGGGATTTCATTTTTTTTTTTTTTTTGTGAGAGATCCACACTTTGTGAAATAGTTTGGTGATAAATCCTGAAGGACATTTTATTTTTAATTTTACCCCCCGAATTTTTATTTTTATTTTTTTTTATCTATTTGACATTTTGTTGACTATTTGTTTAAATTTATATTTATCTGTTCAAATTTTTGTCTATTTGTTCAAATTTTTTTGTCTATCTGTTCAATTATTTTTTTTATCTGTTCAATTTTTTTATGTGTAAATTTTCTATCTGTCCAAAAGTTACTTGTCCAATTTTTTATCCGTTCAATATTTTTATTTGTACAAATTTTCTATCCAAATTTATCTATACAAATTTTCATATCAGTATAATTTTTATTTGTACAAATTTATTTGTATAATTTTCTCAGGAAACAAACAAAAAGAATATATAACTAAATTAGATCCTTGTAAAAACCAAATTTTCAGTAAATGCATAACATCTAAAACCAAAACCTCAACAAGTTTCCATGGTCAACTATGTGTGTGAATTAATTGGTGCATATATAAAAGTAATACATGTATCTATATTATATATTTTTTTATCTGTTGAAATTTAAATTTTGCGATTGAAAGACACTAAATCTCCATCTATTCAAATTTTGAACAGATCTGACTTATCTATCAATTTTTTTTTTATCAGTTACAATTTGTTTCATCATCTTCTTCATCATTATCATCATCATTATCATCATTATCATCAATCACAAAAAAAAAAAAAAAAAAAATCCGATATATATACATGTCTCTAAAAACACAAGAATAATGGCCAACAACAAAGCAAAATATATATAACTACTATATATATATTTATCAAAGCACAAAGCAAAATGTCTCTGATATATGTTTATATATGACTACTCCCTAGCAACAACCCCAGTGGCTGCGCCACCACCACCGCCAAAACCGCTTACTTTTACGCCGCCACACCACCTCGTCCTGCTTACTACAACGCAAATCCCACCACCAAGATTGGCTGTGCTGGCGCAATGGTGTTCTCTAGATCTATAGATTTGTAAATGTTCGTGTCAAAGCAGCGGAGTGGGAGGCAGTGGTGACAAAATCGAAGACCCCAGCATGAACTTAGGCTAGAGAGGACAGCATCAACCCCGATAGTCCACTTCCCCTCTGATAAATCAAGACTCAGCTAAGCATGCCACGATCTTCGATCCACTGAACTCCTTGTAGTTGATCATGGCACATATACGCAAATTGAACTCTCAATTCGACTCCTCTATGTGCTCCAAGGTTGCTTCATCCACCATCTTTGATTTTAGAATTAGAGATTACAAAATCTCTTTCATTTGGATGTCAACATTCGACTAAGGATGATAGATGAGAGTGAGAGAGATAAGAGTGGAGATGTGTGTGTGTGTGTGTGTGTGTATGAGAGAGAGTGAGAGAGAGAGGTATATTTAGGGTTTCTAACACTATAAGAAATTACACTTTTGGCAACTACTTTTGGCGATGATGCCAATTTTTCATAGCCGAAAGTATATTTTTGGCGACACAATAATCAATTTTGACGGTAAAAATAGACTTTTAACGACGCAATGTACTACCCGCCGCTAAAAAATCATAACATTTATCAGGCACCAAAATTATTGGGTGGCGCCAAAATTTTGAAACTTTTAGTGACGAGGGTTATTTTTTGGCAATACAATAAGCGTTGCTATTAGTTTGTTTACTTTTGGCGACAATAAGTTGGCGTGGGCGAATAGTTAAATATTTAGCGACGACAAAATTATATGTTGGCAAAGTTTTATTAGTGAAACAAGATGGTTTCATGATTTGAGTTTTTATTAGAACTCTCTAAAAGAGTTTAGATTCTCTCAAGTTGTCTATCTAAATGTGTTTCAAACATATAGTTACTGATATCTGATTTTCTTGATTTTTTTCATAAATATTCTAGTCAATAAATTGTAAAAAGTGAATGGTTCGAATCACCGAGATTGATCTCAAATGAGCCCACAAAACCCAAAGTTGACATAACCAAATTAAGAGAATCGAAACTCTGTGGGATCTTTGAGGTGGTGGCCATGTTTGGTTTGATTTTTTGAAACTTTGTTCAAATTTATTTTTTAAAGACTAAAAATTTGTTTCGTGAAAAAATTTAAAAAATCAAAACTACCATACTTATCAATTTTATATAATTTTACAAAGGATATGAAAATATTTCAAAATTCAAAAATATATTTTTTAAAAGAAAATCAACCAAACAGGACCTCAATTTTTTATCTCCCTCCCAAATTCCCTAATGTTCGAATTTCCCCCAAAACCTTATCTCATTTTGGCGCCTCTGATTTCGTTTTCCCTCTCTCTCTTTTCATGCTCAACTCTGCTGACTTTTTGCGTGCTATTTATCACTCTCCTTAGTTCTCCTCACCTTCGCGCAACTCATCTCCTTTGTCCTTTCGTCACCACCACCAGTGAGCATGGCTTCTCGTTATCACCGGCCTCTCTATAATAATTGGTATGTATATCCTCTTGTTTCTCTCTCTCAGTAAACCTAACATTTATTTATTTTTTCCTCTTTTTCTTATACTGCCCTAGCTCCTTCACAAACACTGATTGGTCTCTTCGCTCTCTCTATCTCTTTCTCACAATAATACGACTTGTATGAGTCTTGAAGGTACTCTATTGGATTTCTTCTTTCGAATTTCAGTCACTGTTCTCTAATCAATTTTTGGCTTTATTTTATTTTATTTTTTTTGAATTTTTCTCTGTATCAATCTGTTCCTTCTTTGTTTTTTCAGAGTTCATGTTCAATTTGATGTGTTGTTAAATTATATATTTTTTTTTATGTTTAGCTATTTTTTTTTCGGATTTTGCAGGGGTTCAAGTCTGGATCTGTAGTGATTGAGCTCTATTTTTATTTATTAAAAAAAAAGGAACAAAAATGACATTTAAGAAATTAATTTTTTTTTTTTTTTTAAATTTCAAGTTTATGTATGATAATGTATATAATAATTGTAAGATTATAAATATTAAGCTATTTGTATATGTATTGTATATACCTCTATACGAGCAAGTTTCATAGTTATGTGTTTATACGATCCACATTTATGCGCATTTTCATATTGTATATATGTATGTGCTAAGAAGCATGAATACTTATAAGGTGGTGTGTCCATGTCGGACACATGTTGGATACTCGGTGATATGTGTTGATCTCTCGTTCAATCGTGCCATATTATTATTATTTAAATTTTTTTAGATTCTAAATACTTCACTCTTGGGGACTACTAATTATAAATTTGAACATAGTAACTTAGAATACAATAATAAAAGAAAAACAATATAATTTGTATGAATTAGTGTTATGTTGCATTTATATATATTGTGTATCCCTTACTCGTTGTGTCTTGCGTTGTTTAAAAGTTATTGCGTATGTGTCATGTTGTGTGTCTGTTTCCCTTAGAAGAGGTGTGCTCAAGGCAACATTTTTAAAAGGGGTTCAATAGAAAGTAAAGCCAGTCAGTTTTGAAACCTCTCAGACTAGAGGAATAACTTAATGGCTGGGTTAAATAGGTTTTGGCAGGTTACATTCTTCTCATGTCTGCCAGGTCAAGAGTAAGGTCGATCGAGCCAAGCGTTTTAGGGTTTGCCAATTATTAATTAATGCCTAAAGGACCAAATAATCTGCAATACACCAACATGCACTGATCTGACTGTCACTACTGAATGTTCCCATTGTTTTCCTACTAACTTGGCTGGGTGAATAATTTCAATTAAATCACAGCTAGTTTTTGTTTGGGATTCTGTGATGCACACTATCGGTCAACTGGTTTTATTTGGACAATATAAAAGTTAATGTTGCATGTTATTGTACTAGTGTTGATCTTATAATCACAAAACCTTCCACCCCTTCCTTTTCTCCTTCTGCAAATTGATATCTTTGAGCAAGCTTATGTAACTTTAAAGGAGTTTGTAGCCTTATCTGGATAAATTTTTTTGTTTAAGATTGCTGGACCTTTTCTGGATGAAAGCCAAGTAAGGTCAGTAGTTGAAAAGATAAAACAAGTGATCACAACTAGTTCAACTAGAAAAAGAGAAAGAGCAAAAAGAGCCAAAGCAGAAGACTTCGATGCAGAAAAAGGAGAACTGCTGAAGAAGGAAAATGAGCAAGAAGAGAAACTTTTTGATCAAGTATGTTATTGGAGCATATCTACTGGTGACGTTTACCCTTTACCCTTTGACTGCTTTGTTTGTTATGTAAATACATACTAATGTTATCTGGTTTTACATTATATGATCCAGGTTGGTGATTGTTTGGGTACTTTGATCAAAACTTTCAAGTCCTCTTTCTTGTCCTTTTTTGATGAGCTATCATCGTATTTAACTCCCATGTGGGTAAGTTCTTTTACAAAAAAATTTCTACTTGTCCCGCATTTAGCATGCATGGAGCCTTTAGATTCAGTGGAGTACATTCTTTTCATGCATATGCATAGAGATGTAACAATAAACAATTGGTTCGACGTGCATTGTTTTAACAACTGAACTTTGTGACAACTTTGGAATTCTGTTTGACATAAGAAACCCTGGATTTAATTTTTGTAAATTTGGTGCATAGAACAGGGCCTATTTTATGTGGTGGTTTGCTTTAAAGTTATATTTATTTTCATTAGTGACGTTCCTTTATGTATTCTCATTTAATATGTGTGTATGTGTGTGTGTGTGTGTGTGTGTGTGTGGGTGGGTGGCAGGGGGGAGGGGGGGAGTGGGGAGCATCTAGACTCGCCTTAAATGAGTCACAAAATGTTTTTGAACTTTTCTCGATCAGTTTTTTTCCATCTGGGTTCATTCACAAATTGCATGCCCATTGCACTTGCTCCATGTTCATTTTATGCCTCCAGTATTTGTTTGGTAGTTGGAGCAATATCAAAAAATAAATAACCTAGAAAACTAGGGGAGTTGCATTTTTTATGTGGGAAGTTCTTAAAAAAGTGATGACCTAGGGAAACAAGGAAAGAATGATTATGAGTTTGCCTGTAATTGAATAAGATAGAAAAGTGCCACCATGCCAAGTAGGACTTGATGTCAGTAAATGAGCAAGTTGATAGTGTGAAAGAGTATGCAATGAAGATGGAAAGTGTTAGCATTTCGTGGAAGAGACAAACTTTATCACTAATTCACTGGTATGTTTCTTAGACTACAAAATATTACAAGCTAGATGCAAACTTCTGGCGTCAAATCGATGTAACCAATCTATGTCTCTAACAATATTTGTCAATCTTTCTTGTTCTTTTGTCCTGAATTTTATTTATGAAATTACACGTGTCTATACAAATGCAGATTGATAGTACACTTGCATGTATTGTCAAGATTATAGAATCAACTCTACAATTATCAAATCTTGCTCTTGTTGCTTCATATGCTAGAAAAATCTGTTCCAATGCCTGCCACCTCAATTACTCGAAATGACATTATTGGTCCTGCGCTTTCTGATGCACAAGTAAATGGTTCTAACCTATTTGGGATTTGAGTTGAGCTCTAAAATTAACATTATGTAGATGTGCCTATAAAGTTTACATGTCTATAATTGTCTTCTACAATAACTTCCAATGGTCAATAATGTAGAATCCCAAAAATATAAAGCTCTTTTTTATTCAACAGCTTTTATTGGTCTCTTCACCAAGCAACTTCAAATGATGAATTGAACGAACAACTCAAGATTTTTTAATAGCTCTTTTATCTTTTTTCTATTTCCATTTTTTATGTTATGTGTTCTTTCATATATTTGTTGCTATAAACCCAATTTATATAGTGCATTTTTAGAGGTGGCACTAGACTGCACAATGTTTTAGATTGTTTTTGGAATATCAGTTGAAATAGCTATAGTGAATTCTACCAATGTAGTTTAAATTTAATACGTTGAAATACAAGTAAATTTAATCCCTAATTAGACTGGTGTATTTTATTTAACTTGAATAACATGTGTCAACAACCTACAATTAAATAAGTTCGTTTGGTTGTTGTCTTTTTGTGCTGATTTGTGGTGCTTATATAGCAGGTTTGATGTTGTTGGTTTAGGTCTTAAGTATTGTTTGGTGCTTTTAGCTTGACTCTAAAACAGAGGCAGCAGGGTTTAGGGTCTTAAAGCATTGTAAAACATGACACCTTAAGCTTGAAAATAGGAGTTTTAAGGGTATAATTGTGAAATAGCCATGGAAATACTTGGGAATCAATAGGAAGGATAAAAGTAACTTGTAGAAAGTCATGAAGTAAGCACATGGCTCTTAGTTTTAAAATTAAGCTCAAACTTGCATTTTTTTTAACACTTAGTCTTGAAAGTAAGCTTTTGGAGGGGAAAATCATGTAACATCCACAAAAATGGTCATGAATCAATATGAAAACCTTAGTGAAGATAAACTAACTTGTACAAACTCATAGAACAATACAAGATTCCCATTTTAAAATTATACTCAAACTTACATTTGCTAACCACTTAGACTTAGAAATTGGCATTTAGAGGGAAAAATCAAGAAATCGCCACAAAATGCCTAGAAATTAGTACGAACACCTTAATAAGCATAAAAGTAACTTGTTGTAACTCATGGAACAATCATGAGACTCCCAGCTTTCAAATTAATCTCAAACATTTTTTTGAGCATTTATGCTTGAAAATAGGCATTTGAAGGGCAAAATCATAAATAGCCACAGAAATACCCAGGAATCAGTACAAACAACTTAGTAGGATTAAAATGTAGAAACTTGTGGAACAATCACAGGATTCCCCATTTTAAATTAAACTCAAATTTGTATCTTTTTTAACACTTAATATTGAAAATTAGCATTCGGAGGGGAAAATTGTGAATTAGCCATAGAAATACCCAAGAATTGGTTCAAACACTTTAGTAAGGACAAAAGTAACTTATAGAAACTCACAAAACGAGCATGAGAGTCCTAGTTTCAAAATTAAGCTCGAACTTGTATTTTTTGAACACTTAGACTTAAAAATAGGCATTCAAAGGAAAAATTTGTGTAATAGCTATGAAAATGCCTAGGAATTTGTTTGAGCACCTTATTAAGGACAAAAATGGCTTGTAGAAACTCATAGAATAAGCACAAGACTCTTAGTTTCAAAATTAATCTCAAACTTGTGTGTTTGAACACCTGACACTTAAAAATGAAATAAGTTTAACTAATTCAATTAATTTTAACTATATTTGTATATTATTTATGAAGTTAATGCATTGATAAAATACTCTTGTTCTTACCTTTTTATTGATAGGTTGGTGATGGACGTTCGTGATTTGGGTAGTAACATGGTCATTAAAGATATAAGAGTTTGTAGTTCGACAATGTAGTCATTTATTTTATTTTTCTTTATTTCATTTTATAGGTTGTTAAATACTTGAATATATTTTGGAATTATTATGTTTGGGATTGTTGGATGTTTGGACACATTTTAGGATTCTTATGTTTAGTGTTGTTGGATGTTTGAATGCAACTTGGGATTGTTTGATATTGGAATGCGTTTGAGATTAATTTGGTTACATTAGTAATTGTTACAATATATAGTGTTAAGTTTAGTTTGTATAGTTTGTTATATATAGATTTGTTTGTATGTCATATACAGGTTATAAGGAAAACAAATCACAGGGCAACATTTTATAGAAAAATATTATCATATATGTAGTTTATACATGTTAGTGATTTATATATTTTTGGCGACACAATCAATCTTTGATAAAATAAATCCTATAGAAAATATAAATAATTTTTACTTGATTTTGTCGATACAAATTTGTCGTTGCCAAAAGTGAAGCTTTCTTGACAAACAACTCATTAGTAAAAGGTAACATTTATCGACGTAAATGTGTCGCCAAAAGTTTACTTTTGCTGACTCATATTTTTTTGCCAAAAGTTTATTTTTTGTCGATGCAAATTTGTGTTGGGAAAAGAGCCACACAATCATCATATTTGAACTACTTTTACCGATGCAAGGTAAATTGCTGATGATGGATGAAGGCTTTTATTGACAACTATGTTTGTCGCTAAAGGCATTACTTTTACCAACGCAATGATAAGTTTGTCGGCAAAAAGTTTTGCCGACTCACTTTTGCCTACGGGCTGTAAACATAGCTCTGTGTGTCGGTAAAACTCTTTGCCGATGAATTTTTCCTTTTAGCAACATATTTTGTTTCGTTGCAAAAGATGCAATTTCTTGTAGTGTAAGGGAAAAGAGAATAAAACCCTTCTAATCAATAGAGAGAGAGAGAGAGATGAAAAAAGTGTGAGACAGATAGAGAGAGAAAGAGGGGTAGAAAGAAAAAAGTGAAGAGAGAGAAATGATAGTCTGAGATCTGAAGAGTGTGAGAGAAATAGTACATGAGGGAGGTTATGGGGTATTTTGGTCATTTTGATTGAGCTTGTCCTTTTGGACAAATTTGAGCGCCTGACCTTTGGCCAAGGAAAATTTAAATTTGGATTTATCAATCGAGTGCCCTCATTTTATTTGAAAAGTGAAAATTAATTAAACTAATTTGATAACTACAATTAGTATTTATTACAATTTTGAGTAACTCTTAAAATGTAGGATAAAAGTTTTTTTTTAAAAAAAAATTAAGTGATATAAAACTTACTTAATATTTACTAAATAACATCACTATAGTTTTTATTACCTCTACCACCATTACTGCTACCACTGCCATCCCCATCATCATTACACCATTGCTACAATTCCTGCAACTGTCGATGCCACTACCATTACTACCATCACCTCCATCACTATTATTATTGTTACCATAGGCATCATCATCATTATAGTTGTCGTTGTCATTACCATTATCATTACCATCACCTCTCCACTATCACTCACGGTTCTAAATAGTGACCATTACATATTGTATTTGTAAGTAATAGACGGGTATTCGAGTTACCTTAAGTGGAAAAAGTACCCACAAGTTAGGATCTAAAAGCTTGAATTACGAGTCTTTTTACAAACATCAGTAGTGAGGTTACTAGAGGCTACTACCAAATCTCAATGTACAAAAATAATGACCTTGGAAGAATGAACGCAGAGAGAAATATTTTGCAGATATATTCTTAAGGTAAAACACATACATATTATGTTTTCTCTATATCTAATATATAGAGACATTATCTGCAGATAGTGAAGTCGTCTTCTACAACCACCCAAACTCTTAAAGATAATTATATAATTATCTTATTTAAAATGAGACTAATCATATAACCCATGTGGATGGTCCATGGATTATGGATTAGGTCGGACCCAATTCAATTTCTGTGTGCATGAGTTGTACACAATATTAGATTGATTCTAATTGATCCTAGAAATCTGGTTAGCTAAGCAATCATGTATATAAATATAGAAATGATTTGTTTTCCTATTTTTAGGGCCCAATTTTAGGATGTAATAGTATCTATATATTGCCTTTGTTTTGGAGAAGAATAAACATTAGAAAATTCTGCAAAAACTCTATTGTTTGACATGGTATCAGAGCAAGCTCAATTCCAAAGAAGTCTGCAATAAACAATCATAGATGTTTTTTTTCCCTCGAAACTCATCACCCTCGTAAAGCCACTATGAGTCTGATGGCTACCACGACAGGCGCATCAACCAAACTCATCCCAACACCAACATAGTAAACTATTGTACACTAAGCCAATTCTATGTTTCCAACTAGAATCACACTCGATGAGACTAATTAACCATTATGGTCTCAACTCATGAAAATGCGTATTGGTGCTTGCAACAAAGCTGGATATCTCACCGGAGAAATAAACAAACCAGCATCTGGAGATCCAAATCTTGGAGCATGGATTATTGAAAATCACAGAGTGAAGAGTTAGCTTATTGACTCAATGAGTCCGTCGCTAATGCAGTGTTTTATTCACCTCTCCATCGCCAAGGAGATATGAGAGGCCGTATCCAAAATGTTCAATGATGGATCAGACGGAACCTGTATTTTTGAGTTGAACCAAAGATCTTTTTCTACTAAGCAAAATGGTCGACCATTATCAACATACTATAATGAACTTGTTGCTATTTTCCAGGAAATTGATCATAGAACTAAATCTTATGAAGGAACAGTCGAAGGAGTACTCCAGTTGCACTCCGCAATGGCTAGGCTTCGAGTTCATATTTTTCTAAGTAAACTTGACTCTGAGTTTGATCAGGTTCATGGAGAAATCTTGCAAAAAGACCCAAAACTTGATTTGGAGAGCACATATGCATATGTTAAGAGAGAATATCAACAGAGACAGACAATGGGGATCTATCGTCCAATCTCTGAGAACTCGGCTATGCTGGCTAACAAAACTCGACAAGGACCGTCGGTTGGATCATCAAACAATCCAAACAACCAATTATCTGGAAAGGCTAACAACTTGGTATGCACCCACTACGGAGGAAAAAGGTCATTCGCAACAGTGCTGCTACAAGATTATTGGCTATCTGGAGTGGTGGGACTTCTCAAAGAAACCTCGAAAAAAGACTGCTGAGAAAGCTTTGCTAACATCCACGGAGGAAAATTAGTCACTGCCTATGGCAAATATTGCCCATCTAGGTATTATTGGTAAAGCATCTGTATTCTCTGCAACTTCTAAGAATAGAACTTGGATTATTAATATAGGTGCATCCGATCACATGACGAGGGATTTTAGTCAGTTAAAATTTGTTCTCCCTTCTCCTCAATCAGTTATTTCCACCGCGAATGGAACTACCTCACCTATTACTGGGAAAGGATCTGTTGTCTGGTCTAATACCCTCACATTAAATACTGTCTTTGTTGTTCTATCTCTTGCCTACAATCTTTTGTCTGTTAGCCAAATTACTTCAACTCTTGCTTGTACTGTAACTTTTTGGCCCTCATTTTGTGTCTTTCAAGACATTCTAACTCAGAAGATTCTTGGTTATGGTGTTAGAAGGGGCAACCTCTACTACTTGGAATTGACAGAGAATGAGGGATCGAAAATCAGTCAGGCAAATCACGCTAGCAGTAAAGACAAGGCTCAAGCAACTATATGGTTATAGCACTGTAGATTAAGACATCTTTCTTTTGGTTATCATAAGAAATTGCAACCACAACTTTTTTCAGGTGTAAATGATTTGGCTTTTCATTGTGACACTTGCGAACTGGCTAAGAGCCACTATATTTCTTATTTGCCAAGTTTGAACAAAAGTTCAGAACCTTTTGAGGTTATTCACTCTGATGTTTGGGGTCCTACAAAGGTTCCCTCTATTTCTAGAGCTCGTTATTTTGTGACATTTATTGATGAATGCACTAGAATGACTTGGGTAACCTTGCTTAAAAAAAGAATGATGTGTGTCTAGCATTCAGCACTTTTACAAAATGACACACACTCAGTACAAGTAGATTCGTGTTTTGTAAACTGACAATGGTACCGAGTTTGTAGATGGCTTTCTTGGTAATTTTCTGAGCAATCATGGCATTTGTCATCAGACTTCATGCACCTATATTCCGCAACAAAATGGATTAGCAAAGAGGAAGAATAGACAACTTTTGGAGCTACTGCGTGCCTCCCTGTTTGGTATGAACATACCTCGATTTTATTGGGGTGAGGTTGTGAAATCTACTGCCTACCTCGTCAATGGAACACCTTCTCGAGTAATAGACTTTCAAACTCCTCAACAAAAACTGCAGTCCTTACTTTCAATTCCCCATCATCCGAATCTTGAACCCCGAGTTTTTGGATATACCGTGTATGTTCACATTCCAAAAATCTTGTGAAACAAACTTGATCCATGTGCAAAAAGATGTGTCTTTGTTGGTTATTCTAACTTTCAAAAAGGATATAGGTGCTATGATCCACAAACCCGAAAGCTCCATGTGACTCTTGATGCCTCTTTCCTTGAATTAGAGCCTTATTACTCCGGGGGAGTCTCTAGGAATTCTCTTCAGGAGGAGAACTCAAGTGAAGAGAATGATCAACAAGAGAATGGCGGAGGTGATGAGTTTACCGAGTTAAAAGAGGTAAATGAATTTTTTAAGCAACAAGGTTGTAATGATGTGCAACAAGGCTATAATCACAACCATGAAACGGAGAGTGACTCATTAATTTCTCCTGAAGAGGCATTGGTTTTACCTGACATAATTGAATCATCACTGATACCCTTAGAGTTGCCTCTGTCTACACCATTAACTGAAGAGTCAACCCAGAATGTTCCTCCTCAGGTAACTACAAATCCTGTGTTTGGAGAGTCTAACGAAACCTATGTTCCTGTAGAAAACATAGCTCCTAGATATCCATAAAGATTGAATAGGGAAGTTCAAAAAAAAAAAAAAAAAAAACAATATGAACCTGATCCTAAAGCTAAGATGAAATACTCAATTAACAATTATGTGTCCTCTCATAGGTTGACTGAATCGTATGCATTTACTATTAATCAACTATCCATGGTTTCTATTCCTAGTAATGTGCATGATGCATAGGCTGATCCAAAATGGAGAAAGGCGATGAACGAAGAAATGGAGGCTTTGCAAAAGAATGCCACTTGGGAACTTGTTCCACTGCCTAAAGGAATGAAGACAATTGGATATAGATGGGTGTTCACAGTGAAACTCAAACCAGATCCAAGTATTGATAGATATAAAGCCCGACTAGTTGTGAAGGGGTATACGCAAATGTATGGAGTAGACTATCAGGATACTTTTGCACCAATAGCCAAGATCAATACAATTCGCATTCTTATATCTATAGTAGCAAATCGAGACTAGCCTCTACAACAATTTGATGTGAAAAATGCTTTCCTCAATGGAGATTTGGAAAAAGAGGTCTACATGGAGCTACCACCCGGGGTTAAAAGTAATTCTTCGTGTAAAGGTGAAGTCTGTAAATTGAAGAAGTCATTGTACATAGTTGCAAATAGTTACCTTAGTAATTATCCTGATTACACTCAACCTAAAATAGTCTCCCTACTTACCTCCGAATTTACCGGTATGCTCAAATCTTGGTGGAATAAATACCCAACTTCTGATACACATGAAAGTATTCAACATGCTCAACAATTAGATGAAAATGATTTCCCAATCTTTGATGAAGATATAGGATCAAGTAAACCTGATGGTATTAATACTTTAATATTTACTATAGTCAAACATTTTATTGGAACACCTTCAAATATCCATTCTTGCATCTATGATCAACTTAGTAATCTCACTTGCCCTACTTTAAGTGATTTTCGCTGGTATAAAAATGTCTTTACCTCTCGTGTCATGCTTAGAGAGGATTGCACTAAGTCATTTTGGAAAGAGAAATTTATCAATGGATTACCGAGTCTTTTTACCCATAAGATTAGAGATGTTCTTAGTCAACCTACCGGTATTATAGAATATGATAATCTAACTTATGGTGACATCATTAGTACAATTCAAAAAGAAGGATTAAAATGTGTATAGATTTGAAGCTTAGTCAAAAAGCTACTAAAGATATACAGAAAGCTAAATATAAATTAGGAAATTTCTACGAACAATATGATCTACCTCCTGTTGCACCATCACGACGCAAACATAATGACAAGAGATCTTCACACAAATACTCTGCTAAATATAGGAAGAAATATTCATCTACCAAATCACCTGATAAGTATTATGCTAAACTAAAAAAGAAATATCACAAACAAACTAATCATTTTAAGAAGAAGTCAAAATCTACCCAAAATGTTACTTGTTACAATTGTAAAAAAAAAGGGTCATTATTCTAATAAATGTAAACTTAAAGAAAAACTTAAGAATAAGTTTAATCAACTACAAATTATTGAAGAACATCAAAGTTAAGTATTCGACATAGGCAATATATAGATACTATTACATCCTAAAATTGGGTCCTAAAAATAGGAAAACAAATCATTTCTATATTTATTTACATGATTGCTTAGCTAACCAGATTTCTAGAATCAATTAGAATCAATCTAATATTGTGTACAACTCATGCACACACTCCCCCTCAAGTTGGTGCATAGATGCCTATCATGCCCAACTTGTCAATTATACCATGAAACACCTTCCCTGAAACGACCTTTGTGAGCATATCAGCTAGTTGACTCTCAGATTAAATAAATGGAAATTGTATAATCTTTTCATCGAGGTTTTCCTTGATGAAATGGCGATCAACTTCATCATGTTTAGTGCGATCATGTTGAACAAGATTTTGTGCAATCTTAATGGCTGCCTAATTATCACGGTGAAGATTCATAGGTTTTGCGTAGTCAATCCCTAAGTCCCTCAGTATATTCCTTATCCATATCAATTCACATACACCATGAACCATACCTCGAAATTCGGCTTCAACACTTGATCTTGCTACTACCTTCTATTTCTCACTTTTCCAAGTGACAAGATTACCTTCCATAAGAGTAAAGTAACCAGATGTGGACCTTCTGGTTGTCGGATCACCTGCCCAATTAGAATCTGTGTATCCTTCAATGTTAGAGATACCATTTTTGAATAACAACAAACCTTTTCCTCGAGCACTCTTTAAGCATCTTAAGATCTGATAGACCGCTTCCATATGTGCTTCACTTGGTGCATGCATGAAATGGCTCACAACGCTCACCGCATATGCTATATCTGGCCTTGTATATGATAAGTATATTAATCTTCCAACTAATCGCTGATAACGACCCTTGTTTGTTGGGTTTTGATCGGGGAGAATTTCGAGCTTATGATTCATTTCTATGGGTGTCTCTGCTAGTTTACAATCAAGCATTCCGGTTTCGGTTAGAAGATCTAACACATATTTTCTCTATGAAAGAAAAACTCCGCGTTTCGATCTTGCTACCTCAATTTCCAAAAAATATTTAAGTTGCCTGAGATCCTTCATTTCAAATTTAGTGGCTAAATACTCTTGTAAAGCTTTCATTTCGCATGGGTCATCTCCTGTCAAGACTATATCATCAACATGCACAATTAAAGCTATTACTTTTCCTTTTTTGTGTTTTATAAACAAAGTATGATCTGAGTTACTTTGCTTATAGCCGAACTCCTTCATTGTAGCCAAGAATCTCCCAAACCATGCTTTAGGTGACTGTTTCAGCCCGTACAATGACTTCTTCAATTTACAGACTTCACCTTTATATGAAGAATTACTTTTAACCCCGGGTCGTAGCTCCATGTAGACCTTTTCTTCCAAATCTCCATTGAGGAAAGCATTTTTCACATCAAATTGTTGCAGAGGCCAGTCTCGATTTACTGCTATAGATATAAGAATGCAAATTGTATTGATCTTGGCTACAGGTGCAAAAGTATCCTAACAGTCTACTCCATATCTTTGCATATACCCCTTTGCAACTAGCCAGGCTTTTTATCTATCAATACTTCCATTTGGTTTGAGTTTCACTGTGAACACCCATCTACATCCAATTGTCTTCATTCCTTCAGGCAGTGGAACAAGTTCCCAAGTGGCATTCTTTTGCAAAGCCTTCATTTCTTCGTTTATCGCTTTTCTCCATTTTGGATCAGCCTATGCATCCTGCACATTACTAGGAATAGAAACCATGGATAGTTGATTAATAGTAAATGCATACGATTCAGTCAACCTATGAGAGTACACATAGTTGTTAATTGAGTATTTGGTCTTGGCTTTAGGATCAGGTTCACATTGGTTTTTTTTTTTTTTTTTTTTTTTTTAACTCCCCTATTCAATCTTTATGGATATCTAGGAGCTATATTTTCTGCAGGAACATATGTTTCATTAGACTCTCCAAACACAGGATTTGTAGTTACTTGAGGAGGAACATTCTGGGTTGACTCTTCAGTTAATGGTTTAGACGGAGGCAACTCTAAGGGTATCGGTGATGATTCAATTATGTCAGGTAAAACTAATGCCTCTTCAGGAGAAATTAATGAGTCACTCTCCGTTTCATGGTTGTGATCACAGCCTTGTTGCACATCATTATAACCTTGTTGCTTAAAAAATTCATTCACCTCTTCTAACTCGATAAACTCACCACCTCTGCCATTCTCTTGTTGAACATTCTCTTCACTTGAGCTCTCCCCCTGAAGAGAATTCCTAGAGACTCCCCCAGAGTAATAAGGCTCTAATTCAAGGAAAGAGGCATCAAGAGTCACATGGAGCTTTCGGGTTTATGGATCATAGCATTTGTATCCTTTTTGAAAGTCAAAATAACCAACAAAGACACATCGTTTTGCACATGGATCAAGTTTGTTTCGTAAGATTTTTGGGATGTGAACATACACGGTACATCCAAAAACTCGTGGTTCAAAATTTGGAAGATAGAGAATTGAAAGTAAGGATTGCAGTTTTTGTTGAGGAGTTTGAAAGTCTATTACTCAAGAAGGTGTTTGATTGATAAGGTAGGTAGCAGATTTCACAACCTCACCCTAATAAAATCAAGGCATGTTCATGCCAAAAAGGGAGGCACACACTACCTCCTGTTCACCGTGATAATAAGGCAGCCATTGAGATTGCACAAAATCCTGTTCAACATGATCGCACTAAACATGTTGAAGTTGATAGCCATTTCATCAAGGAGAACCTCAATGAAAATATTATACAATTTCCATTTATTCAGTCCAAGAGTCAACTAGCTGATATGCTCACAAAGGCTGTTTCAGGGAAGGTGTTTCATGGTATAATTGACAAGTTGGTCATGATAGACATCTATGCACCAACTTGAGGGGAAGTGTGTGCATGAGCTATACACAATATTAGATTGATTCTAATTGATCCTAGAAATCCGGTTAGCTAAGCAATTTATGTATATAAATATAGAAATGATTTGTTTTCCTATTTTTAGGACCCAATTTTAGGATGTAATCGTATTTATAAATTGTCTCTGTTTTGGAGAAGAATACACATTGGAAAATTCTGTAGAAACTCTATTGTTTGACAATTTCCAACAGTATCAATTGTTACGTAACAGGAATTTAGCATTCTGTTAGCGTTGCTTACTGACAAATTAGTCAATATTATTCATTACCCTTCAATATTAGTCGATTTATGATTGTAATACTGATATATATACTGATACTATTATTTAAAATCATGCCATCACTACAACTAGTACAACCTTGCACCTTTATTGCCACTATTGCCATATCCACCACCATATTCCACTGCCACAATACTGTTATTACACACCACTATTGTCACCTCCCTCTATCTCCACCACCATTTTCATTGGCACCATAGCCACCGCCGTTGTCATGACCACCTCATCCACCTCCACATCACAATCACAATAGAAAAATTGAAAGATATAATTTAAAACTAACAAATTTTATACTTAATATTGTACATATCAAATAACTTTTTAGTTGGTCCTTTAGACTTTCATCAAATAATTTTTTAACTTAATAAATCTAACATTCAATTTTTAACTTTTAATTTTCAATTTTATCAACCGCCACCTTAGTGAACAAATCCCTGCATAGATCTTAAAAATAAAAATAATTCAAAAAACATGTAACTGCCACAAATCACCCACTGGGCCACTGGTGTGGAAATGCTTCTGACAATCAAAATTATGACACACACTCAATTATATTTAATTAATTAATTATAGTTAGTGGACTCTTGTTCATGCATGTTGGTTAAAAACCAGTAGGCTCAATTTGAAAATTGTGTTAACACAATAAAGAATATAATAAGAGAATGCCATAGATAACAACATTCACACCATACGACTTTTCTAAACAATTTTTGTGATGAGAGAGTTTGGTTATCAGAATTGAGCCAAAACCCCAATCTAAAAATTCTTTAATTTATCAACACCCAATTGTTGATGACATATTGTCAGATACCACAAACCAACTGGGAAGCAATCCACATTACATGCATGGTTAAATGCATTGAGTACGAGGGTTGGTTATCTACTAGATATAAACCAACTTTTAAGGCACGGATTTTTTCTTTTTGTTTTAAGATTTTTTTTTTTTTTTTTTTGGGTTACAGGAAAATCCTCCCTACCCTCCCGCAGGTCCAACGCAAGACCCCTTGCAAAGATCACCAAGGTGTTCGGTTAGCCGTTCTGAGCGAGGAGATTATAACCTGAGAACTTGCCCCACCTCCCAAGATAAGCTCCGCTTAAGTCAGAAATCGCACAGCGGGGGAGCATTGAACCTACACCAAGTGCTGATTAAACAACTTGAGGTCCAACCTTCTAACCAACTGTGCTTCGCCCAGAAGACTGGCCCAAGAGAGAAGGAATTGAACTTGTGACCTTGGGGTTTAAACCCCAATCCTTAACCACAATACCACCCACCCTTGGGTTGTTTTCAGAATTTTAATCTCTCAAACCCTGTGTAATTGTGTTTGGAGATTTTTATCATATCGTACGATTAAGAATACGTTGAAATTAGTGAACAAGAATTTGGAGACAAAATATCTCTAATCAACTTTGAAGAATAATCAAAGATTGAATTTTGAACAACTCGTGTGACTGTTGCCCTAGAACTTTTTATATTTATTTATTTATTATTCATCATAAATGAGTTTAACATGTAACATCTAATATTTGCATTGATGAATATGGGTAGATCTCATGCATGAATCCCCTATAGGCACTTGTTACATCACTTGTCTCTGCCTCAATCGTGTTTGCTTTAGGTAAAATACGACTTTAAACCGCGTGATGATGGAAATCTTGTCACATTTTAAGTAAAATACAATTTTAAGCAGCGTGATTAAAAAAAAAATTGTAACATATAATAATGAAATTTTAGAATTTAAAACAGAATTTGTTAAACTAACATAATAAGAACAATTCAAGTGAGAGACAAATTTATAATTTGTTAAAAATTAAGACTATGGTTTGTGAGAGTGATTTTGAGAGAGAGAGAGAGAGAGAGAGAGAGAGAGAGAGATGGAGGAGGTGCATGCATGTCATGTAGGTAAGTTCAGTGAAGATAATGAAGCGTTAGATGTGCATTGAACATGAGTTGGCATATGGGGTTGATAAGCAGGTCGTAATCCTTAGTATGGATACCAATATAATAATAATAATAAAACGTGAGTCAGAAAGTGGGTGAGAAGGTGAGAAAAGGAAGAGAGAGAGGGGGCTAGGATCATTGGATCTCTCTCTCTTTGAAGGCTCTGCTCAATTTCTCAGTTCCCACTTGTCTTTTTTTCTTCATATTTTAAAATTGATCAGTAGTATAGAAAAAAGGTAAACAAGAAAGAAGTTGAACGAATTTATTCCAATAAAAATTATCAAGTTTCATTCATTCTCTCTCTGTCTCTCCCTCTCCTTTTGTCATGCATTTCAAATGATAAATAAATAAATAAATTTAGACGCAAAATTTTTAATTCAACAATGTCAAAATATAATCCTTACACTTATTCCAATTTTTATTAATAGCATATATTTATTTCTTCTTTTTTTGGACTAAAAACCCTTACATTATAAATTTAAGGGTATTTACATACAAATTCTAATTTATAAATTTACAATCGATTAAGTCTTAACTAAGATTTTTTGGACCTTCAAGTCCCATTAATTTTTTTATTTATTTATCAGCAAAAAAAGATTTTATTGATAAAGAAACAAATACAAGTGAAAACCTACATCAATAAAAACAAGGCAGAGCATCAAGCATCATAGCTAAACTCAACAATTCCAACTAAGTCCCATTAAATTTTGGAGAAATTACCAAGAAGTCTTTTTTGAAAAACATGTAATCTATTTAGTCTCATAACCTTTTGTTTATATCCAAAAGCCCTATAACGTTATTCTTCTTCTCTGCCTCTTTTGCTCTTTGTGATTTCCGACGATCGTTGACGGGTAACCATATCTTGCTTCTTCTTTTTCTCTTTCCGATATATAGTCACCGGCGACCGACGACTACCATCGATTAAGATTCACTGGCAACCACCGACCACTAACTCCTTACTTCACCCTCACCGACGGTAAAGAAGATATGTTTTCGACGAAGAAGATGAGTAGATCTACTTAGATCTGAGTAGATCTACATCAGATTTGACTAGATCTAAATACAAAATAGTTATCGGAATACAATCCTCTCTCTATATCTGCATTTCTCCTTCGATCTCTTATTTTTTTCTACATTTTCTCTGGTATACACTTCTCTTTTTCTGTTCTAATGGAGAAAATTTTCAAGTTCTGAACAAATTATTTTCGAGTTTTAGTTACAGGTGGTGAAAACTGTAAAATTTTAAAGTTTCAAATTTTTTTGCTGCTGGAATGAATCATGGTTTAAAATTGTAAAATTTGAAATAGTTTCAAAATTTTTTGGTGTTGGAATGAATCATGGTATAAAACTGTAAAATTTTGTAGTTTCATAACATGTTTTTCAGTTTGATTAATAAGGATAAATGCTTAATAGCTTTTTGCTTTGAAATTGTAACATTTTACAGTTTCAAAACTTACTTTTCAGTTTGATCAATATTGGAGATTATTTGCTTAAACTTTACAAAAATTGAAAAATAGCATATGTTTTTCCCATTGTTGCTGTTTTTTGTCGTTCCATTTTTTTTTCTTTTAGTTTATCAATATTTAGCACATTTTCCTATGTTTTTTCGCTCTAATTTCTCCATTTATTTATTTTATTTTTTTTCCTACAATATTCTAGATATTCTGGTGAGTCTCCAATAATGTTCTTAACATCCAGTGAATGTTCTGAACATTCCGGCGACTTCCATTAACGTTCTTAACACTCCGGTGAACTTCCGGCGATACTCCGGCGACTTCCCGGTAATGTTGAACATTCCGACGAGTCTCTGGTGACCGTTTGACGGAAGTTCGACAGTAGTAGGATGTAACAGTGTCTGTAAATTAAAAAAAAAAAAAAGGATTGTTTGATAATAATTAAAAATATATAGGACTAATTGGTGCAAATGTTTTGTTTAAGGATTAGATGGGTCTTGAACTTTGTATATGAGACTTATTGGTAAGTTCCTCTTAAATTTTTAATAGTCGAAATTGTCTTTTAAATAATGATTGTTTATTAGTTATGATTATCTATAAAGGAACATGATAATTTGACATTTATTTTGATTTTCAAAACTTTCAAATTGAAAAAAATTAAAAAAATTATGTGCAAAAAATATATATTTTTTTTGGAAAAAATTGAATTATGTTTTTTGTGTAAAATTGAAAATTTTGTATATATAAAAGAACATGATGATAGAATATTGATGTGCAAAAAAAAAAAAAAAAACCAACTGATAATGTTCTCGGTTTTATTAGATAGTTGAATCAAATCAATAAGTAGAAGGACAAAAACGTTTAATCTCATGTTCTTTTTTTTTTCCCCTCAATTAGTAAAACAAATATTTGGAACATTACTATACTAAATTGATAATATTCTTAGTTTTAAAAATTGAAAAAAAAATTGATAATATTCTCAATTTTATTAAATACGACTTATTGGTTTAAAAAATCTTAGATAAGACCTGAATTATCGTAACATTTGGAAATAGAACTTTTAAATAATTAATTCAAAATTCAACTGAACAAAATAAATAAATAAAATTAAAAAGAAAACTATCTCAAGAGATATTTTTTCTAAGAGACTATGAGAATCTAGTGGTCTAGTGGTCGAGTTCTCATATGTCCACCCTCATTGTGTGATTTCTATGGTTGTCACCAAATCTCCCTCCCTATATAATCATGTTCTTTTACAATTTAAAAGGAAAAAAAAGAAAAGAAAAACGAGAAAGATTTTTTTTGAAATTGTCTTCGAGCTTCCCTAAAACATTCAAAGCTAGATAATTAGAGCCTTATAAATCAAAATTGTACCTAAAGATAACTATTTGAAAATTTGTTATAGGATTCTCTCCCATCCTCTCGTCTCACATAAGAAGTTTGTATAGGAGGGTGACACCAAATTATAGGAAATGATGTCAACTCACCCCATAAGTCAACTTAAAAATTAATTTTTAATTATGGTTCCAATTGGACTAATTAACAATTTAAATATTCTAAAATTAGGGAAATAATTTGCATTGTGTTGAATTTTTTTAGAATGACCCCATTGGATAAAAATTGTGATGCACCAACTGTTTGTACAGGTGATTTTGGATTTATAAAAGACTACTAGCTTTCTATTAAATAATTTGGCTTAGGCATTGTTCAGTAGTAAACCCACTTTCTTGAACATTACAAATGGTATAAGAACTAACCATACATACAACCGTGTAGGTCATTGGGCTAGCTACTAGTTTATTTTGTAACAATCACGTTCTTCATTATTTACTTTCTTCAATTACTTCGGTCAGAAAGTGGTAAGACATTATACATTTGTTAGTACCATAAATCTGTAATTATTATAATTATTATTATTGATAAATTGCAGGACATGTGACACTCTCTTATTCATCTAGAGGTTATGAGAAATTATGAATCATTAAACACATGTGAAAAGATGATAGAGAATGTGGAAGATCGTGGAGCATAATGTGCAAGAACATGGAGTAAAGTGGAGAAGTTAGAGAAACACGGATTCACCTCCTCTCCAGCGCTTTACAGTCCGGCTCCCTCCAGCCATTCCACTAGATGGAGACGCGTGGCGACAACAGATCCAACGGGCGAAAAGGGAGCCACGTCTGTGATGCTCAAGAAACAAACAAAACGACGCCAAGTTCTATCGTTTTGGCTAGATGGAGGTATGTAACGGAAAGTTTTCTTTTATTTTTTATTTTGAATTACATATCCAGATTCAGATCCCTTCTCCCGCCTTTTTCATAAATTCATAACCCAATCCCTCCTTCCCTTTCTCTCTCTCTCAGAACCCAGTCCCCTATCTATGATTCAGTTTTTTTTCCATTTATAATCAATCGACAGTAGAAGGCTTCGCCATCCTTGGACTCCATCATTTGAAAATCTTTGTTTACCCAAACAATTGTAGACACCAAAGGTTAGATTTGTAGTAGTTTATTTTCTTTTTTTCTTTTTTTTTTTGGGTTCAAATCTATTCCAAGTGTATGATGAAATGCCTCAATGAATCATGGACTTGCAAACATGGGTGTGAATCATTGTAGACTAAGGGAAGCAGAAAAGCATCATAATTTTACACATGGGTCGACCACTTGGATGACCACCTGGTCGACCCCTTGGTCGACCACCCGGTTGACCAACCGGTCGACCAGTGCATGCAAAATTGGCCTGGTTCAAACAGTTCAAAAAAGTTTAAAAAAAAAAAATTTGTCTTTACCGGTCGACCAACCGGTCGACCCACGGAGGTAGGTTCAAACAGTTCAAAAAGGTAAGATAAGATTGTTTGGATTATTGCTTTCACTCATATGGTTGTTTCTCAGTAGGTTTGGAATAACAAAAAAGTTTTTTGAGGTGCTGATATGATGCTAAGGCTGCCTGATTTTTATTATATTCAGGTTGGTTGATAAAATTAATGTTTCAATTGGGCAAGATCCTAACTCGAAATCTTTGATTGGGGTTCTCGACATGTATGGTTTTGAAAGCTTTAAGACTAATAGGTAAGGGTCGGTATTTAGAGAAGTTTGAACTGATAGTGAAATTAGCTATTCAATTATTTTGACTGAAGGTTTAATATATTCATGGGCACAGTTTTGAGCAATTTTGTATTAATTTCACAAATGAGAAGCTACAGCAACATTTCAACCAAGTAAATGTTCATATTATTTTATAATATATTCAAATCCACTTTCTCAACTTACTGTCGAAGGTTGTGGTATCATTCAGCATGTGTTCAAGATGAAGCAACCGGGTGACCGGCTGGTTGACCTGCCGGACGTCCGGCCGGTCAACCGGCAGTCAACTAATTTTTTTTTTTTATATAAAAAAATTAACTTGTTGAGATTTTTTTTTGGCTTAAAATTTAATTTTGAGTTTGAAATTTTTTATTAAATTAAATCATTTATCTATTTTATTTATTATAAGTGTTGAATTTTTTTTTTATATAAAAAAATTAACTTGTTGAGATTTTTTTTGGCTTAAAATTTAATTTTGAGTTTGAAATTTTTTATTAAATTAAATCATTTCTCTATTTTATTTATTATAAATTTTTTTCCATTCCGTTAGTCACCTTCCGTTAACCCAAAACTACTAATTTTGGGGTCGTTTTGTTAACTCAGCAACTCTATAGACGTGGCCTCCTTGGTGCCTTCAGATCTACTAAACGCCACGCGTCTCTGTCTAGTGGAATGGCTGGAGGGAGCCGGACTGTAAAGCGCTGGAGAGGAGGTGAATCCGAGAAACACATGGCAAGACAAAGATGAAAATGAGAGAATAGTGTAGTAGGTAGTTTTTTTTTTTTTTTTTACAAATGTTTGCCTGTAAATATCCATTCATGGCTACATTGTAAAGGATCCAGAACTCAAATAAAAGACAATTGATTTCTATTTTTCTTGTCATTTATATTTCATGCACTTAATTTCCTACATTTTATTTTATGCACTTCCTTTTCGAAGCATAGGAGTAGAAGTAAATTAATAGTTTCACTCAATCACCCCGATTGTTCACTCAATCATCTTTCTCCGTCTCACTCCTTCTTCTTTTAATTTTTCTTTTCTCTACACTTAGGCAATTTTGAAGTCTTTTTCATTGAGGCAAAAGAACCGTCAACACAATCGCTTGATAATTGGTTTGGATTTAATCTGTAAGGATTTTTCAATCCTTACTGGCACACTCGCATTTATGATATTTTCCTTTGTAGGAAAAATAAGCCAACAATTTTTGGTAAGTCCAATGGGACATTAAGTGTAAGAAATAAAAAATAAATTGGATTCGTTCATTTCAAATAGCCTAGATGAAATCTTTTGGCGTAAACAAAGAATTTTGGATTTTCAAGAAGAGATCCATTTTCTTGATGAAACAAACATTCATCCATTACAATATTATTTAGTGGAAGAAAAAAGACACGGTTTAATTGGAGAAATTCATAAATTCAATATGGAAGTTCGTCAATGGAATGATGAGTTGTCAACTCTCACTACCAAATCTTTAACCAAGACTTTAATGGTCGGAATTGGTGAATTTTTTCAGAAGTCTTCCAAGTCATTAAAGGTTGGAAAACCCAAATTTAAAGAGTCAACTTATGAAAGTATCATGGTTAAAGAGCATGTTTTGAGCCAAGGATGGTTAAAAATGATGTTCCGTATAAGGCTTGGGAGATTGAAAAACCCATTCTTAGAGAGTCAAACTATGGAAACAACATGCTTATGGAGGTTTTTCATAAGCCATTAATGACTAAAATAGAAATACAACCTATTAGGCCAATAAATGAGGAAACTCACATGCCTATGAAGGATTTTCCTAAGCCATTAATAGCTAAAATAGAAAAACAGTCCATTAGACCAAGAAATAATGAAATTGAAGTGGTCAAAAAACATGTTCTCAAGCCAAACATGGCTAAGAATGATGAACAACCCAATATTCATGAGTCCGAATTTTTTGAGATTGTTCAAGATGTCAAGGTACATGAATTTTCAAAGCTCCTTCATGTGATGGCTTTTGTTGTTCAAAATTTATTTTGGATTTGCGGATCATATTAAAACTTGATTTTGATAAAATGGTTAGCAAAATATCAAAGTTCTAGAAGTATATTCATTGAATTTTGCGTTAAGAGAGTAAAATAATGGCCTATCAATTTAAACTTTTCATGGCCATTTTTAGTAGTCAATTATGGCGGTTGCAAGTTAAAATTTATAATTGGCATCCTTCGAAGATACAAAGCCAACTACAGTTTGATAAACTACATTCGTAAAAAAAATAAAATAAAAAACAATTATTGGTTTGCCCAGTGTAAATGATTTTCAAAAGCTTTGTACTAATTTAATCGAACTTTAAATAAGGCTTCGAGTAAAAATTCAAGTTTCGAAAATTGAAAATCGACCATATATTGGATGGTCCTTTTGTTTGCAAAACCATATATGAAAATATGTGGGTTTGCTAAAGCAGAATATGCCTCGAAGCTAGTTCTTTACATGTTCTTTAGTTATTTTATTTTTTTCTTCTTTTTTGTTTGATTCATTGTCTTGATAGATGAATATTGCTCCTTCATGAAGCTAGTTCTTTACATGTTCCCCCTTTTTTTTCTTTTTTTTTGTCCTTCTTTCTTTCTTGTTTGTTTGATCCATTGTCTTGATAGATGAATATTGCTCCTTCATGAAGCTACAAGAAGAATAAAATTTGCAATTCTTGCACACCTTCGAAGCTTTGTTAGTCTTTGATGTATGTAGTAAACACATTTAAAAGATGATTTTCGTTTTCTGTCAAGGCTTATAAAACATATGTTTGGTTCTATGTTCACCTTCAATGCATATCATGGGACAAGAGGACCTTTGAACATGTGCCTCCCTTCAAGTAGCAATTAATTAATTGTCAAATAAGGCCTATATTGGCATAAATATACAACTCTTCAAGAATTCGGGACACGTCATTCTTAAAGAGTCGTGGGTGTTATGTTGGCACCATAAATTTATAATAATAATAATTATTATTATTAATAAATTACAAGACACATGACACTCTCTTACTCATTTGGAGGTTATGAGAAATTATGAATCATTAAATACATGTGAAAACAAGAAGGATCATGGATCATAATGTGGAAGAACATGGAGTAAAGTGGAGAAGTTAGAGAGACATATGGTAAGACAATGATGAAAATGGGAGAATAGGGTAGTAGGTAGTTTTTTTCCTACAAATGTTTGTCCATAAATAGTTATTCATGGCTACATTGTAAAGAATTCAGAATTCAAATAAAAGACAATTAATTTCTATTTTTCTTGTCATTTATATTTCCTGCACTTAATTTTCTGTACTTTATTTTATGCACTTCATTTTCAAAGCATAGGAGTAGAGGTAAATTTTCTACATTTTATTTTATGCACTTCCTTTTCGAAGCATAAGAGTAGAGGTAAATTAATGATTTCACTCAATCACCCCGACAGTTCACTCCATCATCTTTCTCCATCTCCCTCCTCCTTTTTTTAATTTTTCTTTTCTCTACACTTGGCAATTTTGAAATCCTCTGCATTGAGGCAAAAGAACCGTCAACATAATCGTTTAATAATTAGCTTAAATTTAATCTCGCATTTATGATATTTTTTTTCGTAGAAAAAATAAGCCAACAACATTATCTCTCTCTAACAAGTTGACTATTTGCAATGTTGCCAATTGTTTCAAATTGAATGAATAGTTAATATTGATTTAAGACATAGGAAAGTGGGATAAAGGATGTTTAGCAACATCATAAGCCATTTCTTAGTTTTTTTTCATCAAGTTGTAATAATCTAATCCCATTTTGTGACCCTTCACTCTAAGTTTGAGAGCATATGATCAACTTGCAAATCCAACTGTTATAATTAACTTTGATTAAGCAAATTAACATTGAATCAATTCCATACCGCTTTCCACCTCAATCCTTAGCTGTCATCAAAAAGTTGGAGGTCTTTAATTCCTGGATTAACAAGTTAAGTACTATAGTACTAGCTGTAAATGACACACATTTGTTGATCTCAATGTCAGAGAGATTAGTCAGTCATGCCAGTTCATATGTTAATCAAAGATCATTTGCAAAAATAACATAAAAATTAATAAAATTAAACAATCCACGGGAAGCTTGTCCAAATCTATATGATTTTGTGGGCTAACATGTGCACTTGTACTTTGTTTACACTTTTCAAATCCCAATTTGCACATTTTGCAGCTCTCACAACTCCATTACACATACATATTGCCTCTTTTCTTTCTTTCTTTTTTTATTATTTTAATTTTATTTTTATTTTTGTTTTCGTTTTTTTTTTTTTTTTTTTGCTTTTCTCATTTTCATATAGAGTTTAGCCTTCGAAACTTGCTCTTATATTGTGTTTGGTTTGTTAAATGAGACTTAAATGAAATAGTTATTATGTTGGAATACTCATTCTCATATTTGATTAAGTAGAAATTTATACAAAAATGTTTAAGACCCCCTTTTCTCTCACCCCCTTTGACCCCCTCTCTTTTTTGATTGGCTACTTTTTTTTTTGAATAATGCTTGAGACCCTCTTTTGGGGGTCACCCCCTCACCCCCCCCCCTTGGCCACGTGGCGGGTGGTGATTGGAGGAGCAGGAAAAAAAAGAAAAAGAAAAAGAAAATGTAACCAATGAGAGAGAGAGGGGGTCAAAGGGGGTGGGGGAAAAGGGGAGATGAATCATTGCTCTTTTTTTTTTTTTTCCTTCTCCTCCAATCACCACCCGCCACGTGTGTGTGGGGATTGTGGGGGTGGTGATTGGAGGGGGTTTCTATCAATGCTCAAATTTATATTACAAATAGAATCATCATTGACCAATTTAAGACAAATGTTACCATTTATTACAACAAATTAAGGTTTTAGAGATGAAAGTTTAAGAGTGAAATATCTTAATTATCAAAAGTGTCATTATTTATATTTTTAGTGATAAAATTGAACATTTAATAACAAATCACTATCATTTTAGGATCAAAATTTTCGTTTCAAAAAGTAAATATTTTGACAAGAAATTGTTTTACCCTAAAAGTGCATTAATTAGTGACATTTTTAAAAATTTTGTTGCAAAATATTTTTTTGCTGATAGTCTTTTTGTAATGACTCATATGACAACTATAATTAGTTCCCTAATATTTTTAACAATAAAATTTTTACTTTTGGGGACAAAAAATTTAGTCCCTAAACTCTATTGAAAGGTTTATGAATAATCATTTCATTCTTGCCTAAAATTATTCCATGGAACCAAATAATACTTATATCCAACTTTGAAAATTCATCATGAACTGATATCCGATAAGAGCTGAAATGTTTTCCCTATATTTTCTCAAAATTAAGAGATTAAATATGATCCAGACAACATAAATCATAGATAATTATGTATTATGCCTTTAAGTGTACAAAACTAGGTTGAAAAAAATGATACACAAAATAGAGATAAGAGATGAGTCCACAATATCGTGAGGTTTCTCTAGTCTCTCCAATCTATGCATATTTTTTAACGTTGCGCAACTATTTTAAATGAAATCAAGGATTATAAAATTTGAAAGAAAAGATGCAAGTAATCATATTACTTGAAGCGAAAATGATTTGGATTGGATGTTTGAATTATGAGTCTTATTTAGAAAATCCTTCGTCATAAATTGAGAAGCCATCAGAGTTTCTCAATATTGTACCCACACTCCAAATCCCTAGGTTCTATAATGGTGACCTAAGAGGGAATAACACAGAGAGAAATCTTTTTCTACAGGAGATTTTCGGATAAACTTACATACCAATAATAATACATATTATTGTTTTTCTCTATATCAAATATATGGAGATTCTCTCCTGATAGAGGTGGAGTTGTAGTCTCGCACAACAACTCAAATACCTAAAAGATAATTCTCTTAGTTATCTTATTCATTAAATAGTGTGAATTATCCACAATCCATGTGGACGGTCCATGGGTTATGGGTCGGGTCAAATCTGACCCAATTTCCAACGAGTTGATTACACAATAGCACATATATTACGTAACCACTAGTGAGCATTTCATTATTTTAAACTAAGTAGGTAAAAATAAAATTTAAATATAGATAAATTAATGACTCGGGGCTCAAAATCCACCTAAGTCTGATTGAATAATCTCATTTTGGGGCCTTGAAAAAATGATAATCCACACGGTTTCAGAATTTGTTTATTGAAAGCAAAGATTTGATTATGTGGGTAAACAACTCATTCATTACTCAAAATATCAATAATTAATTAACACATTATTTTAATGTTATTAGCAATGGCAAATATAATTTTTTTTATTAAAAATAAATCAATGGGGAAAACGGGAATTACGGATTATAGTCAAATGAGTTTGTTAAATTTTGTTATGATTGGAAGACCAGATTCATTGTAGCCTTAATCCTTGAATGATCAACTTGTTATTCTTTTAATGTGTTTTTAATACATAAGCTTATTATCATACTCCTCCACCTGTGGATGGCCTTTGGGAAAAAGGTTTTTGTAATTGTTTCAAAGCAATTTTTTATTTTTATTTTTATTTTTTATTAGGCAAATGCCAACAAGTATCTCTTGGGTATTGTTTGATGTAAGGTTTTCGTAAAAACTATTTTGAAAATTGTAAAAAAGTTTTTTTAAAAAAAAAAGTGAAAAGTGTTATGAAATCAGTGAACAACATGTTGGGATTCTTTTTCATTTTTTTCTTGTGTCCCTAGAAAATTGTTAGCAGCAGCACAAATTTATTGGCCGAAATCAGTGTGGTTCAGGCCTATTTTGGGAAGTGGGTTATAATCCACTTTCTCTCTCACAAAAAAGTTACTTATAAACAGTTTTTCACCAAAAAGCTGATTATAACCATCTTCCTAAAATAGTCCTCAGTAATATTAGATTAACAGTACTATTTCAATCGTGTTGAGCTCTTGAGGTCTACTCGGTGGATAGCATTCCAGTTGTTGTGATTAATGGACTTCTTGTTTGCTTATAATTGTTCGACTTCCTTATAAAATTGAATATATAATTTGATATAATTCTTGTGATATTTATAATTTATTTCATTCAAATTGACAAAAAATATTATTTTATAGACACATTATGCACATACATTTGCTTTGTTCAACATTTTGTGGAAAAAGATGCCTGTCTTTATACCTTGGCAAGACCGTTGGAGATTCTGACGTTGGGAACTTGAGACATTCAGTAAATTACAATACAAATAATTATTTTTTTTGGAAAAAATTACATATACCCCCCTTGAGGTTTGGCTAAATTACAAATATCTTCCTGAGGTTTGAGAAATTACAAATTCTCCCCTGAATGCTATATTTGCATAACAAATTAGGGGGTAATTTGTTATGAAATTTAAACCTTAAGGGGTGAGATGTAATTTTCAAAACCTCAGGGGTATCTGTAATTTAGCCAAACCTCAAGAGATGTATATATAATTTGCCCTTTTTTTTTTTTTTTTTATAAAAAGTTGTGTTTTGGAAACTGCATTGAATTGTTGGAATACATATTAGAATTGAATTTGAGAAGCCCGTAGTGTTTATTACAGGTCTCGTTTCAATAATTCAAATTATTTATTTTATAGAACCTTCAAATTATTTATTTTCCACAATTTATTGACTAATTAGAATTTTACTTTGTAACTTATAGCACAAATTAACTTTAGTGGAACTAGACCCTATGACAAAAAGTCTCATATTATCATCATAGCGATAGGAATGAAATATATTTATGTCAAATTCTTTGTATTTGCATATTTTTTGTTGAAACATTGGTATCAATTTATTAGAATTTTCCTTTGTTGTGATTTAAGAAATCTAAAGTTTCGATTTTTGAATGTTTACTCTGATTTTTTATTTATTTATTTTTTTTTATAGAGCCAGCACTGTTTGAGATGCTAAAAAATAATAAAAAATTAAAAACACAAAAAAGTGAGAGATTTAAAGTGAAATGTAATTATGTAAATAGTATACTCTAACAAAAATGCTCACGTGTTCGAGTCAAATAAATTTAGAGATTAAAGGAAATCTTTTGTTTGTGGTATATGTCATTTGTAGACTGTCGGCAGGGGCGAAGCCAAGACTCGGTCATTGGGGGCCAAAACGGAGTCCTTGGGGCATGTTTAGTCAAGTTGGTTGAAACGAATTTAAACAACTTAAATAATTATGAAAATTAGTAAATCAATATTAAAAATAAGCATGTAAATAATGAAAACATACTCAAATTGCGTGAGAGATATGTTTTAAGTTTTCAGTTAGGCCAAGTTTGAGAAGTTGAAAATAATCCATTTTTTAATCTTTTTTCCATCACATCATCTCTCTACTTTTCTGCACATCTTTTCGTAAAAAGACAAAAAGTACACTTATTTAGGTCATCTCAAATAAATTAAAGCTACTTTTGAAATTATGTTTTCTTTTTTCAAATATATGATTTGTATATTGAGAGAAGCGAAACTCATTGATTAATCATTCATCATGATTTTTTTTTTTTAATTTTTAATTTTTTATCTTTGATAGACAGAGAAACTAGAGAACATTTAGGATTTAGTTATTTTTAAAATTTTGTTATATATTTACATATTTTAGAGCATCTCCAATTCTTGGCCAAATCTTTTATCAAATTTAAATTTGACGAAAATTTTGGTAAAATGAGGTCTAATCCTTACTAAACTTGTATCAAATCAAGATAAAATCAAAAAAAATTTATCAAATTAAGGATGAACCAAATCTTTTACCAAAATTTTAACAAGCATTTGTTAACTTATTTGACGAAATTGTTAAAAGATAAAGGATTGGAGATGATTTTTTTCATCAAAATTGGTTAACAAAAGCTTTTGAGATAAGTTCAATGTTTTTAAAAAGAGTTGATAAAAGCTTTGATTGTTACCATTGGAGTGAGTTATATCAAATTAAGCATTTAGACTAAACTTGAAGTTTTTTTTTTTTTAATAGGATCTAAACTTGAAGAATTAGAGACCTACACTTGAAAATTAGTTTATCAAATAAAATAAATTTTTTTAATTTTTTTTTTTTTTTAAGTTAGATAAATATTTCTGTACACATGCATAATAACATGAGGCTTGAGCAAAATTTGCCCCCGACTGTTGTGTGGAACATTCAAACTAGCCCATTTGATTTTTAAATTTATTTTTTTAATCCTTTTTAATTTCTAAACTAAGATAGGTTATGAGATGGTTGTAAGGTGAACTAACTATTTATGTTTAATTCATGTTTGATATGATAAAAATAATTTCCGATTGATTCGTTATCATAAACAAATTTAACTCGAATACATCTTGAAATTTATTAAATTTTTACACTCAATAAGTTTAAGTGCATTACACGGCTAACCTGCACAAGTTTAAATTGTGATTAGCTTGATTAAATCACGTTTGAAATTGTTATGAATAATAAATAATTAAATTTGAATACGTTTTAATTCTTGTCAAATTTTAATTCTTGTTCAAATGTAATCATGAGAAATACACTTGAAACAAGATTCAAAAACTTTACATTCCTGGTACGAAAGAAGGAAGAAGGTTGCACGAAACATATTAGCTCAATTCTGTTCCAACAACCATACGAGTAAAACAAGTGTGTACCTAATAATATTGAAAGTTGAAACCACTTTGAACCAGCCTAACAAATTCAGGTTAACACTGAAAACAAGAATCTACCTACCATCGGACCCGGATCAATAATGCTACGATGACTAAATTAGAGCTTCTAATTTCGAATACTATTCGATATTTCATTAATACATTAGTATAAGATATGAAATGTACAAATCAGATGGTATCCAAATTTGATCAAGTAAAAATTATTGGAATTGATATCATGCAGGCCATGTATTCTTTTTGCAAAATGGCTAAGACCCCCAGTGGGGGTCACTGGGGGTCATGGATGTAGGGTTGGGATTGGCCCAAAAAAAAAAAATTGTTTTTTTTTTTTTTTTTTTTTCAGCGAATGGAATGGTGCCACCTCACTGGGGGTCGACCCCCAGTGGGGGTCTGAAGCACGGTTGATTCTTTTTTTGGCCTGATCACACAGGAGGTTGTGAGATTATGTTTTGGCAGATTTCTTCAACATGTATGATAGTCTGTTTTTTGATTCTTATTATACCATTGCAATGGAGAAAGGCCCTCTTTGGTGCAACTTATGAACCCATAACTTCTTTTTTAGAAATTTATGTCAAAGTATTTAGTACGAGTTTTGTTTACTATGAGACAATAATGGTTAATAAAAGCTGAAAAAAATGATGATTATTGAGAAGCAAAGAAATGATGTTTTTACCTTATATTTTTTGATTATTAGTTTTTAGCTTGAAAAAAATGCACCAAACAGACATAAAGTTGTGTGCAAGATGATAAATATTCATGATTGCAACTAACCAACCGAAGCTAACCTAATTGGCTAAATCCCCAAGGCCACAGCCTCTAATGTGCCCCCTTCAAAAATAAATAAATAAAAAATAAAAAATTGTTTGCAACTAATTTATCAAACTTTTAAACAAGATCTCCATACTATGGGTATCCTTCTGCACTGCTTTCTGGGCAACTGTTTCTTGAAGCCTATATGTGGACAGAAAGCTTCCCAATCTTATTCAAGTGACCAGAACTCTACAAGGAAGCCTAGAAAGGACCCTTGCAATAGTAAATACAAGAAAATGCTCATATAATCTTCCCTTCAAATCTTAGGACATAATCAAGAAAATCTATGACAAAGTCCTAAATGCATGATTAAGAAACTTTTCCAAAACTCACAATAACCAGAACAACTCTCTTTTTGGGATAAGCATAAAGAAATTTCATGCACTAAAACATTAATCTTGAAAGATCCAGGAAACGAATGCCCAGCAAACAAGAGCCAAAAGGAAACTTTGATATAATCACGACTCACGAACCTAAAAGCGACAATGATTATAAAATCATTAGGTTAAAAGTGAAACATCTGAACCTGAGCACAATCACGAGTCTAAAGAAATTACTGAGTTTAGCACTGCCTAACCGAAACATCTGAACCTGAGAACAAAATTTTTAGACCATGTTCTCTGCTTGAACAAAAATAGGTGGCTTCGAACAAATTGGTGTGACAAATGTTTAATTTTTTCCATCTAGTAAAAGAAATAAACATGAAACATCTTCAATGTGTTTGCATAACATTTATTAATCAACAATATAGGAGTACTTGCTTTCAAGAGCAAAACTTAATGCAATACTTCCGAAATGCTAATAAAACCGTGCCAAAATTTTAATACTAAAACATTTTAGGGCTGGTTATGAAACTATGTAAATAAATAAAGGTCACATATAAGCATTTCTTTCAACAACAAAGGCACCAAACAACCAAACCTACCCAAAGGCAGCCAATTTGTTTGGCAGCACACTCTTCTTTTCCACATTTCTCTTTCGAACTCATGGACAGGATCAACCACAAGTGAAGGAAACCCAAAGACATAGGTCACTTGCATCTCCTTGTTATATTTATAAAATAATTTCATCAAAAGGAGAATGCTTCCATATATGAGATACACTTGTGGGGCATATACATATTGAAATAGGCATGTACAAGGATTGTCAGGAAAAAAAGGAGAAAAAAGAAAGAAAAGGGGTTAAATTGAACATTGGTCTGTGACATTGCAATTGACATACAACATATCAGCAAAACCCTTTGATCTTTTGCTCTTTTTTCTTGTATGCAGATAAGTACTGACACTTTCCATATACAAAACAGTTAATACAATATCCAGGAGTTCCTCAATCATACAAGCCCTCCTGCTCCCATATGTCTGATAGAAATTCTACCATTTCCTGCCAGGAGCCCAACAAATGTTAGCAAAAGTCTGAAGTTACCAGGTATAACATTAACAGAACTGATCAAATCACCAAATTGCAGTGCTGACTTACGGAGAGAGGGATTGGTTGGGAGAAACGTTTATTATTTCCAAGCACGCTCTCATAAGTCGCATTCCAACTGCAAAAACACAATCAGTTGGCAATAGGATAAGAAACACAGGCTGGGAGGGAAAAGTTTACATCAATATATATATATAAGGCAGGATAGGGATCATGAGCAATAGAGGCTTGCTAAATGATTGAACAATAAAATCTGAAAGGTATAATATTTTCCTCTATCAACTGGCCCCACACAAGATCACCCTTCGAAATTGTGTATTATAGAATTTTGTTCACGTGATATCTATACCCATCCCTCATATCAAACCACAGTTTGAAGGAAACATAAGAAACAAAGCAGATACCTTAAACTGGGCTTGCGAACTTGTCTATGGCTCTCACACCTATTATTTTCCATCCACTGAAGTCTGGTCTGATTCCAGTAAAGAAGGCCTGCAATCAAAGAAACTAGCAAGATTTACACTACATGCTTCTAGAGAATAGGATAAGGAAATTCCAAAAAAGATAAAATAATAATAATAGATAAATAAAAATTAACAACAGGAGCAATATAATGAATAGCAGCAGGCTACGTTACACGGACTCGCCAGTTTTGACAAAGTACCCGTATCGACACGACACAACATGGGTATGGGTACAGAATCTGGCCGGGATACGGCATGGAGAAAGTGGATACGGTGGCATACCTGCGATTAGGGGTGAGACTGGGGCTTCGATCGTCTTCGTCTCTCTCTCTCTCTCTCTTTCTCTCTCTCTCTCTCTTAATAGAATTTGTTTTATATAATATAATTTATCATATATAATATAATTTCTTTTATGCATATTATTTTTATTTGTTATTTCTTTTTTCTTTTTTTAATAGAATTTATTATTTCTTAACTTTTAACATATAATAAATAAAATAAATCATCTAATTATTTAAAAGAAATCTAATTAAATCATATATAATAAAAAAAATCTACAAAATAAAATTTGTAATTTGTATTTTTTACTTATTTTAACATAATTTATTATTCCTTATTTATTATAAGTTTTTATTTATAATATATTATATATATATATATGTCAATTGGAAAAAAAAATTATATAGATAAATCAAAAATATTATCAATAAAAATAATATACAAGATAAAAAAATAATAAATATATTTTAAAAATAACTATTTAACGTATCCCCATACCCATATCTACATTTGGATCCATATCCACCTCAAATTTTAGTTTTGAAGTGTTCGACCCCCAAATATGCATCCGCACCCGATACCCCCACCCGAGTCCGTGTAACGTAGGTAGCAGGACAAGCCATGATGTCACACGAGTAGCAGAATTAAGCCCACAATTACATGGACACCATACACAAAAGGTAGATTCTAGATCAATGGCTGGGCGTGATTTAATAGAAGAAAGGATATCAAATAAATAAAACTTACCATGGTTTACAAATTCTGAATGGTTGCTAGTGCTGCCAGTGCCACCATTGTGCATCAGGCTGTGGTTCGATATGCTGATAGATGAAAGGCTTCTCTGAGATTGAACTGCACTATTCTCTATCTCATATGTGCTGGTGCTCCAAAAATCTTCCGATGCACTGGGTTTCTTCACCATTTGCCCTTGAATTCTGAGTCCCTTTGATGGCTCATCCACAGCAATAATTGGTGTGGGTTTGGTATAGCATCCAAAACAACCTCTGCTCTGTTACAATTCAGTTTTATCCACATATACAAGAAATTCCAGCAGCAAGGCAAACCAAGTTTGTGGCCAGAACTAACAATGTTTTCATATCAACCAAACACAACATCTGCAGTCTAGTCATTAAAGCGCTCATGAATATTTGAAAGCCTGTTTATGAACCATTCAATTTCATAATGATCCCTTATTTTGCAAGAGAATTTTTTTTTTTCTACCCAAGAAAATGCTACTCATAGATGATTAAAGGAAAATCTCTCTAAAATATCTGTAAGGTAAATGCAACCTCAATGTACGGAAAACTTATTTGGGCATCCTAATAAGGTTTCTTCAAAGCAAATCTCAACATGCTTTGAACTGTATTCCACAGAGGAACCTGTAAGGCTGTACTATTCTAGGTGAATAAAAATAAAGAAAAGTAGATGAATAAATGACAGCAAGTAGTTGTCATTGGATATATTGTGGTAAAACATCAATATTCATTGATATCAATTTAATTATTACTCAGCTGTGGAAAATAAAGCACGACGTGATTCATTGAAGCGAATATGGCAACTAGAAGATGCAATCAAAAGAACACTCAAAACGGCCGTAGACATGGAAACCCAGAAAAAAGTACTGTTTTTCTTACTTTTTTGAACCCTTTGTCCAGCAATTGTGAAAAGTCATGTGAATCAAAATTTTCCATTCCATTATATAGTCCTACTCAAGTCAGGTTTGCAGTCCATCAACAAGTTCAACAGGTCCATAATGAAGTTTTTCAATGGTTCTTTATCCACTCTTTGAACAATTTTATTTATTAAAAAAAAAAAAACACCTATTAAACATCAATGCCATTATAGCCACTCATGCATTACAACTGACCATAAACTCATGTAATTAATTACATATACAAGCCTCAATTGAAAAGATAGACCATGTAATAAAGTTTCAAATAAAAGATAATGACTAAACCAGACCATGGTCATTTCAATCACACATAAATTTAGTAATTAGAAGAATGTTAGAGGCACCATTATGAAGAAGCAATTAGGTTTAACTCTTTCGTATTACCCCAGAAAAAAAACATCTAAACCACTCATATTTTCACAACAATAAATGTGCTCTTCCCATAATTGCCCCTATATCTCGTCACGTACTTCCTACCGAAGGAAAACTTTTTGTCATGTACAGTATTAGAATTTAAGCATACCAATCAACAGCACAGTCCAATACTTCAAACCCTAATAAGAATTAACCTCAAGTTTCTCCAAACTTTTTCAGTTAATGTCAACACCATTAATGGCATTCAGGTCTTTTCTTCTCTCCTACTACAGCTTGCATCTTTAAGACAGATTCATCCATCATTGGCTCAAACTATAACAGACTAATGATAAGGTTTGCAGAGCGCAACTACCTTCAGCAGAAGCTCTCTGCTATGACACGGCAAAGGTCTAAACCAGTAAAGCACCAGGAAAAACCCTGATTTGCAATTATTTTTCTGTTACCACTCAACTTATGTGCTGAAGCTCGGATCGAATTCCTGAAGTTATTTAACTTACGTTGGAATGTTTAATCAACGAAGAAACAGTTTAGAAGTTAGACATGGGAAGGAAGGTGGTTCCTTCAGAATTCTTATAGTGGGTTATTTTCATGAGGCATAATTGTTGGTGGTTCTGTTCCTTTTAAACAAGCAGTCAGTATCATATGATGCAAGAAAATTAAGACATAATTTTTAATCAAGATACTACTTTTCTCCACATCTATGTTTCTCCTTGTAAGGTAAAGGATAAGTGGTTTATTTTTTATTTTATCTTTTCCTTCCCAATTTGAAGTGAAGCATAAATGTATTCCACCATGTATATCGCATTAAAAACGAAGCAAGTTCTTGGTCAGCATTTAATAACCACCATCCATGATCTTGGAGGAAATAAAGACCAAAAGAAAGGGGGAAATAATGTAATTTTTTGCTCTAAAAGGCCCCCAAAAATTGCTTCTGAAACCAACATGTAACCTCCAAGGACATATGTCTTCAACAAAACAGGTCATTCCATCAGACTTAAATTCAAAATCTATATTGACTATTTTGAATCATATAATTTATCAAAAAAATATTAATGCTGTTTAAATTTCTAAACAACTCAACAGCTGCCAACAGTTCCCACATCCCCAAATTAGTTAAAAAAAAATATTTAGGAGTCTACTTCCCCTATTTTCTCAGAATCCAAACATAGAAATACCTAGTAAAATACCAGCTTGAGGAGATGAAATCAAGTACTAAGCAAGCACTTACCCCATACAAGCGAAAAAGTGATTGGTCCAAGCAGCGAATGAAGTGTACAAAATCATCTCTCTCTCTCTCTCTCTCTTCCTTTTTTTTTTTAGGGCGAAATATAGATGAGGAAACGAAGATGGTAAGGCGGACTCATCGAATCAAATCGAAGGGCTTCAATAATAGAAGGATCTGAAAAGGAAATGATACTGAGCTCTAGGGTTACCCATATAATGAACGCAAAGACCACTGTACATATGGATATATATATATATATATATATGTGTGTGTGTGTGTATGTGTGTGTGAATGTATAACCATCTTTCATCAATTCTTTGTCAAATTTAAATTTGAGAAAAAAAGAATCGGTGTTTTTGGTTTAAGTTTTTTAAAAATTAATTTTTTTTATTTTCGTGTTTTTTTTGTTTTTAGTAAATATTTTTTAAATTTTAAATATTTTTTTTATTTTTTTAGATGCACCTTACTTAGATGTATCTAAAAAGTAAAAAATTTGTAAAAAAATATTTAAAAAAATTAATAAATATATAAAAATACAAAAAATATACTAAATTCTTATATTTTTTATATTTTTGGTGTTTAGTGAATTTTTAAAAGATTTTTTTTTATAATTTTTTATTTTTTAGGTGCATTTATGTTAAGCGTGTCTAAAAAGTAAAAAAATTGCTTAAAATATTAGAAAGATTCAATAAAAACAAAAAAGTACGGAAAATAAGAAAGTAAAATTTTCTAAAAAGTATTTTTTGAAAAGTGAAAACAAGCAAGGTGAATAATTTTTTTTCCCTTGTTCCAATGGTTTTATGAGATGAGTATTAAATTGGGGATATCAAATGTTTTTATCAAATTGAGGACGCTTAAATTTTTTTATCAAATCACTATTTATATTGAATTTTTACTATTAAGGCTTTGTTTGGGATGTTTTAAAAAAGTCAAAAAGTCACTATCCTATTTCAATCCCGCTACATACACCCAGTGACGTGGCGACACCCAGTGACGTGGCGACCCCCAGTGACGTGGCGATGAGGTGGCAGCTGATGTGTAATCTCAGCTGAAAAAAAAAAAAAAAAATGAGGAAAAAAGAGGGAATTTCTGTCTGTCTTCGTCTTCCCTCGTATCTCCTCATCTCTCGCCGCCATCGTCGTCTATCCTCGTCTGTCTTCCCTCGCCTATCCTCACCTCTTGCCGCCATCCTCCTCCTCCACCATAGCTGGCCGGAATTTCTGCAAAAACCAGTGGCTAGAAGGATTGAAATTCTCCGTATGGGTTGTGGAAGTGGGTCTCAGATGTTAACTCAGTTCTTCATCAGAAGAATGTGAAATTTCCTTGTCCTCCACCATATTAGATTACGAGCTCTCATCTATCCTCAGAATTCCTGTGATTTTGCTCTGTCTGGTTTTGCTCTGCTGTCTCTGTCCATCAATCTGGTTTATGAGGTAAAAATTAAATTTCATATGCTAAGGTAAAAAATCAATTTCATATGCTCTGCTATGAAATATATTCTGTAAATGTGCTCTGCTATGAAACTATAATCAATCTGTGGACAAATTAGGTAAATGTGTTAACTGTGGACAAATCTGATAACTGATCTGACTAACTTGGCTACACTAGATTGATATAGTGAAACATGAAATATGAAATCTGGGCATTTTATATACAGTTGATAATTTAATATGGGCATTTTAGCTCCATAATCTGAAATATGATAAAGTTCCATAATCTGGGCATTTTATATACAGTTGATAATTTTTTTCTGTAATCTGTGTTTTTTTTGAAATTTGAATCTGTAATCTCTTAGTTGTTTTATATTTTCAGGAATTCTGAATCTGTTATTAAAATTAAATTAAATCTGAACAACATGTCTGCAACTTGAGAACTCTAGCTGACTGGATTTTGGGTTTTTCTTAGAAAGTTAAACAATGTGTTGTCTAATTGAAGCTCCTCAAAGGGGTGGAAAATTTTGGTGCTTTGGCTCCAAGATATTTCAATGTAGGCAAGAAAAATAATTGGGGTAATCATGCATATTTTAACTCTTCAAATAATTTCTTAATGAATATGTAGATGGTTTTGTCTTTCTATCTGATTCCTATGATCTATTTTCCTTTCCTAGGACTCAAATCAGTTGTTAAAATTTCATGTAATTCTGTTAAGTTTTTCTTCAACTTCTAGGAACTGTTATGAACTAATTTCCTGATCGACTAAAGTTTAACTGCAAGTCACAGATTTACATAAAATCTGAAACATGAAGTTTAGCTCCATAATCTGTAATGATATTTGTTTAATTGTTATTTCAGTACGCAAAGTGGAGAAATGGAGGTTGATTCAAATGTTGAAGGTGAGAATCCTTTAATAAATGAGGGCGAACACGTTGAAGAACCTAAAAAGGGTATGTGTTTTAGCTCAAGGGAAGAGGTGTACACATTTTATGGCAAATATGCTAAGCATGTCGGATTTGCTATAGCTCATAGAGCACAACATATTGGAGATGATGGGAAATTGATAAACTTTGCAATTGAATGTTCTCGAGTGGGGCAGAGAAGAAAGACATCAGAAGTCAACCCTCTGAAGCCATGTTTGTCCACAAAAATTGGTTGCACAGCAAGGGTACAAGGTCGTATACAAAAGGATGAGAGATATAAACTAACCACAGTTAACCTTGAGCATAATCATGATTTGATTCCCACCGACTCACGTCATTTTCCAATGAATAAGAAAATTCTTACTCCTGTGAAGAGAAGATTAGAAATTAATGATGAAGCAGGGATTGGGGTGTCTAAGAACTTTCATTCAATGGTTGTCGAAGCAGGGGGATACGAGTCATTGACATTTGACGAGCGAGATGCAAGAAATTACATTGAGAGAGCTAGAAGGTTGAGGCTTGGGGAAGGTGATGCCGAATCACTTCAAAGTTATTTTATGAGGATGCAAGCACATAGTGAGAGATTCTTTTATGTGATTGATGTTGACGAGGAGTTTCGTATTAGAAACTTGTTTTGGGCTGATGCAAGGAGTCGGGCGACTTATGAAGCATTTGGAGATGTCGTTTCATTTGACACAACTTATTTGACGAACAAATATGACATGCCATTTGCTCCATTTGTCGGAGTTAATCACCATGGTCAGTCCATTTTGCTTGGTTGTGGATTGTTGTCTAGTGAAGACACTAACACATTTGTTTGGCTATTCAAGTCATGGTTAAGTTGCATGTCAAATCATCCGCCAAAAGCTATCATAACTGATCAATGTAGAGCTATGCAAAATGCTATAGAAATTGTGTTTCCAGAAGCTCGACATCGGTGGTGCTTATGGCATATCATGAAGAAAATTCCGGAGAAGTTGAAAGGATATGCTGAATATGAAGCCATAAAGTTGGCTATGCAAAATGCAGTTTATGACAGTTTGACAAGAGCTGAATTTGAGAGTAAATGGGAAGAGATGCTTGCAACATTCAATCTTTATGATAATGAGTGGTTGGGGGTACTATATCATGAGCGGAATCGATGGGTACCTGTTTATGTTAAAGACATTTTTTGGGCTGGCATGTCAACTACACAACGAAGTGAAAGTATGAATGCGTTTTTTGATGGATATGTAAATCCAAAAACTACATTGAAGCAATTCGTTGAACAATATGACAATGCCTTGAGAAATAAGGTAGAGAAAGAGAAGAAAGCAGACTTCAAGTCTCGACACAAATTGTTTGATTGCCTAACTATATACGGGTTTGAGAAGCAATTTCAGCAAGCCTACACCAATGCAAAATTCAAAGAAGTTCAAGGAGAGATGAAGAGATTAGTTTACTGTCAGGCGGTGATTGTGAAAGAGGAGGGATCAATTTGTACATATAATATCCAAGAAGCGATGGTTGTTTCTGAGAAGATGAAGCATGTGGACTTTGTTGTCTATTTTAATTCAACTGAATGTGAAGTTCAATGCATATGTCGGTTGTTTGAGTTTAGAGGCATTATGTGCGCTCACTCACTTGCTGTGCTTGTCAGAAGATGCATAAATGAGGTGCCAAGTAAATACATTTTGCCCCGGTGGAGAAAAGATGTGGATAGAGAATACGCATGCATCAAAACCACATATACCGGCTTTGGGAATGATTTCAATGCAAGTACCTATGAGAGGATGAACAAAAAATTGATTGCCATTGTTCAACTTGCTGGTAACTCTGAAGGCAAAACTAGAATTGTAGACCTTGGGTTGGATGAAATCAAGGAGAGAGTCATGAAAGAAGAATCCGGTTATGGGAGTAATTTACCATGTTCAACAAGAAGTCCGATTCACACCAGTTCTACACAAGGAGGTAGTAGTAGGAAGGTGATTAGTCCTTTGGTTGCTAGGCGAAGAGGTCGTCCAGTTACGAAACGGAAGGTTGCCAAAGTAGATCAAATTGTTAATCGGTTCAAGGCAACAGCAAAAAAACAAAGAAAAGCAAAGGTAAAACGTGTATTCAAATGTTTTTTTTGACAAAGTATAGTGAAGTATGTAAAAGCAATTCATACATTTGAATATGTAATTATTCTTCAAAACATGCAGGCTGCTAAGTTGCTCCGATTTGAACCTGAAACTCAAGCTCAAGCTCAAACACCATATTATCCTTATATGGTTGGCACAGAAAATAGTATGTATGCACCGGTACGTGTTCCAAAGAGGCCTTCATGTACTTTTACAAAGTGTATTCGAAAGAGTACTTCATGTACTTTTGCATCTTTCTATTGTTCTAACATGTACTTTTTGCAATGAATTGTCATAGGTGGCCCATGGTATTGGAGGCACATCTCTTACTCCATCGGACTTCATAAGTGGCACACAGGGAAGTTTGATGAGTGCTCCAACTCAGATTTATGGTTCTGCATCGGGAAACTTAGATATTACAGACTTGTTTGACTAGTTTCTATGTATTCCAACTGTTTGTTTTTTAGATTGGAAATTATGTAGTTTCTACGTATTCACTACTTCATGTACTTTGATGTTGAGAAGACTGAATATTATGTAGTCTACTATTATGAGTTTCAAAGTTTGTTATTTAATATACAGTGTTTATTTAGCATGTTCAATTTACCATGTTCAATAGTTTACCTGTATTCAACAATAGTTACCTTGTATTCAACAGTTTCCTGTATTTGACAATGTCCATTCAATGAGTAATGAAAAAAGTGTACAAATTTGAACAAGCCATTTTCCATTCCACTAACAACAAAAGAGGTACAATAAGTAGGTTTCAATACACAACAAAACATGACTTCCTCCAAAACATCACAAAAGTATGAAGTCTACGTCAACAAGTTCAAGGAGACATGTACTTCTACTTATTACATATTCATAAGTTTAAAGGCACCAATTACAAACAACACGGACAACATATATATCAACTTCTGCATCTTTGCGATCTGCATTCGAAGTTGTTCCGTCAGCTGTATTTGTTGTTCAGTCATAGCTTGAAGTTGTTCGGTCATCACTTGTTCGCCAACAGTTGGGACTTCGTCTGTTTGAATTTGATGACCTCCATATTCTGGATTCGTAGGTAAACACCATCCGATAAAACCACAAACATTACAATAGTAGAATAACTTGTTCTTGTTTAGCTCGGTTTGTGATAATTTGATGGTGGCTTGTTTGTTACATGTACGACAAATTCTGTTCACGTATGTCAACCAACCTGAGCTACTGCCACTAACACTTGAAGTTGACATCTGCAAAGAGGGACAAATAGCAATTAAAAATAGAAGATGAATGCTGAAGATGAATGATCTTATATATTCAATTACAAATAGAAGATGAATATCACTTAAAACATAAATTTGAAATATATATATTCAAATGATGATGAATGCTGAGGTCACTAATGCTACTTGTCTTATTCCTCCCTTGTTTTGAAATTTGCCCATCTGATCTGTTGGTCTGCTCCTTGGTTTAATGACTTGTATTCAGTTGTTGGTTGTGGGTTTCTAGGTTGGTCTGTTCTGTTGGTTTCTCTGATCTGTTGGTTTGCTCTCTGGTTTAGGCTCAAGTCTTTGTGCTGTGTTGTGGTTCAGTGGTTCACTGGTGTGTGTTAAGGTTGGTTTTGGTGCCTACCAGTATTTCAGTGGTGTGGGTTATGGTCTACCATTGAAGCAATATTAGAGTGAATGGTAAAGGCTTTGGTGCATGACTCTGTGCAGTGCAACTGTATGGGGAGAAAGTATGCTGCTGATCTAGGGTGTTGCTATAGGATTAGGTCTAAAATGTGGATCAAGGCTGTGGTTTCTCTGTTAATGATCTTGTGTGTAATTAGCATCATGTGTATTGCTGCATTGGGAAAGCCCTGTGGTCTAATGCATGACTCTGTGGCTTAGAGGCATGCTAATTAGCATCATGTGTATTGCTGTTTGCTGTAGCTTAGAGGCATGCTAATTAGCAGATTTTTGGGTTGCAGATTTTTGGGTTTTAGTACTCTGATTTCTCTCATATGTGTGTATATGTATCATCAATGAATTTATGTATATATATAAGACACTTCAATAGTACCTGACTTAGCAGAATATGTATATGTATCATGTGTATATGTACCTGACTTAGCAAAATCTGATATACAAATTCATATACATATGAATCATATACAGAAATTTAACCATATACAGATGACTTTTAGCAAAATATACAGGTACATATACATATGAATCTGAGTATGAATCATATACATATGAAAGTCATATGAAAGTCATCTGTACATATACATATGAATCTGAAAGTCATCTGTAAATGTAATATGTATATGTATCATCTATGATTTAGCAAAATATGTATATGTATCATATGTATCATCTATGTATATAAAAAATCTGATAAAAGTCATCTGTATATGAATCTGATAAAAATCTGATATAAGACACTTCATATGTATATGTATCATCTATGAATTTAGAGTTCTGACCAAAAGTTAAACAATTAGAGCACCTTCACCAATTATGCACCTTCAGAAGCTGAAGGAAATTTCTGAGCTTCTGTTGTGAGCTCACAACCGAAGCTATCATTTTTTTTTTTGAAGCTCACAACATATGTACCTTCAAGAGCTGAAGGAAATGAAGCTATCACAACAGAAGCTATCATTTCAGAAATTTCCTTCAGCTCTTGTCAACAGAAGCTCACAACAGAAGCTATCACCTTCACCAATTATGCACCTTCAGAACCTTCACGAAATTGATTTAATGAAGAAATTATGCACTGGAGAAATTGAACCAATTGATTAAACATTTCATTGGGGAATTTCATCGAACACGTTTAAGGCAATGAAAGAGTCCAACTGAAATGGCCACAATTCGTAAATGAAAATGCCACAATTCCCAAATCAAAAGGAAATTTCACAGATAATAGATAGAAAATTCACAGATAATAAATTAAATTTCACAAATTTCCCAAATGCCACAATTCATCGAACAGGAAATAGATAGATAGATAGTGATGTGTATACGCAGATATATGATGTGTATACGCAGATATACATACAACGATGATATATACATATATATATATACGCAGATATACATTGATCAGTTATACATACAGTTCAAGTGAAGGGAAGGAGAGACAGAGAGATTCGCGAGTGAAGGGAGGGAACGAGCTGTCGGTGTCGGAGTGAGGTGAAGGACTGGTCGTCGGCGTCGGAGTGGGAGTCAGGCGTCGGACTGGGACTGGTCGCCGGCGTCGGAGTGGGAGGGTACCGTTGTTTGAGGGGGGGGAGGGGGGAAAATTTCAAATGAAATGGGAACCTGTTTGTTTGGTCTTACACCCAGTCACGTGACTATCACGTGAGGTGCCACCTCACTGGGTGTCACTGGGGGTCGGGGAAACTGGGTGTATGAGGCATTTTTTATCCTATTTAAGTCACATCATCTTATTTAAATCACATCATCTCTCTATCACATCACTTCAAATCCAATCCATATTTCATAAAAAGTTAAAAAGTACACTTATTTAGGGTTATTTTGAAAAGATGGTTATAATCAGCTTTTTGATTAAAAGCTGATTATAATCAACTTTTTATGAAAGAAGAAAATGAGTTATAATCTGAAAAGTGAATTATAAGTTCAAAGGACTCTGTAATCTGGCAAAGCAGTCCATGTTTGGCACTACTTTTTCAAATCAGTTTTTCTTCAAAACGATTTGTCAGAGTTGGACTCTTTGGTTCAAGATTAAGAACCGTGACATTTGAGTCCTTTGAACTGTAGTGACCCAATATCGAACCAGAACGGGGGGGAAGTCGCACTCCCTCCCCGGGATGCGTTCGGGGACGTCTACATATACTCTTATCAATGTGAATGTTAACATGTCAACGTGAATATTCACATTGTCAACGGCCCGGACCGGGCCCGCCCCGGGCCGCCCATGGGCCTCGGACGGGTTTCGCGCCGTCACGGGACGCGGACCAATTTTACACTTCTATTAATGTGAATGTTAACATGTCAATGTGAATATTCACATTGTCAACAGGCCGGGCCCGCCCCGGCTCGCAGACGGGTTTCGGGCCGCCCACGGGCCAATTTTACATTCCTACCAATGTGAATTTTAAAATATGAATGTTCACATCATAAAATTGCTAACCGTTCAAAAAATATTTATAAGGGTATCAAAATTAAATATAAGGGCATAAGTGTTCAAGAAAATAGTGTAAATCAAGAAAAAGGACTTTATGGAATAAAACTATACATACATGGGACTAAATGGGTTAAAAAATTCATTCATGGACTTCTTAGGTTAAAACACTTCTAAATGAGATTTATCAATAATTTTCCCTTTTTTATTTGTTTTAGATAATTGTTTTTAAATTTTTTTTTAACTTTAAAATATTTACAAAATAAATAACAAAAATTAGGATAAATCTATGAAGTAAAAAAAAAAAAAAAACTAAAATATAAAATAAAAATCATTAAAGATAAATGAAAAATTGTCTAAAAATAATTTTAAAAAAATCAAACTAAACAAAATATATTTTTAATTTTAGGCTTTTAGGCTGAAAGTTAAATTTTCAAACTTTTGGAGCAATTGCTTCAAGTTCTATTCTTTTTGGTCCACAAGGACACAAACAATTTGAAATATCATAATATTCCTATCTCTTCACATGTTTTACTTATCTGTCCACTTATTTGTTCACATGTCCTATCTATCTATCTCTATGCCCACTTGTTCGCCGCAACAGATCGCTGACAATTTTTTCAATGACTTTTCGACTAGCCAGAGTCGACAGTGGGTAGCAATTGATAATAGTGTGGAAGAAAGTATAAATAGAAAAATATTAAGGGTAAAAAATGAATATATATATACACATTAAGAGTTAATTGGTGATAAACCAGTATAAAAAAGGTATAAGGCATGAGGTTAGATATTTTTTGTTGATAAGAAGTCCATACTTTGTAAAGTAGTTTGGTAATAAGTCCAAGAAAAAAATATTTTATTTTCAAATTGACCCATTGACTTTTTTTTATTTATTTGACTTTTCATTAACTATCTGTTAAAATTAATTTTTATCTGTAAAATTCCTATCTGTTCAAATTGTTTTATCTGTTTAAATTTTTTATCCGTGGGGCTTTTTTTATCTGTTTAAAATTTTTATCTGTTCAAAAGAATTATCTGTTCAAATTTTTCTCCCTTATCTGTTCAATTTTTTTCCTTTATCTTTTCAATTATCTATCTTATTTTATCATATGTTCAAATTTTAACCAATTTTATCCTATTATCTATTCATTTTTTTTTTAATTTGCTGCAATTTATTTTATCATTATCATCATCAACAATAGAAATAACATATTTGAGCTAAGAAAAAAGAAGAAGAAGAAGAAACAATCTTTATCTTTGGCTGCTACTACTTCTGTTCAAAATTCAATTAGACTTTTCTATCAAACAATCTTCAATCAGACCTTATCTGTTCAAACAAATAAAAATTTATCTGTTCATCTCTCATTCTCTTCACCACTCTTTCTTCCATGACGACCACCACCACTACTACCGACGACCTCAATGAAGACCTCAACTTTCTCGAATTCGACATCGACGATGACTTCTTCGCCATCACCTCCCACCACCACTTTACCACTTAGATCCACTCTTCGACAAAGACAATGATAACTTCAACAACTACAACGACTTCAAAATCTCCTCATCTTCCTCCTCGAGCTTCGATCACGAAGATGAAGAGAGAGAGAGAGAGAGAGAGAGAGAGAGAGAGAGAGAGAGAGTTGTTTAGGGTTTGATTTGTGAAATAATATATCTTATATATATGGGTAGTTTGGTCATTTTATAGGAACTTGTCCTTATGGATAATGTATTTTAGACTGTGGATCTCTGGGTAAAAAAAAATTTTAATTGGATTAATGGAGGAATATGAGATTGAATTAATAGAGGAGTATGAGATTTACGCTGTGTTTGGTTGGGAGATTTGGAGAAGGATTTGGAAAGAGAAAGATAAAAGGTGTGTGAAATTAAGTGAAATATAGGTATGTTTTACTCGCATTTCACTTACCTTTTCCATTTCCTTTTCTAAATTCTTCCTCAAATCCCCCAACGAAACATAGCATTAGGGGTTTCCTATTGTCTATTTCTTTGTTGATGGTCAACATAAGCCCTACAACAGCCAAAGGAGTAAGTAAAATCCCTATATATATACGGATTTGGATCTCGCGGATGGAGGAGAAGCGACGAAGGTTGTCGTCGACGGAGGTAAAATGGAAGAAGGAAACCCTAGATCGAAAGAGAGAGAGAGAGAGAGAGTTATTTAGGGTTTGATTTGTGAAATAATATATATTATATATATATGGGTAGTTTGGTCATTTTATAGGAACTTGCCCTTATAAACAATGTATTTTAGAGTATGGATCTCTGGGGAAAAAAAAAAATTAAATTGAATTTATGGACCAAGTACCCATATATTAACGCAATAATTTATACTTCCCACCAATCTATTTCATTAACCATGCCTTTATAATCAAAACAAATTAATCATTGGACCTCAAGTTATATAGACTCATAAAAATACATTTTTCACCAATTAACCCTCTAATTGAGTTTGAAAAAGTGAGTAAATCACCCAAGTTCAATTCAATCAAACGAGCAAGTGAACTATTTTAATTTGGACTAATTAGGGATAAATCTCTTTACATATTTTTATAAGAATTAAGGGACATTGAAATATTATATACTAGTTAATGTCCCTAAATTTCAAATTTTAGTAGAATAAGAAATTTTTCTGAGATAAATGGTCAAAAATACCCTTAAACCCTAAAAATACTACAACAATTTCAGTTTTTTTTTTTTTTTTGTATACGTCTCTCTCTCTCTCTCTCTCTCTCTCTGCGTATTTTTTTCTATCTGTCTTTCTCTGTGCACCGCTTCAACCATTTTTCCATTACTGTCACTTTCAGACCCATCGTTGCCCCTTCTAAATCTACCGCTATCGTTGCTTCCATTCATAACCACCATTTGCAACGATAGTCCATATGTGAACTAAGTGTCATTCATTACTACAAATCCATTTTTGACTTTTCCAGATATGCTATTGCCACTTCTAGATCTGTTATCCTTGCTTCCAAATCCATTACTACTGTCGTTCAGATCTTAAATGCATCACATCATTTGTAACCATACTCCATAACTTTGATTTCTATTCTTTTTCTTCTCTCTTTTTCTATTCATTTTTCTGTTCAAAACAATTCAATTTTCACTGTCGCACAATGGAAATTTCATTGTGAGAAATTTTACTCTGTAAAATTTTACTTTGTTAGAGACTTATCAGAGAATTTAATGTGCTAAATCAATGGAATTTCACTTTGCTGAAGAGTTGTCAAAAATGGACTAACAGTTGTCATCAGAAAATATGGCCTTAACGATTAGAGGTGACCCGCAGTCAGAGGTGGTCACTGATGATTGAAGATGGCGGCCGAAAGTGGTAATGGCAATGGCAGTTTGGGTTGAAGGTGGCGGAATAACAAAAAACAAAAACCCTGACTTTTATTACCTGAATAACATTACCAAATACTTGATTAAAGTCCATTTTCCATAACATAAATGCGGAAGCAATAGGGATAATGAATAAACAGTGATATTCTCCATTGTATATACAATGATAATTAGTTATAATACCCATAGGCTTACATAAAAAAAATAAATAAATAAATTTAAAAAAAAAATAAAAACAAAAACAAAAGGGGTTTACCCTCTATAAACATATCATTGGCATCATGTCTACAAATAATAAGCCCCGTGACCAACAAATAAGTAGATCTCAACTCCAAAGAAACCTTTCATACTTGCACCTAAAAAGTAATCAACAACGTGGGATGAACATATAGTCCAGTAGGAATCCCAATGACTCCAAAAAATAGCATCACATGAATAGATAGTGTCATGAATGCTAATATATAAGTAATGTGACTTTTCATAACCAAAATATATATACATAAGTATAGAAAAATGTTTTGTGGCCCTAAAAATAGTGGCCCTAATGGCCCTTCTTTAACAATTTCAAGAAAACAATCTTTATTTTTACAATTTCTCTATTTGATTCAAAGAGTTTATCAACTTCATTTATTTTTGAAAGAAAATCCGCACTACCATTACACCAAACGTCTACATCATCCTACTACCAAACACAATCTTACATTTCAATATCATTATGTGATATTACATTTACTGAATACTGAACACAATCTCACATTCAATATCATTATGTAATATTACATTTACCGATTCCTGAACACGGAGAGTCAATTGGACATCTCATATATTTCTATCCATTTCACATATCACGACACATATATCAATACCAACTAATAAGTTGCAAACATTTAAATATCTCGTGGTCTCGCCAAGTCCCACATAACAACCATCAACCTGTTTTACCAAGTGCTAACTGGAAGGAACGCATTACATTTGTATAACACATTTGCTTGTTTTACCGGGTGCTGACCGAAAGGAATGCATTATTTCAATATAGCCCATCAGCCTGCTTTATCGGTTGCTAGCCGGAAGGATCGCGTTACCTCTATGTAGCACATTCGTCATCTATCTCATCATGTACACATCATTCTAGGTCATTTTAAACATAACACATAACACGCGTACTCTATTCAACAACAAGCAATACCCTTCTCCACCGATGGCCGATGACAAACTCTTGTAACGCCCCTAAAATTTAATATCCTTTTCATAATTAAAATCTATAAATATTCTATAGATATCATCAATTCAGTAGATTCTCGTGAAATAACATAATGAAAAATATTGTCTTTACCCAAAGATAAATCTCTTTCTCATTGAACTATCTCAAAAGTTAATACACCTTTACAAAAATTACCAATAACATCCTTACATTTTTCGACCTCCAAGGAAGGGAGGACAATTGGGCACCTCAACACATACAATGCATTTTCAAAACCACACACACCTTTAATTTACTCTACATTTAGAAAACAAATCAGATCTGTACTGAGCTTAATCTAAGGAAGAAAATGTTGAGAGTAGCCACCTTTGTAAACTGGAAGTTTACCAATGCCAAAACCCTACGCCAACTACGTTCAGGTAACGATTAAAGTGTGAATGATTAAAGTCTTTAGATACTGTTCTTATTTTGGAAGTATAGTGGATCTAAAATCAAAACATTTTACAATTATAAGAAGTAATAAGTTTTTCCTTTTTATGAGTTTTTATTACCACTTTTATGTTCAAAATATATTACTAGATCGTAATCAATTACTAATACTAAAAGCAAATTGTCAACAATATCGTAATTTTTTTACAAAATATACGAAATACTGATGCTACTAAAGATATAAAATTTACTAAAAAAAAAATTGATAAAATATCTCAAGAAATAGTATATTATCAACAACAACAACATATAATATCCTCAAAAATATATATTTAAATAATATCATTTAGGCAAAGTTAGGCTACACAACGAAAGGTGACATATGAGATTCTGTTCAGACAAGAATGCTAAAAATGTAGCAACGCACCCCAACCCCATCTCTACAGCCTTTCAGTTGCCACTTGCCCGTGTTTCTTGCCTCATTGCCTTCTCCAACCAATGTTTGACACGTATTCCCCCAATCAAATTTTTTGGTTTTAAAGGCCAAGATTTATTTTATAAAAAAATAAATAAATACTAAGGAAACACTACTAATAAAAAAAAAAGTACAATAATTTAAGAATGATATGAAAATATCATTTTCTTAAGTAAATATATTTTTTATCAGTATTTTATTTGAAAGTAAAAAGTTCATATATTATGGAATATTCTGCATGGAATATTCTGTATCAAATTTCTATTTATATATTATGGCTAAAATAATAATAACAAAAGGTAGTAGTTGGAGCTGGAGTTGGAGTTGGAGTTTTGGTTCACTTGAACTGGTCTATCATTGAAAATAAAGAAGAAAAAAAAGTTAGTTGAACTTTCATTGTTATCATGCTTCTAAACTTAAGCTAGCTTTAAATAATTAAATCCAAATAATTGTTCTGTTGAACTTTCATTGTGATCATGCTTCCTTTACTTGCAGAAATGGGAAACTTTAATAAAATAAAATAAAAATTTGTGCAATTTGGCACAGTTTTGTTCATACATGCTTCTAAACAATTGGACCACAAATTGGGAGGCCAGACCTTAATTTAACATGGTAGTAATCTAAACATCATTTCTGTTAAAAAGTTTTTAACATGGAGTTAATCCTAGTCAACCAGTTAAAATCAGTTGAATTGGACTTCTCCCTAGTTAATTGAATTGTTCAATTCAAAAAGGATTTTAAAAATAAAATCCTTACATTACCCGTTATATTTAAAGTGGCTACTATCCTTTATAACCAAATCAAACAAGCGCTTTTGAAAAAGGTATTAATGTTACATAAATCATGGAGAGACCTAACATGTACCAAGTACAATGCATTTGTTTAAACATGCTAATCATTTATTCTCACATGGTTTAATGACCTCCTAATAGGACATTAATCAAAAGGAAACAACAATAAAGAAAAGGAGTAATGGAACCAGAGTGAAAATATGAAGGCCAAACTTCCATACATGCATGCATATGTGCATAGAACAAATATATGTTTGTCAATAATATTAAGATGACTATATTTATCTATTATATTTCATTTATTATCTTTTGTCGCAATTACATTATGGGTCTTATGCCTCTATTATTAACGCAATGTTCTTTAGTTTTAGGATTGTTTTATTGGCTTACATGCTTAGCTCTATTTTCCTTGCATCAATTTTTTATTTTTTTATTTTTATAATGCTATTAGTATTAGTTAGTACCTAAAATTTATGAAGACAAAATATTTAATATTTTAAAATAAAAAATAAAAACAAAATAAGGTGTTACATTTTCTCTCCACCATCTTTCCCTAGATTTGAATTTAATCAATCTCAAGCTCCTTGGACTTGGCAAGTCTACACAATTAATTCAGTGATCCTGTGAGAGGAGAAATTTTATTTACACATCATCAAATCTTTCAGTATACACTATTTTCATAATTTTTTTATTATACTTATATCCTTTATCAAATTACCATTTTAGACATATGTCTAAACCCTAACTCTCAATACACATCAGTGTTTTTAAAGGCTCAAGGCGCACTAAGGCGCTGAAGGTCTCTCGGGGCCTAGGCGCAAGGCGAGGCGCGGGCTTTATTGAAGTAAGGCGCACAGTCTTAGTAAAAAATAGAAAAATTAACATAGACTAATCAAGTGTATTAATTAATTGTGTAATGTAATGGAAAATTAATTAATACAATTGTGTAATGCATAGTGTATTAATTAATTGTGTAATGTAATGAAAAATTAATTAACACAATTGTGTAATGCATAGTGTATTAATTAATGGAAAATTAATTAATACAATGTAATGGAAAATAATGTAATGTAACAGAGTACAAAGGCATAAATAATTGAGAAAAAAAGTAATTAATACAATTTAGAAAATAATGTAATGTAACAGAGTACAAAGGCATAATGTAATGGAAAATTAACTAATACAATTTAAAAAATAATTAATGTAATGTAATGTGTCAATTATTTTGTATTTCTTTAACAAAGTACAAAGGCATAAATAATTGAGGAAAAAAATAATTGAGAAAAAAAATATTTATTTTGTATTTATTTAAAAAAATATTTATTTTGTATTTATTTTTTTGTATTTATTTAAAAAAATATTTATTTTGTATTTATTTTTTTGTATTTATTTAAAAAAATATTTATTTTGTTAAAATATTTAATTGACAAAGGCATAAATGTTTTGTATTTATTTTGTATTTATTTTTTTTGTTTTAACAGAGACTCAAAAGCATAAATAATTGAAAAAAAAAAAAAAAACAGAGCAGAGCAGATGATCAGCGAAGAAGAAGGAGAAAAGAAAAAAAAAATGAAGACTGATCGACGATCGAAGTCGAAAGAGGGCGAGAGACAGATGATCGAAGTCGAAGAAGGCAGAAGGGGGGAGAGAGAGAGTGTAGCGCACCTGTAAGTTGAAGTCGCAGTCGAAGTTGAAGTCGTAGCCCCCCCAGTCCAAGTCGAAGTCGAATCAAAGTCGAGAGATGGAGAGACGAAGAGACGACGCAGATTAGGGCTTCGTTTCAGTCAAAGATTAGTGCGTAAACATCAGTCGCGCCTAGGCGCGAGCCTTGCGCCTCTATCGCCTGCTTCCAGTCGTGCCTAAGGCGCGCGACTTCTTCAACGCGCCTCGCCTGGGACCAGTTCAGGCGCACAGGTTGAGCCTCGCTGCGCCTTGCGCCTAGGCGCGCCTTTAACAACACTGATACACATCTTTCGACACCACCACCTACCACCAACCTCCGTCGCCTACTTTCCAACTCCGACTACCATCACCGGCATCCACCACCACGACTATTCTTTCTAACCACTATCGCAGCCCCACAACCTTCTTACCTCACTATCCCAGAGCCTCTCATCCTGGCTCCCAGTACCCTTACAACCACTCACTCACTAGCGACCCCTTTTCCCACCACAAATCCCTTCCATTTCCCCGAATAGAGATTTCTCACCACCGCAAATAGCCTCATCTTCCATCACTTCCATCGTGAACAACCTACACTCCACCCCTGCCATCATGATCCAACCCTCTATTACAATCTAGACCCGTTGTTCTCTACTGTTCTGGTGGGCGTGCGTGTGAGAGAGAAAGAGAGAGAGAGAGAGAACCCTAGGGGCATTGGGAAGACGGCAGCGAGAAGATATGAGGTAGAGTAGGCAACGGCTGGAGAGGGAGTGGCGGCTAACGGTGATGGTTAGGGTTAGGGTTAGGGTTAGGGTTATGGATAGGGTTTGGAATAGAAGGTTGAAGAGTTGAAAAAGATGAGAGTAATTTAGGATTTTAAAAAATTAATTGTGCGAATTGAGCAGAAATGAAAAAATTAAAAATGTGTAATATAAGAAGTTGTGTGATGTTTAAATAGAATTACTCGCGAAAAAGAGAATTGGGAGATAATAATACAAAAATGCCCTTGAAATTTCAACAAAATCCAATTTATCTACAAATTGAATCCAAAAACTAAAACCCAAAATACCATCTAGAAAACTAAAATCCAAAATAAACAAAAATAAAATGAAAATGAAAATATTAAAGCCCTACAACAATCCCACGTGCAATAACCAAGTGTTGTCAATTAATTAACAACCCATCAATTTCTACACCACAAAAAAAAGGGGGGGGGGGGGGGGGGGGACTTTGTACAAAATTAGAGGGTAAATAGGAGATTGTACAGAAATTTTTTTGAAAGTCCCAACAAAGTCAAGTCAATAGGAGGAAGAATAGGCCAACCGGTGATGAACCGAACGCTCCCTCAGAATTCCATTGTACAGTGCCACCCTGTTCTCTGGCATTCCTCCTCGGACTTCTCTCCCTCTTTCTCCTCTGTTCTTTGTTGGTGAATTTGAATTTGAATTTGAATTTGGAGAGAAACCAGCATCATCACTGTTGTGTTGTTGCCTCCTAAACTCTTTACTGTTTCCGACTGGCTCCACCACGTCCTCTGCAAAGTGCACCCTCTTCTTCTTCTTCTGTTTCTTCTCTCTCTTCTTTCCGACTACATACACACCCAAAATTAACACAGTTTATATCTATATATACTCTGTGACTAATGTTTGTGTTCGCAGACTTATTCACATGTATATATGCACATACAAAATTAATCTTATACAACCCAAAAAAAAAAAAAAATCAACTGAGGATGACATATCAAGACTTAATTTTATCACCCTTTATAAAAATAATATGTGGAAATGATTTAAGTTTTCAATCAAAGTTGGATTTGTTGAACATTACCCAAAATCGTACATGGTATGAATGAAATACTAGAGAGTTAAAGACAACCTGAAGAGATGCAGGGGCGAGGGAGTGGTGGTGGGGAGTGGGTGGTGATAGGGAATTGTGTTGCCGGAAAAGACTTCTGGAGGCGGAGGGCCAGGAGGATTACGGTGCCGGAGACCGCCATGGCGGTGGCGAAGACCACCCCTTGTGAAGTCAAATTTGAAGACATGGAGAGAGAGAGAGAGAGAGAGAGAGAGAGAGTAGAGAAACTTGAAATGGAGAATTTCTGTTGGAGTGGAAAATGTACAAGTGATCAAATGGAAGGGTTAATATATTTTATTTCATTATTATTACTCCCTCCGTCTCGAAGTCATAAAATATATTTTTTTAATATATTTTATTTAAAAAAATTTAATTTTTTTTTGGATAATTTAATTATTACATTTTAAAAATATTAATTTTTTAAAGTTATCATTTGATAGTATATATATTTATTTTTTTGGAATATCAATTATCATAATTATATTTTTTGTATTGTTAATAAATTTAAAGGAATGACAAAATAAGAAATTTATAGTTTAGTCATTAATTTTTGAAAATGTACTAATATTTTGAGATAATAAAAAATAGAATAACAAATTATTATTTTGAGGTGGAAAGAGTATGTTGGGATGAATTGGAAAAAGAAAGGAGAGTTTTTTTTTTTTGGGGTAAATTATTAAGGAGCCTAAATAATTAGATTTAATTCTCATTAAATCCTATTGAAAATAAACCTTAATACAATTGTCATTAAAAATAATTTTTTGTGATAATTCTTTATATATGTCATTAAAAATTGGCAATGGTGATTTTTTGTCATGATTTTTATAAATTGTTGGTAAAATTTACAATTAATTTTTTTTTGTGACGAATTTTTTAAACTGTTACAGAAAGTTAAAAATTAACGACTTTTTTTGTAATGATTTTTTAAACTGTTACTAAAATTTATAATTAGTGACATTTTTTATAATAAAATTTTTAAATTATTGCTAAAAATTAACAATTAATAATATTTTTTTAATAATAGATGATAAAAAAATATCATTAATTATTATAAGATTTGTTGATCAATAAATCGATTTAATAAGACCTAAACATTATTTTTATTATTATTCATAAATAATAGTTAATTATAAGAAAAATGTTTGAGATCCCTTTTGGAATGACCCACGCACCTCTAAAGTGATTATGATCCTCTATGTATGTGTGGAGGTCCACTCGTGTATGTATGGAGTCCACATCTTAAGTAGTTCAAATTTATAAGAGTCTTGTGAAGGTGGGGCTCTATCATAAGTGGCTTAAATTTAAAGAATTATTTGATAATGACTTTTTTAGTTTTTTTGACTTTTTAGCCTGAATTTTTTTATCAGTTTTGATTCGTAGCTCGAAATGGTGAGGCTCGAAAGTGGGTCGACACCAAAACGACGTCGTTTTGGTGTCATTTTTCTTTTCTTTTCTTTTTTTCTTTTTTCCTGCGTTTCTGTTGCAAAAGGAAGAAGAAAAAGAAGGGAGGAGAAGAAGAAGGGTGGGTCTGCAGATCTTGTTCATCATTTTCATCAACATCAACAAATTGCAACAACATTTGTAGCTCACATCTGAGAAATCAAACCACCCACACAAATCAAACCCAAACCCAAACCCCCCCCACACACACAGCAGCAAAATCACCCACCCCCCCCCCCCCACACACACACACAGCAGCAAACCAGCACGAGCCTCGTTGGCGACAGCACCAATCTTGGGTCGTCGTTCGTCGTTCGTCGTCCGCCGTCGTCCTCCGTCGTCGGCAGAACCAGCACGATCATCCGCCGTCGTTCTCCATCGTCGGCAGAACCAGCACGAGCCTTCTCTTCCTCTGCTCTCTTCCCTCTTCCTCTTTTCTCTCTGTCTCTGTATTCGAATGCAAGAAAAAGAAAAAGAAAAAGAAAAAAAAAAATTGAGCTAAAATCGGGCCACATTTTTCGAATTACCAACCATTTTTCTTTTTTTACTTGTTTGATTTTCTTGGTTGACCTTTTAACTTTAAATTGACAAACTTTTTATTATTATTATTATTGTATATATATATATTTTTGTCCTTTTATAATTATTTAGCCTGGGAAGTTTTGTCAAATCAGGACTAGGGTTGGTTTGGGGTGTCCTAAAAAAGTGTACTTTTTGTCTTTTTACGAAAAGATGTGCAAAAAAGTAGAGAGGTGATGTGATGGAAAAAAGATAAAAAGATAAAAAGATGGATTATATAGGTCATGCCAAACAAGGCCTAAATAGAGGAGTGTCCTTTTTTTAGGTAGTAATTTTGTCTTTTTTTTTTTTTTTTTTTTTTTGCCAAATCAGACTAAATAATTTTGTCCTTTTTTTTTGTCCTTTTATAATTATAATTTATATTTAGGCCAAGTTTGGCTATCCTAAATAAGTACACATTTTTTATTTTTTTATCTTTTTTTTATCACATCATCTCTCTATTTTTTTACATATCTTTTCGTAAAAAGACAAAAAATACACTTATTTAAGTTATCTCAAATAACCCCTTAGATATGTATAGAGGAGTGTGAATTTCGGGTACTCTTTTCTGTCACTGGGTCTAATAATTTTTGAAAGTTTATCGTGCACTGCACGGCAATGACTCTCAGCCCTCTCTGGCAAGTGGATTTTCAGTTTTTTTTATTATTAAAATATTAAAAAAAATATTAAAAAAATTAATAAAATAAAATTTCACATTAAATTCATAATCATTTTATTTTTTCTCTTATAAACAAACATCACATTTAATTATAAAAAAATTTAATCATCTTTTCAAATATAAAAACTTTAATTTATTAAAATAATCAAAAATTAAAATAACTTATTAAAATAACAACTTCTTAAACACCTACGCTCAGTGTAAAAGTTTTGTAGAGGACGAGTCTGATCACTAATGTCATTTGCTTGTTGGGCCAACAATGATTCATCCCACTAAAAACACCACCACTAATAGCACTAATGCATTAAAAAAGTAAAAAAAAAAAAAAAAATACAACTCCAAGATTAAAACATCACATCATTACTGATAGGACCCACTACTACCTAATTAGTGTTCCCTTGTTGGGCAGGTGTTTCCTCAATCATGTCAAGTTAAATTAAATCAATCCTTCTTTAATTATTGTCTCGTACAAGTCTAAACCTCTCAATTAAAAATTATAGCAACTACTAACTCTTTTCATTTATTAATTTTTCGGTAATGATACATCTCACTAAAAGTGATGTTTTAAAGCACTATTAATAAGTTGGCAAGCACTAAAAAAAAAAAAATAATACAAAACACAAGCAGTGGGCCCCGTCCACTACCACATCATTAGTGGTGCTTTTAGAGCACCACTTTTAGTGGTCTCAGGCATTATCGTTAATTTTTTTTTTAAAAATTATGACCTTTATAATTAAAATATATTTTCTTTAATTAGATAAATTACATTTTAGTCCCTTGAACTATCATCTAATATCACTTTCAATTTAAATTTTTATATTTTTTTCATTTCATCACTAAATTGATTTTTAGTTTGTTAGCCGAACAAAAATTAAAAATTAAAAATCAAACAAAAAAAAAATTTATGAATTTTTTAAAAAAAATGTCATTAAACACAGGAAATATAGAAATATATTAGTATTTTGTTTATGTTTTGTATTTTTCCTCTTTAATGATTTTTTTTTTTTAAAATTCTTCCCAAATATTTAAATCTTAGGTGCATCTAAAAATTTAAATTTTTTGACTAAAATATGAAAAAAAATACTAAAAATAAAAAATACAAAAAAAATATTAAAAAAGAACTTAAAATTTGTATTTTAAATTTAAAATCAAACTTTTTTTTTAATTGAGGGGTAGAGTGATAGTGATACTGATAGTAACAGTTCAAGAAGGTAAAATATAATTTACTCTTATGGGTAAAAGTAATGTTTTGAAAACTGGATTGGACCAGCCTGTTAATGTGAGGCTCCTTAAAATTTTATTAAAAGTCCCTTACTTTAAATTGTTTCTTTAAAGTCCCTCAATTTCTTAATTAATTGCAATTTTAACCCTAGGATCAAAATATATACGCCAACTAAAAACTCGCAAATCCTAATCGATTTCGGTAACTTAGGAATAATTTTTAATATTCTAATACTGATTAATTGACTCCTTAAATATGGAATTACCACTTAACACCCTAGGTTTTTTCGATTTTCATCACGTTCGTCGATTGATAACCTTTTTATTCGAAACAAGAAATATAAACCAAATTAGATTCTCTAACCCTAATTTAGTTTAATTACACACTAAAATAAATGTTCCAATTCATAAATTAAACCCAAAGCCCTCACATTTTTATTAAATCACTAATTGACCCCCAAACAAGTACTATTATATATATATATACACATACACTTGTACCTTTAAACCTATTTTATACACCATATTTTGAAAATTTCAACAATTGTACACAAAAATAAAATAAAATAATTCCCTTAAATCACCCCACATGGCCGACCATCCTAGAAAAGATGAATATACACAATTTTTTCAAACCATATCCATGAAATCAAGGAAAAAAAGTTTGCTAGTACCCCCAAAACATGGAACCATTCCTCCACCCTAAGTCCAATCCTAACCAAAGCCTAACTAGATCATGATTAATTGTACAATTAAGGCCCCTAATCATTCACTATTCTATTAGGTTCCAAGTAAATCCAAAATATCCAATCCATTTCCAACCAATAGGTACTTTAGACCTTTTGCACCAATTTTATTATAAAAACTACCTCTCCCTTAGCATTTTGCACACAAGAACTCTTGTACAAACACCCCATTCGGCTGAGAGGGAGAGAAAGGGAGAGAGTGAGTTTGGTGGAAGGAAGGAAAGAGAGAGAATGTCTTGTTAGCTAACTAACCAAGCCTCGAGTTTGCCACATCATCATCTCTCCTTCTATTTCCCTTTTCAAATACATGTTATTAGAGTCTTGATGTCATATTTTCAAATGTGTTGTAATGGTGTTCATGTGTTCAAAGTTGATGAATTGGGCTTTAATCCTTCTTCTATTCATATTTTCTCTTAATAGATGCAAAACTCCCTTTTGCTTCCCATATCTTACATTTTTTTCAAAGGCATACCATCACTCTAAAAATATGAGTTATTGATACATTATTTAGTATGTTTTCATTACAAAAGAAGTAGAAAATTTCCCTTAGTTGGCCTCTTTTTTTTTACCAATCTTCTTATTTTGAGTATTATGCATGAAAAATCTGTTTTACAGCCAACTTTCACAAAATTATAGAAACATGTAGAAAAATCTTTTGGACCTCAATTTTATGTCAAAATCTTCGTTAGAGAGATATCTATCAAGGAAATTTGGTTTCATTAAAAAAGCGTGAGCGGCTTGTAAGAAAATCTTATTTTCGTAACGGTTGACGAATCTGGATAGCACTGGAGTGTTTCTTAAATAAATAAAAATCCAAAAAAGCTATTCCATTTCCGAAACATGTTCTGAAAACTATATTAAATTCTTTACGAACCATAGGAAGGTTGAATTTGGGAAAAATCTGAAATAGCCCTTTTTATTTTAATCTCTAAGCGGTACGAATCTGGAAATTCTGTTTGGCATTGGTATGTTACGCTCTTGTGTTCATGAATATGCTTATTAATATATGATAATGTCCTGGTATGATATTAAATATGTCATGGTTGTATACCTTTTATTTTAGTCCTTCAATAATGCTCACATTTATGCAAATTTATTCGTTTGTTACTTGCTTGTACTAACTAACTTAATCTAAACAGAAAAATTAATGTGGTGGCTAATGGGGTTTCAATCACATGAGTATTGTTATGAGATGAAGTTATGTTCAAATTGAATTGGTTAGTGGGACGTGTTCCCTTTTGAGGGTTAAAGTCTTACGCAAGTGTGTGTTTGTAACCCATGAACGGAGCAGTTGTATTCGGACCCTAGGTGGCTTGGTGTGAGAAGAGAATGAGCAAGACCCTATTTTACCTTCTCTTTTGAGGACCTCGATTGGCGCTACATGGTATATAACCGTTGGTAGGCATCTGGGGTAAGGTCTGCAAAGCATCAAAAGAAGGGGTATAACGAATAATCCACGTCTGATTCTTTGGGTTTGGAGGATGAAATCTCTTTCGGGGATTTCTAGACTACTACCGACTAACATTGTAAACCTCCGTCTAACATGCCACTCGTCTTTTTAGAGGATGATTTCAAAGCTCACGGCATATCATCCGGAGGCATATGCCGTGATATGCCGTAGGCATTCAAAGCTCACGGCATATCATGCCAGGTGCCGAAGAGGAGCTTGCAGCAGAAAACGACAAGCCAGAAACCTCCGAAGACTTTTGGCTGTTCTAGAGAAGTTAGAAATTTCTTTTTATATTTTGTATAGTCCATCTAGAATTTTATTTTTGGATGTAATATTGATGGAACTAATTTTTGTAACTAAGTACATTCTGTATCTATTCTATTATTATTATTATTGCTTTCGTTTTTAAAAACCAATATAGTTCCCTACATTACTTATGAGACCTTGCGTCAATACCTTTTAAGACCTGTCAAAAGGGTAGTGCGCTACCTAAGAAAGCTGGACTTAAAAGGGAGACTAATTTAACTCCTACAGCGATCTAGAATCTTACTTGGTCATTGGCCATAGGACTCGTTAGTGACTTTTTCTTGACTACTAACCTTAGTGTAGATTTTGGGGCATCACAGTTAAACCGTCAATAAAATAAAAAAACCAAAACAAAACAAAAGTAGTGTGAGGTGTGAACTAAGAAAATGGTATGTAATATGTTAATTTATGGTGTGCAAATAGAAACTTCCAGAATTAATAGTTGAAGGGGATAAATTATAATTTTTAGTTCAAGGAGATAAAGTGATATGAGACAACAATTTAGGGGGGTAAAATATAATTTTCCCTGATATCAATATATATATTTATGCCCAACACACGACTTAAAATTTATTTTTTTATTTTTGGTACACAAAGAACTAATATATAGTAATAAATCGACATTCTGAGGTATGAAACCCCTCTTGCATGATCATACAATTGATTAGATAAACAAAGAGAGAAACTAAGGAAAAATCATGCAATCCTATAATGGCATGGTTGTCATGATTTGCTAAAAGATCCACACTTATTTGCTTTCTAATAGATGTAATCAATTGACATGATCTTTAGTCACCTCATGAGGTATACCTACAATCACATATGAGATTATTAAGATTGTGTCTTATTGGGGGTTCTTGCATAATCACCATATGAGATTACTAAGATGGTGGACTTGGAGCTATCAGAGATTAGAGTGGAAAATTTATTATGGCGTATGTAAGAGCATGAAATAATCTTCTCGTATAATCCAGTTGATCAAGTTTTTACTCCTTCAAACGTTATCACTTTGCTACCTGAAAACACACGTGAACTAGCTGGCGGGTGTGTGCCAGAAACCCCTCCGATGCCTAAGTCAACAAGTAGACAATAGACAATAAGCTCTATGTATTTGTGAGTAAGAATGGCAATACCTGGGAATAGGTCCTGCAATGAGCTTTTATAGATCCCTCATGGCACAATCCTAATAGGACTCTACTTCTACTAACATAGTCCTCCTAGGAATCCCATTCCTAAAGGATAATGGTTATCCTTGGAACACCCTCCTCACTACAAGCCAAGTGGGATGGCAATACTTTGTTCAGCTGTTGATACTCAACCGAGCTACTTCGCTCCATTCTTTCTCTGGCTGAACTGTGAAAACAGCCAAATGATGGTTTGCCGAGCTAAATCTAGTTCAACCTTCTTAACCAAAGCCACCTCGGTTTGTTCCTAGCATGCACCTGGATAACTAGGGTCCAATACCATTATCTGGCCCAGTATCCATTCAGCCTAGAACTGAGCTACCCATGCTCTTATCTTGGCCCAATGTGCGATCCAAACTTCGAAGACACTTTTACCTAGCTCGGCCCAATTTGCCTACACAAATTATCCTCTCAATTGCCCTTTAATTCCATCTACGAAGCATGACTGGGATTAATTTTATCTAGCCGAGCGAAGAATGCTCAAATCAGCCGAGTGCAAAGAGTTGCTCGGTCCCCAAATTTGCTCGGTCCCAAGAAGTCTTGTTAAGTGCCCAGCACATCCGTCAATCAGTCTGTCACATCGAGCACATCTGTCATATCTAACATGTCTGACACGACGTCACCCCTGGGACACGTGGCATGCCCCATTATGCCCGTACCCTTGCTACAACTGTCACGCACTATCCCAAAAATACGAATCATCTTGCCTTTTCACTTCCAATACATATATTGTTCAAATATAGTGAAGAGTCACTCTCATTGTTCATCTTCTCAGTTTCGAACCCTCGAACCAGAGCTTCATATCTTTTGTTTCTTCCACCTTTGCCCCAGATCGACGACGACTTTAGCTCCCATAAATTCGCATTTGCACGGCGAGATACCTCTACCGACTGGAATTTAACTTCATGCCTAAATTAGTAAGTTCTCCGTGCCTTTCATTACTTTTCCATGAATATTCTAGCTGTTTAGCATTCTTCATACTATTAACCCACCATCTAGGTTTAAAAATAATATTTTAGTGTAAAAATCCACTAAAATGTGCTTAAAAGAGCTTGGGATTTGAATCAAAGCCCTTGGACAATCCTTGAAATTCCGTAAGATTAATACCGAATGACTGTGATCAAATCTAGTCACAACTGTGATTTTGATCCAAAATCATGCTGCGACCGAGCTAAAAACCTTTCTGTATAAGAGACTAAGTGCACCCAACCGAACTAGGAGTACTATTTGAACCAAACTAAAACCTTGCCCCTCAGTCCAAACCAAATTGAAACCTTATCCTTAGCTAGAACCGGGCTAAAACCTTACCCTGGCAATGGGCCGAACTGTGCCCAGCTCACGACCGAGCTAAGTCTCTTCACACGCACACTCTTGACCGGGCAAACTATTACGTTAGCCTGGTCAACACTTGGGCATAACACATTTAATTTTTTCACTTTGTAGACTAGACTAGGTTGTCTAGGCACACTATTCATTGTGCCCCTTTAACGGTGTTACTCAACTGAGCAGCCAAACAACGCCGATCAACTTAGCTGAGCAAACCCCAACAACCTTTAACTTAAAGCCAATGGGCAAATACCGCTTCACGGTTAGCTCGCTAGGGGCCATGCCCGAATTTAGGAGGGATTATAACATTCCTAATGATGTGCAGTTCACCCTAGCCGAGCAAGAAACTATACCCTGGAGCAAATCTGATTTTTGCCCCTTCACCGTACTGTTGATTATAGAGGGTAGACTCTGGTTACCAGTCCAACCCCTCATTTGTGAATTCCTTAGGTAAACCAAACTCTGCCCCACCCAAGTGTCTACCAACACATATAGAATTATAAATGGCACCGCCGAGCTCAACCGTCATCTCGGCCTCAACTTTTGATTGGTCGAGATATTCCATCAATACTCGCTTGGTCAGAATGATGACGGTTGGGTCAACTACCTCAAAGTAAAAAGTGGCCGAGAGAAAATTGTCAAAAGAATGCCAGACAAAGATTTGAATGATGACGACTTTATTTGGGTCTCTAGAGTCTATGAGGACCATAAAGCCTAGATACCGGGCTATAACATCACCTGGAATAAAGGAACAACTGACAAGTATAGCTCATTTTAACTTTTTCAGCCATGCTAACACTTGTTCCTTTTTGCAGATCTAAATTGGTTGAAAGCTGATTATGCTTATGCCTGTAGACACCCCATTTTTGACTGTCCTTAAGACTTGGACGTCATCGTTTGAACACCCGATGATCATCCATGTTCGTGTTCGTTTCGAGTTCCCGGAGGTCTCGGCCGCGCGCCTTGCCTCAGGATCTCTTAACTGGACTGTTCTGTGCTTGGTTTTGGACCAAGAACTTGCTAGTTTTTGCTTCTGAGGGCAGGGAATGGCTTGTCAGCCATCCCCGGATCCCACCGGCCGAGGCATGGTGTCACCAGCCATGTTCTCTTGCCACCAGCTATTGGTGATGGCCGGTCGGCACCTTTGATGGTCGGCCGGCCTTTAATTTGGTCAATCGGCCATAATTTCTGGCTGGGACTTCTTTTTTGCCTTTTTTAGGCATTGTGCATGCCAGCTGTGCCAGCTGGAGCACACAGATCTGTCTTCCATACACGTGTATGGAGGATTTGCACCCTTTGCACCCTTTTGTTCTAAGCTTCTTGGAGAAGCTTGCACCCTTTGCTCTAGCTTCTTGAGGAAGCTTGGACCCTTTGTCTTAGCTTCCTCAAGAAGCTTGACCCCCCTTGACCCTTTTTGTTTAACTTCTCTAAGAAGATTAGGCCCTTGTCTTGCTCTATAAAAGAAGGCCTCTCTTCTCCTTGGAGGAGGTTTAGCAAATCAGAGATATATATGATATATACACCACTCTCTCTCTAGATCTCTCTCTCTCTCTACATTTGTGTGTTATAGTGTCCAAAAGTGAGTTTTGTTCTTAGTTTTGCACTAAGACACCTAATGTTACACCATACCTTGGTTATTGAGGTGTTGAGAGGTTGGTATTGGAGCTTTTGAGCTGGTTTTGATTAGAAAAGGGGGCTGGAGTTTTGGTTCTTGAAGTGTTCTTCAAGGGTGAGTACTATTGCTTTATATTCCCCATTCTTGCACTAGCTTTTAACCTATTTTGCATGCTGTTTTGAGCTTTGTGTATAACTGATAAAAGTTCTAATTTTTCATGTTTAAGATGTTTCATTAAGGTCATTCTTGTGTTTGGGGCCGACCTCCCCCTCTTAGGCCTTGTTTGGTCTCTTTTGTGCCTTCTTTGTTGAGCTTTGGGAACTTTCGTGTATTGGCCTTCTCACCACCGAAATCCATAGGATTTTTAGTGGTGGTGAAGTGGTTTTGAGGTCTTGTATAGGGGAGGGACACCCCTCTCCCCTTATGTCTCATTTGCTTGTGTTTTTGGCTCATAAGGGTAGCATGTATGCTTAGTTGATCTTGGCTCCATTTCAGTGGGTATTTGGTGTTGTTTGGTCATGCTTTACCTCTGTTTTAGGTTGGTTTATGGACCCCTTGCATGCACCATACACTTGCCTTGCATTCCTCTATTTTGCCTAGAAATGCATCGTGCATTTAGACCACCATGCTTGCATGTTTTGACTTGGCCTTGTAAAGTTTTTAGTCATGTTTTAACATGTTTAAGTTCTGTTTGGTGTCAATTTGGTCATACTTGCCATGCTTTATATAGCCTCTTTGCATTCTAGCTTGTTGGTTTCGGGTGTGTGAGTCATTAGCATGCTTCATTTGAGCTATTTCAGTGATTTGGCATCACTTGTCATCATATTTCAGTTCATATTTCGTGGCCACACACTCACATTTGTCACCTATTCCATGCCTTGGAGAGTTGTTGTTTCATGCTCCTTGTTTGGACCATTGCATGTGCCTCCACGATTTGGTCTTTAGGAGACCTTCTCATTGGGTTTTGGGGCTTATTTTGGTGTGTTATAACTCTGATTTTATTGTCCTAAGTCATGCCATGAATGGTTGTAAGAGGTGTAGTGCATTTGCCTTTTTAGGCCTTGTATGCATCCTGTTTTGTGCACATTTTTATAGCATGTTTTGGCCTCACCCCACGCATGTTCTAGCCTTATTTTGACCTGCCCTAGGACTGTCCTAAGTCATTTTGGCTCTTTGGGGGCTTGGTTGATATAGCCATGGTTCAAGTACTGTAGCTAGCTTTGAGTTTTAACTCCATTGGCATGCCATGTTTGCATTGTGTAGTTGATTTGGCATCGTTCTTCATGTGATTTCAAAGCTCATTGTAATGCTATATCCTCATATTTATCACATCTCGCTCATGTTTGAAGGTTGAGCATTGTGGCCTAAGCGATGGACCAATATGTGTGCATGTCCGTCTTGCATTTTGGTGCCTTGATTTTGGTATTTTGGCCACTGTTTTGGGGCATGACTGAGGTCCCCCATTCCGGTTTAAGTCCACCTTTGTATATAATTGCATGTTTGACATGTTGCATTACATTAGTTGCATGCTTGCACTATAGCATGTTTGCATGTTGTTTAGCTAGTTGCATTACATAACCTTGTTGCATACTTGGCATATTAATGTGACATTAGTTTAGCTTGCATGATAGGTTGCATTGCATACTTGAGCCATATTGCATGCATACATTTCATTGTGTTTAGTTTGGGGTGTCAAACCAAACACAAGGATCGAGGGACGTTTCGTACTTGAAGTGACGAAACGTACCTTAATCCTCGGTCGCCGACGCTCTTGATCTCAACATGATAGGGCGTGTAGCATTCATTTGTTTTGTTGCATTCATTTACATTGATTTGCAAACTTGGTACCTTTGGCCATCATGCATCGAAATGTGTGATTGGTGGCCCGAGGGCCGAGGGCCACACTCCCTTGAGTCTACAGAATGATAGGGAGAGTGGCCATGCACACATTGCTTTGAAATTTCCTTGCCATGCACTGTCTGTCCTCTGCTGCTGTCAAAACAGGATTCTGCAGGAAGATTTGGCCAGCCGACCACATACAGTGCCGACTAACCAAAAATATCTGGCCGATGGCTTCACAACTGGTCGATGACCATTCATCAATGGCCGGTGGATCTTTACCTTGGCCGGTGGCATCCCAAAATGATCAGGGAGTGGTTCAGAAGCATCACAAGTATTTTCACAGTTCTCAGAGGTGCAGAACAGTGCTGACAGAGGCAACAGTGGCATGGCAACGGGTTTTCGAGCGAGGCGATCGAGCATGCATCATTCAAGCATTCCGAGGCGGGGCTGCGGCCGCCTCCTTTTGTAATTAATTTATTAATTGATTAGGATTTTGTAATATTTAATTAGCCAGGGTAGTTAATTATTTACTCAGTTTGTATTATTTATTCGGACCCTCCGAGTGAGGGCAATTGTGTAATAAGTGTGCGTGTGTGTGATGTATGTCTTCCAACCCCATGTCTTTCTCCTTTTTATTTACCAGCTTAGGATGGTTAGTTCAAGGCATGTTTCAATTAGCATCTATATGTTCGCATGTTTGCATTCATTCATCTGTATTGCATGCACCGGGCTCGGCGCATCATACTAACTGCATTGTATTTCAATTTCAAGTTGAATACATGTTTCCTATTGCATTTCATATGCCATGTTTAGAATAGCCGAGCCTATCTTAGTTGCATTTTGCATGTGTTGCATTAGCCATCTTAACATGCACTAGAATCATGCATTGATTACTAACTAGTTTCTGTTTTGGCTTGGAGTACTCGGTAAGTATTTATGCTTTAGCATCCTTGCATGTGTGTGAGTGACTGCCATGATAGCATGCTTACCATGAGGTTATGTGCTTATGTGATATATCTGCTTGAATGCCTGTGGGTGGAGATTGGATTATCCGAATTGGAATAATTCATTGATTATGAGTTTTAAGCCCACTAGATAGTGACAAATCACAATGTTTTCTATGCCCACTTGAGGGTGGCAAAATCCGCATTTTAGCCTACTTGCGAGTAGCAAACTACTTTAAAAAACAAACATGAAATGTTTTGTTCCAACTCAGGTGATCCAATCTATACTTGTATGCTGCGCGCATCACATAGTAATTCTAGGCTAATAAACCGGAATAAGAGCACATAATGTTTTCAAAAACTTGATATCATGGTTAGTAGAGGCCGATCTTTGATCGGGCGAGCGGGGGTGCTCACGAAGTGACCTTCCCCAATTGTACCTAAGTTCCCGAGCCGAGACAACTTTGGTGATGACGGATACGTGGCCTTAGGCAACGAGTCAGGGTTTCCTAAATTCCCCCAAAATAAATATTTAGGTGGCGACTCTGTATCTGGCAAAGCAGTCTATGTTTGGCACTTCTTTCTATAAAAAAAATATGTTTTTCAAAACGATTTGTCGGATTTGGACTTTTTGGTGATTTATCGATCTCGTATTGCACTTTGCGGGATTAGATTCAGAACCATGACATTTGAGTCCGAACTGTAGTAAGCCCCAATAAACACAACGGGATTCCCTCTTGGGACGTTCGGGGACGTCTACAATGCCGATCAGAGCGCACTCCGCACCACGCTAAGATATAGGTAGGGGGACTAGATTGAGCTCTTGGGCTTCGAATTAACTTACCGTTATAGCAGTAAGCAAAAGAGCAAGGTCACTGACTTCCTTCTGGAGTCTTCGCCTGAGCCAGACCTGTATCTTCCCCAAATCAATCTCATCCCCCACACTAAAGAACAAGAAATGGAAAAAAGGAGAGCCATGTGAACTTTTATCACCGAGTAAACCTCCGCTGCCTCTGCCGAGGTCCAGGCCGAGCTAATTCCAACCGATCAATCACGTGAGACCGTCGTTGCCCTTCCAACCACCAAGGCAACCTCATCTCAACCCAGTAAGCGTGCTCGCACTTTGTCCACCGAGCAACAACACCTGGTGGATAAGGAAGAGACCACGCTTCCTGAGGCTGACCTGCCTAAATCACAGCCTGCCCATTCTAGCCAAGCTTACCCTTCTTTCCCACCAGTGTGGGCACCAACTGTGACCTTCAAAGGCCATGCTATGACCACCACTAACTTTGTGAGCACCAAGATGGACCATCTATTAGCCTTCAATTTGTCCAAGAGCCTATGTTTGTAGGCCAACATGGAGTGGCACGAACAGCTGATCGAGCTAAAAGTTATTCGGTCAGCTACCAAGTCTCTGGTGCTGGTAAGCTTGAGCTCTACATTTCCTTTCACTTTCACTTGAACTTTTTGCTCGGCTTATCTAATTGTCTACTGGTCGAATTATAGGCTGTGCAGAAGAGCAATGTTGCTCACCAACGTGTGCTTGAGCTAAGGAAGACAACTCGGGTGGCCATTACTGACAGTAAGGCCAAGGACGCCGAGTTGAAAGTGCTTAAGGCAACTCTGGCCGAGTTGAGCGTAGAGAAGGAAAAGTTGGTACACAGAGAACTAATATAATTTTCCCTGATATCAAAATATATATATATATGCCCAACACACGACATAAAATTTATTTATTTTTTTATTTTTGGTACACAGAGAACTAATATATATTAATAAAGCAAAGTTCTGAGGTATAAAACCCCTCTTGCATGATCATACAATTCATTAGATAAACAAAGAAAGAAACTAAGGAAAAAACATGCAATCCTACAATGGCATGGCTGCCATGATTTGCTAGAAGATCTACACATTTATTTGCTTTCTGATAGATGTAATCAATTGACATGATCTTTAGTCACCTCATGAGGTATACCTACAATCACATATGAGATTATTAAGATTGTGTCTTATTGAGGGTTCTTGCATAATCACCATATGAGATTACTAAGATGGTGGACTTTGAGCTATCAGAGATTAGATTGGAAAATATAATATGGTATATGTACGAGCATGAAATAATATTCTCATATAATCTTGTTGATCAACTTTGCACTCCTCCAAACGTCGTCGCTTTACTACCTAAAAACACACGTGAGCTAGCCATTGGGTGTGTTCCAGAAACCCCTCTGATGCCTATGTCAACAAGTAGACAATAGACAATAAGCTCTATGTGTTTGTGAGTAAGAATTGCAATACCTGGGAATAGGTCCTGCAATGAGCTTTTATAGATTCCGCACGACATAATCCTAGGAGGACTCTACTTCTACTAACAGAGTCCTCCTAGGAATCCCATTCCTAAAGGATAATGTTTATCCTTGAAACAACTTCCTCATTACAAGCCAAGTGGGATGGCAACACCTTGTTCGGTTGTTGATACTCAACCGAGCTACTTCGCTTCACTCTTTCTCTAACTGAACATGAAAACAGGCAAGTGATGGTTTGCCGAGCTAAAATCTAGCTCAACCTTCTTCACCGAAGACACCTCGGTCTGTTCCTGGCCTACACATGGATAACTAGGTCCAATACCATTATTTGGGCCAATATCCATTTAGCCTAGAACTTGAGCTATCCATGCTCTTATCTTGGCTCAATGTGCGGCCCAAACTCCAAAGACACTTCTACCTAGCTCGGCTAGGAATGGCAACGGGCTGGAGATCACACCTCCGGTCCCTGATCCCCGATAATGAAAATTCCACCGTCCCTGCCCCTGATCCCCGACGGGGACCTATAACTGTGCCTGCCACTGCCACCGCCACCATCACCGCCCCCTAACGGGGATCGGGTTTCCTCAATCCCAAACATTCCTCAGCCAAGAAAAAAAAAAAAAAATACAAAACACCTCAACAGTCGATGATTTCACCTCCAAAATCAATAGAATATGAAGAATAAAAATGCCACCAATTCAAATCCCAAATTAATTCATTCACACCACTGAATTAAACATAGAAAACAGACCTAATTCATAGTTTGTCACCAAACTGAAAAATCCCAGACAATCTTTCCCAGAACTGAATCAATCCCAATTCGAATTACTCCCAAATGATACAACTAAACAGTTATCACAAACAAAAGAAGAGAATCTTACAAAGACTTCAGGGATGGAAAGGGACTTCAGTGACGATGAGGATTTGATGAGACTTAATGGGCTTCGTCGCCACCTTCATCTGCATATGTCTTTTTTGCTTCGGTGCCATCACCACAACCCTAACCCTAACCCTAACTTATATTTGATATAGATCTAGAAGTTCTAAGAGAAACAACGTGTTTAAGGGAGAGAGAGAGAGAGAGAGAGAGAGATGGCGATGAAGGAAGGAGAGAAAGAGATTTGATGAGAGAAAGAGAGTGAGATCTGAGAAGTGAGAGAGAGGGAGAGAGAGAGAGAAAGGGACTATGAGACGAGGAAGGCAGCAGTGCCGACGGTGACACTTGCCATTGTCGATTAACCAAATCTAGGGACAGATTTTGTTGACAAACTAGATCTAGGGTTGATGAACCAGATGTAGGGCATAGGAGGAGGGCGGTAGCAGAGGGAACCGATGCCGGAGTATGGAGGTTCAGGGACTGGCATCACGGCAGTAGCGATGGCGTAGAGGAGGAGGCAATGGTGACTGCATCGCTGCAAAGAGAAGAGAGAGAGAGAGAGAGAGAGAGAGAGAATGATAGGGGTATAATAGAGGGGTATATATATGAATGGATAGAGGGGTATAATAGTAGTTTTAGTTCTTGAGAAACGGGAACGGGCCGGGGCCAAGGCTAGGGCTGGGGAATGTATCACCATTCCCGACTTAAAAATTGTCAGGGATTCATTTTTTAATACCATCCCCGGCCCGTTGAGAGTATTTTTCAGGAAAAAACCGTTCTAATCGGGGTCGGGGGACTGGGTCCTCGTCGGGTCGAGTTTAAATTGCCATCCCTAAGCTCGGCCCAATTTGTCTACATAAATTACCCTCTCAATATATTATAAATATACTTCTTGATATTTATTTAAAATATATATTGTCTTTTATGATTTTAAAAATTACGTCTCTTGAAATTTCTAATCATATAATAAATTATCCTTTTATTAATAAATCATTAAGTTAAGTCAATTCACAATTTTTAATAGTGTCATAAATATATTTCAATTAACAATTTAGATAATTTTATTATTGTGTAGGAGCGGTGTTATGAATTTTATTTTATTTTTTATGAATTCTGTTAAATAAAAAATTTCAATAAAGGGATATTTGTAATTTCCAAAACTACAAAGGACAAATCTTATTTTAAGCAAACTTTCAGAGATGTATTTGTGATTTACCCAAATTATGAACTTAATTATACAAATTTTATATAAGTGTTTTATTATTCACATTTAAACATTACACTAACAATATGGCCATGTTTGGCAAGTGGGTTTTGGGGTTTTTTTTTGGCTAAAATCCATAAAAACAAAAAATATGCTAAAATAGCTAATAAAATAAAATGTCACATCAAACTCATAATTATTTCATTTTTTCTCTCACAAACATCATATTTAACTATAAAAAAAATCCAATTATCCTCCCAAACATAACAAAATTTAACCTACTAAAATAACCAAACACCAAAATAGCCTACTAAAATAGTAACTTCTCGAACACTCACTATGATTTATGTATGATCATGATATTCTAGATGTTGTTAATCAAAATTGTCAAAATTGATTAATATAATAAAAAATCTTATTTTACAAAAAAACAATATTACATTTTAATATAAACATTTGAAGTTGGGCTGGTGTGTTTATCTTGCTACCCCATATTGGGTAAATTAGAAATACACTTCATGAGATTTTCTAAAATATAAATTGTCCTTTGTAATTTTAGAAATTATAAATATCACATTGTTAGAATTTTTTATTCAATGGAATTAACAAAATATATATATATATAATTTCTAATTGCTATCCTATACAACAATAAATTGCCTAAATTGTTAATTGACATATATTTTAATATCATTAAAAACTATTAATTGACTTGATAATTTTTTAATAAAATTTGTCATTTGTTATGCGATTAGAAACTTGAAAGAGTGGAATGTACTTTCTAGAACCATAGAGGGCAATTTGTATTTCAGGCAATGTCACACCCCACCTTTTATTATACGGTTATCATTACCAAAATCCATTATTATAGTCCATTTTCATTGATATAGTATGGAAACAAGTCCACCAACATCATAATTACAAAAAAAATTCTCTCAATCGCCCATACATAACAAAATGCAACATGAATTACAATTAAATAAATTGCCTGTAGGCTACATTGTTACATAAAAAGAAAGGGTTCAACCCTTAATATAGTAAAGGCCTTCCGCTAACAAGGCCCCATGGCCAACATGTAAAGAAGATCACCGATCTTGTATTACTTAAAAACCTGTACCTGAAAAATGATTAATAACGTGGGATGAGTATAAAGCTCAGTAGGGATCCCAACATGATCCTAAACAATAACAACATATAGATAGTTATGATCATGAATGCTTCATATCATACAATATAAATAATGTGACGGTTCATAATCAAAGTATACTTATATATATACTTTTTAAAAAAATTGTCCAATTTTCTCAACAATACATATTCTCTCTTCATTCTCTTACATAATTCATTTCATAAATAACATATATGAACAACGCGTTTTCAAGAACGTGTTCATAAACTCAATCACCTTTCATTCCTCACACTTCCATCGTCTCAAATACACACATTTCTAATACATGAATCACATTTTCAAGCCCTAAACCAAGGATAATGAAACATCTCTACAATCCGTTCAACACACAAATTTGTATACAATACCTTTAACACAAAAAGAAAATAATATACATGCCAAGACTACTATACAATGACCTCATCAACCAAACTGCTACCACATATGATATACACAGATAAACAGATTCAACATTGAAACCCCAACCCATACTTTACCTGCCTCAAGCACAGTAAGCCAATGATACACCTTTCCATAATGAAACACCAATTTACGAGACACAAAATGGAAGGTAATGGTACATCTGCCAATTTACTAGAAACAAGCTGGAAGGTAATGGTATCTCTGCTATGTTCTCTAGGCGCTAGTTGGAAGGTACTAGTATTGCTCATTCTAAGCGTAGCCAATCCTCCAGGTGCTAGTAGGAAGGTAATGGTACCTCTCATTCTCAGCTCATTATACATTACCAGCCACCACAACATGTAAAAAGGCATATATAATCCAAGTGTAATACATATACATAATCTATTCAACACAATAGTGTCATCCTCCACCGATGACCAAGAACAAAACCTTTAAATATATGTATTTGATACACGTAATACAATAATCAAATTCTCATGTTCATTCTTAATTTACAAAGAGTTATGATTTCATTTTTTTTCCAAACAAAACAAGGCTCACAGGCCATCACATAACCATATCTTAAATTGATAATAGATATATAACAACACCATCGATCCCATTAACAACTTCTCATTACATATATAAAAGAGAGTTCAAAACCTAATACGTGCCCCCAATACATGAGGATAAACAAACGACAACGTATATATACAACACATAGTTATGATGCCTCAGCATCCAACAGCATATTGAACGACAACAAAATTTTCAGATATTACATCACCAATCTCTAAAATAAAAGCCCCTCTCAAGGTAATACTACTATGTTGGTTGAAAATTCGAAGACACCCGAAGAATTCATACGCATAAGACACAAACGTCTAATATGGCCTAGATGACCACAAGCAAAACAAATAGCAGACTCTCTACTCTATGACTGGCTTAAGGCCCAAACCTCACTAGACCTCTTAACGAACGAGTCTAAAACCCTTAACGAAGATAAGAACTGAGCCTGGGATTGAGCAAGCACTCACCTCCACCTCTTACTGAGCCTAGAGTGCTTATGAATAATAGGAGTTGTCGAAATGGTCTCCTCCCTAACTCGACCAATACACAAAACCATGGCCTCTACATGAGCTGCCGCCTCAACTAGAGCATAGTAATTCTTCTACATAAATCCGACTACCTTCTCCCGGATATCATCACACAACTGTCTCTCGAACTCATAACAACGTCGCTCCTCTGTTGTTACCAACTCTGGAGCAAGCCTCGACAAACTAATAAACTGCATTGCAAACTGTGCCAAATGAGTAGTATCCTGATACAACTCGACAAACTATTCTCTCAACCTTTCCTAAGCAGAATGCGGGAAGTACTTGGCCAAAAAGGCATCTGTAAAAGCAACCCACGTGTTACCTACAGTGTTCTTAGCATACTTCCACCAATACCCAGCATCTCCCTTCAATTGGAAACTCGCCAAAGAAATCCTTAACCCCTCATCTTCGACTCTGAGCATATCAAGAGCCTTGGTAATCTGTTCCAACCAATCATCCGCCTCTAGTGGTTTAGCCTCCTCCAAAAACTCTAGTGAATTGTAGCAAATAAACTCCTCGGTAAGCTTGAGGGTACATCCGTTGTCCCTCTCATTGCGAGTTAGAGCCTTATGCACCGCTCTTATAATCTCGTGTGTAACTTTCTTGCCGATAGCCAACATAGCAACGACAGATGCTAAAGGAACCGTTATGCCCCTAACGACACCCCTATTCCTAATCCATTTTCTACTCCCTCTTGTAAACATCCTATAAAACCCAAAACAAAACCAAACTTAGTGCACAATACAACAGCCTTCGCCGAGGCACACACTCACCACCGCTAAGCTACAATACACACTTAGCCCAAAGCTCATAGTCCTATTACACAAAACGATTTAAACACTTAATCACATAATCGAATCAAGTTCACAAAGATTGTTACTCGTCCTAGAACTCTCAAGGAATTCTTACCAAAAAGCACGTTAATTAGGCGTGTTTTTTACAAGACCTCAAAGCAAGTTCACCGGCTTCAAGTACTATTTAGGAAACTTAATCCCATGCTCACATAAATGCAATACATAAATCCTAGTACTTGTCCCATCTATATGCAATGTCCTCACCAAAAACCACTTCCCATGAGCCCAAAGTATTCAAACCCGCCTTGCTCTGATACCTAGTTAACATTACCAAATCCGTCGATATAGTCCATTTCGTTAATACAATATGGAAAGGAAATCCACTGACATCCATAAATACATAAAGGTTCCCTCAATTGCGTATACAAATTGAAATGCAATATGAATTACAATTAAATAAATTGTTCGCATGCTTACACTATTACATAAAAGAAAAAGGGTTCAACCCTCTTTGCATCAACGGCGTTCCACCAACACATAAAGGCCTCGTAGCCAACACATAGGGAAGATCACCGATCTTGTATCACTAATTGACTTGTACCTGAAAAAGGATTAATAACCAAGGATCAGCATAAAGCCCGGTAGGGATTCTAACATTATCCTAAATAATAACAACATATAGATAATTATGATTATGAATTCTTCATATCATGCAATATAAATAATGTGGCAATTCATAATCAAAGTATACTTATATATATGCTTTTTCCAAATATTGTCCAATTTGCTCAACAATACATAATGTCCTATTTCCTTCTCTTACATATTAACATTGCGTTTTTGAGAACGTGTTCATAAACTCAATCATCTTTTATTCCTTACACTTCCAACCCTCAAATACACCCATTTCTAATACATGAATCACATTTCCAAGCCCTAAACCAAGAGTAATGAAATATTTCCACAATCCGTTCAACACACAAATTTAGATGCAATACCTTTAACACAAAAAGAAAATAACGTACATGCCAAGATGACTACTACATAATTATTACGACAATTCGACCTCATCAACCAAACTGCTACCACATATGATATACACAGATAAACCAGCTCATCACTGAAACCCCAACCCATACTCTACCTGCCTCAAGCACGGTAAGCCAATGATACGCCTTTCCACAACGAAACACCAATTTACCAGACACAAGCTAGAAGGTAATGGTACCTCTGCCAATTTACCAAACACAAGTTAGAAGATAATAGTACCTCTGCTAAGGTCTCCAGGCACTAGTTGGAAGGCATTGGTACCTCACATTCTAAGCGCAACTCATTCTCCAAGTGCTAGTTAGAAGGTAATGGTACCTCTCATTCTTAGTGCAACATACATTACTAACCATCACAACATGTAAAAAGGCATATATAAACCAAGTGTAATACATACACATAATCTATTCAACACAACAACGTCATCTTCCACTGATGACCAAGGACAAAACCTCTAAATATATGTATTTGATACACGTAATACAATAATCTAATTCTCATGTTTGTTCTTAATTTACAAAGAGTTATGATTTCATTTTCTTCCAAAATCAATTTCTGTATTTTCCAACTTACAATACTCCAATCTTTATCTAAAAATCCATTCCTTTCATTTCACAAAACCAAATCCATGTATATCAAAACCATAATCTAACTCAACTCAACTCAACATAATTAGTCCAAAACAATCCCAATATCATGGTTAACTCTCATTTTTAGCAATTAATACATTTACATAACCCATATTAAACAAAACATAACAAATTTTCAACTTTACCCCTTTTCAGTTTATTAAGCCAATAACATTAAATTAGGGATTTTCCCTTCCCCCTCTCAACGGAAACATGATAAACTACTCGTTAATTAACCAAACAACAACCAATTTAATAATTACAACCCCCAAGTATCAAACCTTAGATCCCCTTTCATAAGTTTCGAAAAATCCATAATAAATATGATTTTTATGTAATAAAATCTACCACATGTCTATCTATAGACGAAGTATTGAAGAGGAACGAAGAAATCTCTACCTCTAGCAAGAAGAAAAGAAATATGGTCTGCTTAAATTACTAGTAAGCTCTCTTTGTGCTTTACGTTTTGATATATGGAACTAGGTGAGATTTTGAGTGGAAGGAGATGAAATCCAAGCTTAAAAGCTTAGGATTTTTGGACATGGAGGAAAAGAGAGGGGAGAGAGAAAGAGAGAAAATTGGTCTAGATTTGACCAAAATGTGACTTTTTAAAGTGCTGATCCCAAACAGACCGCTCGAGCGATAAAACTTGTGCTCAAACGTCAAAGGCATAAAACCACTCGAGCGATGAAACTTTCGCTTGAGTGTAGAACGCGAACTCCTAGAAATTCAAACCTACAAAAGTACTAGATGATCAAGACCGCTCGAGCGAACAATCCATCGCTCAAGCGATGAAGAAGAAAAAGTAACAGGTTGTTACAACATATCTCATCATCTAAGTATGTTGGTCCATGTGTTTCAACCCATGCTATTAATTGGGATTTGATGTTGAGAGGATTGTGATTTCCATTTCATTAATCTTTTTTTTTTTTTTTGGAAGCAAAACTAGATATTTTAAGTCAAAAGTGTCGAAATCTCTCTTCCCAATCATTCATGAACATGGAAAATGGTGGAAACATCCTTATTCCATGAATAGAAGAAGAGTTCTCAATAGCTTTTGATGAATTCCTTGCTTTAAAAGCAAAGCTTTCACTAAGAAATGATATGCATTAATCTACTCACTCTAATTAATAGCATGCATTTGGGTATTAACTTACCCTTATTCACAAAGAGATGACGTAGGTTCTCATCTATTTTGTAGGCATGAATTTGATCTTGCTTTAATCCATTTAATTTGACAAATTGTTGCAAAATATCCATTATACGTATATGTTGTATACTATTGTTGAGGGTTGAGGCCCATCTACCTCCTCTTTAAGTATTTACTTGAGAGGGAAAGGTATAAGGGATGAGCACCTCTTAGAAGATGCCTTTGTCTCTATTCTGGACTTTCTGTACCAATTTGAATTCTACCCAGATGTTATGTTCGACCGGTCATGTTTGCAGCCAGCAAGCCCACTTTTTGTATGGCCAGATGATTTTCCCAAGAACAGAACAGACAGTTTATGGGGAGTGCTCTCCCAGGTGGTTCTAGAGCTGCTGATCAAATTCCTTTGTTTATTTAAATATGATTTGTTAGATTCAGCAGTAATTTGGCTAAATCTGTTCATTGTTGTAATAATTTCTTCGATCCCATGTCTTTTATTTTTGTTATTATTCATTCAATTGTTGTAATAAGTTCTCTCCCCCCTTCTCATTTGAATTGTTGTAATAATCTTCCAACCCCACGTCTTTATATCCCTTTTATTTACGTTCTTTCCGTATATACATAACATCATATTTTATTTATTATACTCATGTATTGCATTCATCTTTCATGCAACCGAGTTCAGCTCATGTGCATTCATGAGTTTTATCCTTTCTAAAATTGATTATGTGCACTATCTCATATCTTGAGATGATACACATCATATGTTAGTAGCTGGACCCTTTAGATGTATTTGTTGTATGTATTGCATTAGTTATTTGTATATAGGATCATGCATATATTCTAATACATTCTTTTGGCATAAGCACAGAGTACTAAGTAAGCATTTCTTTACTTTAGCTTGTTGTGTGTGTATGTTGTTAATCATATCCGTTGCTATACCATGAGGGTAAATGCTTAGATGAGATTTATGTATGAATGTCAGTGGATAGAGGTTGTGTTGCTTATATTGGAATGTGTTTGATTCTTGTGATTATGAATTTGTAAAAAGAAGGCTTTTGAAAAATGCATGAGATCAAAGTATAACCAAAATTGGTGATGCAATCTTTATTTGTGTGCCTCAGATAGTGATATTAGTATTAATAATAATCAGAACACGAGCATATATTGATTATAAAAACTATATCATGACTTAGTAGAGGTCGTTATTTTGATTGGGTGAGTGGAGGTGCTCAATTAATGACCTTCCACCCTCATACCTAAGTTTTCGAGTCGAGACACTTTGGTTATGACGGACAGTGGCCTTTGGCACGTGTCACGGGTTTCCTAATTCCCCCAAAAGATTAGGTGGCGACTTTGAAATTTGGTGATGTAGTCCATTTTCGTAAAAAGGTTTTGCAATAAAATGGATTTTCTGTACAAGTTGTCGGATTTGGACTCTCATTTACGTTTCACATTGCACTTGTGGAATTAGATAAGGAGATTGGGAGTCCGAATTGTTGGGCATGCTCGGTAACTCCAAAAGCATCCCACAGGTTACACGTGGAGAATTGTTGTAAGCCAAGGTATGATACAGTCGTAACCAAATCTGAGATATTTAGAAGAGGACTTGAGTCTTAGTGGGGTACAAATTCCTAGGTTGGTGGGACTTCTGTGAGAGGTTTATCCCAATCCAACTAGGAAAGATGAGTCCTGGATAAGTGTTATTCCTGTTAGGGATAAGTGTCCTATTGAAGAAAGACTCTTAGAAAGATGAGGGCACGGGGTTATTATATAAAGAGAGTCATCTCTGTGGGTTAGAGGTATGTTTTAACTAGAGAGTTATTTGCTTGTGTGTTATTTTGTGATTATCATTGAGAGATGTTGTTACTGACAAGATTGTTGGAGTGCCCTCCCAATTGATAGCAACCGGTTTAGGTGTTTTGTTCTATGTTGCAAGTGTTGACGTCATCTAGTGCACGTGCTCTTCGGTTTTGTTCCCTGAAACCCAAAGTGACATTCGATTTGGTTGTGTAAGTCATATTTTAAACACATGGTGTTGTTTGGTGGTGATTGTTTTGGTTTATTTTTTATTTATTTATTTATTTATTTTTATATTTTGCATTTCTAAATAGAGGATTTCATCATTCGTGGAAGCTTTCTCGTCTTTACGTGAAGGTTTGTTTTTTCTCCATGCTTGGAGACTATTATCCTGCTTGTGTGGAGGCTCTCTTTATCCGTTTTGAGATTCATCTTGTACTCCAATATACTTTATTAGAAGAGTTATCACCAGATGTACAATGCATTAAATTTCACGTTTTCTCGATACAAAAAATTCAAAACACACTTTTAGGATTTCACCATTGGCAAAAGATAGCTATGCAATAAAAATAGCATAGTTTTTTGCAAAAAAATTATTTAGTACTATTAGAATAAATTCCCAACTTAATTTCTATTGTTTAAACCGTATGATCCACCACTTTTATGTTAATTTTTCAAATATAGCTGAATAAAATAACAACATAAATGATGTGAATAAGTACTCTAAGATTACCAAATAACTTCTCACTTTCTACTCAACCACATTAGCCCCCCAAATTCAAATGATGCTTTTTCTTTGCAAAATAAATAAATAAAAATTCAAATAGAATTTGAACACCAATACTATATATGCTCACTTTCTCGAAATAATAATAATAATAACAAGAAATTATTTTTTCAATTAATTTTTAAAATTTTTAAACGTCCAACAAATAAAAATAAATCACGAATTTACTATATGCTCAATCTAAAACATTATTCATTTAAAATTTGTTATTTATTTATTTATTTATTTTAGATTTGATTCATATAAGATATTATAATGAAACCCAATGAATTACAAAATATAATAAAATTTTCAAAGTGAGAGAGAAAACCACAATTAATATACGGGGAATAAGTTCAACACACAAGTGAAGAGATTCGAATTACAGACCTCCTAGTGAGGTATAGAAGCTTTGGCCAATCAGACTAACCTCATTGGTAATTTAAAAATTGCTGTTACCATAAAAATCATGAAAAATATTGCGGAAGTTAATAAAGCAAGGTCTTAAATATATGAAATATCAAAGTATCTTCGCTTGAATTTTTAAAATTTGGTATGTGAACTTGTTCGAAAGATTAAGGAGTAAATTGTCATTATAATTTGATATTTCTAAACAGAAACACTTCATTTGATATATCAAATTTATTATTTTATATATTTTTATTAGATATTTACATATAAATCCTAATTTGTGAACTTAGGATTCGTTTGAGAACAGACTATTTTAATAATTTGTTGATTTTTTTTGCTAAAATATGAGATAAAAAAATTAGTATATTTAGAATGATATTTTGATTTTTTACGAAAAAATGTGTAAAAAGTAGAGAGAAATTTTTTTTTTTTTGACTTTTTGCTAAAGATCATAGGCTTTTTGATTTTTTTAATATTTTTTTGACTTTTAAGCTAAAAGTGTTGCATGCCACGATACCTTATACTCTATTAAGTCCTAACTAAGATTTTTTGGACCTTCAAGTCCCATTAAAATTTTAATAGTTGAAATTGTCCTTCAAATAATGATTATTCATCATTTATAATTATCTATAAAGGAATATGATGATTTGACGTTTATTTTGATTTTCAAAATTTTAAAATATCAATTTTCAAATTGAAAAAATTATCAAAAATTATGTGCAAAAAATTGAAAAAATTGAATTAGTTTTTTGTGCAAAAAAATTTGTGTCTATAAATGAGCATGATGATGGAGCATTGATGTGCAAAATTGAAAATAAAAAAAAAAAAAAAACTATAAAAAAAAAAAAAACTATTCTTAGTTTTAAAATTGAAAAAAACTGCTAATATTTTCAATTTTATTAGATAGTTGAATCAAACTAATAAGTAGAAGGACAAAAATACTTAATCTCATACTTTGTTTTTTTATCAGTTAATGACACAATTATCTAAAACATTACTACTCAAAATTGATAATGTTCATAATTTTAAAAATTAGAAAAAAAATTGATAATATTTTCAGATTTTACTAAATAAGACTTATTAGTTAAATTTTTTTAAAATAAAATCTAAACTACTGTAATATTTGTAAACAAAACTTTTAAATAATTAACTTATTTTTATTTTAAACTTATTAGAAAAACATTCTGTAAACATTTATTTCATGGTGCGTTTCACATAATAATGAAATTGCAGATGTCATGTCAAATGTCACAAAAGCATTTGATTCTTGTGTTTAAACTTGTTGAAGTATTAATTTCGCCAAATAAGATTTGAAACGTGGGGCTGAAAGGATATTTATCAAATGAATGCAACTCAATTCAAAACCATGATATAAATATTTGGGTAAACTACCAATAGGTCCTACTTTGGAGAGTTATTACCTAATAGGTCTTATTTTGTAGACTTATTACCCATTAAGTCCTATTTGATAAATTTATTAAGTGATAAAGATAAATTTATCAGTCTTTTTTTTTTATGAAAAAATTTATAGTGATAAATTTATCAGTCTCTTTATTTTTATGAATAAATTTATAGTGATAAATTTATCAATCTCTTATTTTTATAGTGTTAAATTTATTAGTTAAGACCTGTAGGTAAATAAGTGTAGTTAATAGGACCTACACGTAAGTACCCCAATATATTTGTAGACACTAAGGTAGTTTGATTTACCGGAGTGAAACTAATTATTTAAAAAAAATAATTATTTTATATAAAAATTTAAAAAATAATTATTTCATTCAATTTTAATTCATTTTAATAAATTAAATATAACATAATAAAATTGTTAAGTCAATGGCAATAAGAATTTGACGTCCAAAGCCATCACATCCCTTTAATGCCTCTCTACCTATCCACCGCCCATCCAAATTATTGTCCCTTAGAGTTGGGGACCTCTATAGCTCAATCATGGAAACTAGGCTTCATTTGGCAACAATAGCCCGTACAAATTATTGTCCCTTAGGGTTGGGGACCTCTCTAGCTCAATCATGGAAACTAGGCCTCATTTGGCAACAATATGTAAGAGCATCTCCAACGGTTCAGCAAAAGTTTCATCAGATTTGAGTAAAAAATGTGCGATTTCCTTGATTTGATACTTCGCGCTCCAACAGTTTTCATCAAATTCGTTTCACCAAATTGGCGCCGGGCAACCGGTTGGGTGACCGGCCGGTCGACCGGCCGGTCAACCGGTGAAGCCCAAAATTTTTTTTTTTTTTTTTAACCGGTTTGAACCTTTTGAACTGAACTTTTTGGACTCCTGGGTGGTCGACCGGGTGGTCAACCGGCCGGTCGACCGGGTGGTCGACCACCTAGGCAAAAAAAAATTTTTTTTTTTTTTTTTTGGACTGTTTGAACCGTTTAGTGAACTGTCTGAATTTTTTTCTGGGGTGACCGGTTGGTCAACCGGTTGGTCACCCGGATGGTCGCCCGGTTCTCTCATCCCAACGGTCAGTAACAGTAATTTGCTGAAATACTCCGCCTGTACTCAGTTTGGTGAAAGATTTGCTGAATTCTGAATTTGATATCAATCTGATGAAACGGTTGGAGCATGAAAAGGGGCCTTTTTCATCAAAATTTAAATTTGGTGTTGGATTTGGTTAACCGTTGGAGATGGTCTAAAGCATGTTTTTATCTGCAATTTTTAGATAAGGGAAGATGTTATCCTCCCAAAGTTCAAATAGAACTTGAATTCAATACCAATTAGTGTGTTTGATTTGAATTTTTTGAATTAAATTTTTTAAAAATTAATTTTTTTAATTTTGTATTTTTTTATTTTTAGTGAATATTTTTTAAATTTTAAATATTTTTTTTATTTTTTTAGATGTACCTTACTTAGATATATTTAAAAAGTAAAAAATTTGTGAAAAAATATTTTAAAAAATTAATAAATACATAAAAATACAAAAAAATTTACTGAATTCTTGTATTTTTTTTTATATTTTTGGTATTTAGTGAATTTTTAAAAGATTTTTTTTTATATTTTTTTTACTTTTTAAGTGTATTTATGTTTCCCCTCTAAAAAAAAAAAAAAGTGTATTTATGTTAGATGTGTCTAAAAAGTAAAAAAATTGCTTAAAATATTAAAAAAATTTAATAAAAACAAAAAAATATAAAAAATAATAAAATAAAATTTTCTGAAAAGTGTTTTTTAAAAAGTAGAAATAAGTAAGGTGAATGCTATTTATGTTAACTTTCTCAAAAATAAATTGTAAATAAAACTACTATTAAAATCATTTTTTCAATCTCCTGAATTTATTTCTTTCAGCCTCCAGCACAAACTAATAAATCATTTAGGAACATTTATTTTATAATTTTCATCATAAAACAATTATTTACAGTTTTTGTAATATTTATAAAATTTTTAAAATTATAAACAAAAACTCATTTGGTATCTATTTCTATTCTCAAAAAGTTGTAAACTGTGTGAGTGATTTTCCGATCACACTGCCCGTTTAGTAATCAGCTAGAGAGCACCGGCAGAATAGATGACACCTGGCTAACCTGCAACAGAAAGAGAAGATTCCGGCGGTGGTTCGTCCACCCGGGGGCACTCCGATGATCAAGTCAGTATATCTCAGAGATAATCAAGTGCTAAATTCACTGCTCAAAGCATAAATTGCGTACCTTAGACCCACGGGGGTGCCTCTCTTTTTATAGTTCACTCAATCCTAGTCCCACTAGAAGCTTGACTTCTATGGACTCCCATTCAGTACTTACATTGGACTCTACAAGAGATAAGGATAGACTCCCTAAGAATGCTATCCTTATCCATCTTGAAGTCTTTCTTCATACTAGGACTCTTGTCCCTTATCCGCTTATCTCGGATTCCGACATCTTCGGAGATAACCTCGGCAACACCGAGATCACCTTGGCACAATGACCAGGACACGTGGCACCTCGGCTGACACATCGGCGTCACCTTGCCATGTGCTGGTACTCAGAAAATATATCCCCACAACTGCCCCCTAGGTTCTATTACCTCGGCATTCTGAGGTGATGGAACCTATATCGGTTCTTCCTTCCATTAACGTCGGCATAAAATTTCTTCTGTCAAGATCATTTATTTTAGGCCGACATTCCTCCATGAAGACTAAGGACTCCAAGAATTCTTTCTAACGTATGAGCTGTCACGCATTACTTCTTCAACTGTTTGATCCACGTGTTTCATCCTCATTGGACCGTGCCTGCGACGCGCCTGTAATCTGTTTTGCACTTGCGTGCGCCGTCTGACGTATGCGTTGTTCCAGGCGCATTAATTCACTGTTGCCGCCGTTACAAGTTTTAACAAATCTTTTTCCCCCCTCTTTCGTCTCTTCACTTTTTTGCATTAAGTCCTCTGGCTTTCTCTCTCTCTAACCCTTTTCACTCGAATCCGCCTTTGTTCCAGTCTTCAAGCTCTGCAACTGCCTGCCTCCCTTCATTCTGGTGAAGCTCCTGCCGCTCTGTTACTTCTGTAACCGTCGCCTGACTTCGGCGATCCTCTCACCGGCTTTACGTTTTTCTAGTAAGCTTTTGTTCCTCTTGTTTTTCAATTCCTTGATGCTCTTCATCATTTGTTGCTATTACTGCTTGCTCTGTTCAATTTTTGATTTTGCGAATCATATATCTGAATGCATTTATTCAATGGCTTTGCTCTTGCCCATGTTTTGAATGTGTACTGTTCACTTCTTTCCTGCATTTTTTCCACTGTTCTTGACCTTGTACCCCTTGTACTTTCTATGTTCTTGATGGCCCACCTTTGTTTCTTGATTTTGAAACTCGTTCTTGTTTTCTATTTTTTTTTTGTGTCTTTTCCAGATTCGTGCTTTCAATCTTTGTTTCCATAGACTTAGGTTTGGGATTTGTTTGTAGAACCCACAATTTAGGAAAAATTGAAACCTGTAGTTACCTAAGCGTTTGCCGAGGTCCCAATAACCTTCTTAAAACATCTTCTGAAAACACAACCTCGTTGATTAAGCCGATATCATGGGTATGTGGAAACATAGGGTATACACCCCATCCAAACTAGAATACTTTAGACAAGAGTTCGAAATTCCAGCCGACATCCATCTGAGGTTGGCTGGGGATGATGACTTCATCATGCCCACTGACGACTCCATGCCCTTCCCTGTAGTTGCCTTCATTGAGTGTGGACTTCGGCTCCCACTAAACATCCTTTTTCGCGAGATTCTTCATTATTATAAGCTGAACCCTATGCAACTTGCCATCAACTCTTATCGAGTGATCAATGGTATTATAGCTTTAGCTAAACAGGAAAATACTAGGATCACCTTAGCCAATATTCAATACTGTTATACCATGTGCGCCCTTAATTTGAAAGAAAAAGGCTACATTTATTACCTTAAGCCGAGGTCCACAGAGTTCAAAATCGTAGCCGACCTCCCAGACTCCAACAAGGGGGCTGGAGATGATTACTTCAATACCTCAAGAAATTGGGAGTTCGCTCCAGACGAGGACCACCATCTCTACCCTCTTCCTCGATCAATTTTAGAGGGCAAGAGTAAGAGCCCAGCGTTAATACTTGGTTGTTTCTTTTCAAATCCTTAATACTTTACCTGTTTCTAATGTCTGTTCTCCCCTGCAGCTCTCTGTCAGCCACCAAAGAACTTTCGCCAATCCTTCATTCCCAGCAAGGATTTGAAGAAACTCTTAGACCTGCCAGTCTATAAATGGAAGGCGCCTCTACTTCTTAATTTCATTCCAATATACAAATCAGCTCTTCCCGACGTTCCCAGGAGAAAAAATAAGAAGAGCTTATCTCCTCTCTCTGCCACAACTCCACAAACTGCGTCTACATCTAGAACAGATCAAGGATCAACATCTGATCCAGCTAATCAGCCAACAACCTCAGCTCAATACCTGATTCCGATATCCCAGAGAAAACGTCGGCAACGACTTGTCCTTACTGCCGAGATGGGCCGCGCAAAACCAGTTGCCAAAGATCTCTTAGCCAATATTCCAACCGATGTTGATGCACTACCAACACAAACCCAGTTTCCACCCAAGCCAAAAAGAGTTAAGAAGGCTCAACCAAAGGCCAAAGTGACTCAGGTTGAGACTGAAGACACTTTGCCAATTTCCAAGCTGGCTCCAATTGAAAAGACTGCCTCTGTCCTTGCGAAGAGGTCCGCTGAAACCCTTCCCTCCGAATCCACCAAGTCAAAAAGGCCGAGGTCATCCTCTGGAAGACCTCGGGGTCTAAAAAACCTGATGCCCCCTGGGCCCCCGAGATTACCCTAGAAGATAAGCCTGTTATGGCTAGTGATAGCACCGACGATATCAATGTCGGCGTTGCCCTCAGCACTGCACTGCTTCTTCCAGGTGATCTGGAGTGAAACGCCGGGTTTAGTGAGTATGAAAACTATGCTCTGATGCTTCAACACTCTGTTCAAGTAAGTGTTTTTGTTTGGTACTTTTTCTTTCTTTCTCTTTATTTTACACTTAGAATATTTTCTAATACTTTTGTTTTCTTCCAGGCCATCCAGCATGCCCACTCTTTTTCGATGCAATCTTTTGAAAACCGTGAGAAGTTAGCCGAGAAGAAGAGGGAGGTCTCCACACTTCAAAAAACCAATAAGAGCCTGCAGTCAAAGATGAAGATGCTAGAGGATTAGGCCGAAGTCGCCATCAAAGAGAGGGACAATGCCGAGGAGAAAGTCGGTGCCACTGAGACAATAAACAAAGTCCTTCAAGCTCAGCTGAAGGAGGCCGAGGAAAAAGTGGCCCAGGCCCAAAAGGAACTTCAAGATGCTTTGGCCACCAAAGTGGCCGAAATCAAGGCTGCTGATGAGAAGACATATGCTCAAGGCATGGCCGATGTCACGGAGGCCTATGAGCAACAAGTGAAGCAGCATGCAACAGGGGTTTCTCCCTTGGTTGGATGTCCCTTCTGAAAAAGATCAATGTCCCCGAGGACTCACCTCTTCGGAGTGCCGACGCCATTCCTCTTCTATTCCCTCCGCCGCCACCTCCAGCTCAATCTGATGATGATTCTGAATCTGAAGATCAAGATAAGGATGAGGCCTTGGTGAGGAAATCCAAGGAGGCCGCTGGGGCCAAGTCCCCTCCTCAAAACGAGCAAGTCATTGACTTGACTCAAGATGAGGAGGTTGAGGAGGTTACCAAGGAAGCTACCCTTGAGCAAGTATCATCTGACGTTCCTCTAGCCGACAAAAGTATTGATGAAACCCTTGCCCAAATCGATGCCGAGCTCGCTGCGGAAAAGGAGACCGAGGTGGCTTCTTAACAGTCTTCCGAGGTCCATCTACCTCCTCTTTAAGTATTTACTTGAGAGGGAAAGGTATAAGGGATGAGCACCTCTTAGAAGATGCCTTTGTCTCTATTCTGGACTTTCTGTACCAATTTGAATTCTACCCAGATGTTATGTTCGACCGGTCATGTTTGCAGCCAGCAAGCCCACTTTTTGTATGGCCAGATGATTTTCCCAAGAACAGAATAGACAGTTTATGGGGAGTGCTCTCCCAGGTGGTTTTAGAGCTACTGATCAAATTCCTCTGTTTATTTAAATATGATTTGTTAGATTCAGCAGTAATTTGGCTAAATCTATTCATTGTTATAATAATTTCGTCGATCCCATGTCTTTTATTTTTGTTATTAGTCATTCAATTGTTGTAATAAGTTCTCACCCCCATTCTCATTTGAATTGTTGTAATAATCTTCCAACCCCACATCTTTATATCCCTTTTATTTACGTGCTTTCCGTATATACATAACATCATATTTTATTTATCATACTCATGTATTGCATTAATCTTTCATGCAACCGAGTTCAGCTCATGTGCATTCATGAGTTTTATCCTTTCTAAAATTGATTATGTGCACTATCTCATATCTTGAGATGATACACGTCATATGTTAGTAGCCGGACCCTTTAGATGTATTTGTTGTATGTATTACATTAGTTATTTGTATATAGGATCATGCATATATTCTAATACATTCTTTTGGCATTACCACAGAGTACTAAGTAAGCATTTCTTTACTTTAGCTTGTTGTGTGTGTATGTTATTAATCATATCCGTTGCTATACCATGAGGGTAAATGCTTAGATGAGATATATGTATCAATGCCAGTGGGTAGAGGTTGTGTTGCTTGTATTGGAATGTGTTTGATTCTTGTGATTATGAATTTGTACAAAGAAGGCTTTTGAAAAATGCATGAGATCAAAGTATAACCAAAATTGGTGACACAATCTTTATTTGTGTGCCTCAGATAGTGATATTAGTATTAATAATAACCAGAACACGAGCATATATTGATTATAAAAACTACATCATGACTTAGTAGAGGTCGTTCTTTTGATTAGGTGAGTGGAGGTGCTCAATTAATGACCTTCCACCCTCATACCTAAGTTTCCGAGCCGAGACACTTTGGTTATGATGGACAGTGGCCTTTGGCACGCATCACGGGTTTCCTAATTCCCCAAAAAGATTAGGTGGCGACTCTGAGATCTAGTGATGTAGTCCATTTTCTAGAAAAAGGTTTTGCAATAAAATGGATTTTCTGTACAAGTTGTCGGATTTGGACTCTCATTTACGTTTCAGATTGCACTTGTGGAATTAGATAAGGAGATCGGGAGTCCGAATTGTTGGGAACACTTGGTAACTCCAAAAGCATCCCACAGGTTAGACGTGGAGAATTGTTGTTAGCCAAGGTATGATACAGTCGCAACCAAATCCGAGATATTTAGAAGAGGACTTGAGTCTTAGTGGGGTACAAATTCTTAGGTTGGTGGGACTTTTGTGAGAGGTTTATCCCAATCCAACTAGGAAAGATGAGTCCTGGACAAATGTTATTCCTGTTAGGGATAAGTGTCCTATTGAAGAAAGACTCTTAGGAAGATGAGGGCACGGGGGTATTATATAAAGAGAGTCATCTCTGTGAATTAGAGGTATATTTTAACTAGAGAGTTATTTGCTTGTGTGTTATTTTGTGATTATCATTGAGAGATATTGTTACTGACAAGATTGTCGGAGTGCCCTCCCAGTTGATAGCAACCGGTTTAGGTGTTTTGTTTTGTGTTGCAAGTGATGACGTCATCTAGTGCACGTGCTCTTCGGTTTTGTTCCCTGAAACCCAGAGTGACATTCGATTTGGTTGTGTAAGTCATATTTTAAACACACCGTGTTGTTTGGTAGTAATTGTTTTGGTTTATTATTTATTTATTTATTTATTTATTTTTATATTTTGCATTTCTAAATAGAGGTTTTCATCATTCGTGAAAGCTTTCTCGTCTTTACGTGAAGGTTTGTTTTTTCTCCATGCTTGGAGACTATTATCCTCGTGTGGAGGCTCTCTTTATCCCTTTTGAGATTCATCTTGTACTCCAATATACTTTATTAGAAAAGTTATCGCCAGATGTACAATGCATTAAATTTCACGTTTTCTCGATACAAAAAATTCAAAACACACTTTTAGGATTTCACCATTGGCAAAAGATAGCTATGCAATAAAAATAGCATAGTTTTTTGCAAAAAAATTATTTAGTACTATTAGAACAAATTCCCAACTTAATTTCTATTGTTTAAACGGTATGATCCACCACTTTTATGTTGATTTTTCAAATATAGCTGAATAAAATAACAACATAAATGATGTGAATAATTACTCTAAGATTACCAAGTAACTTCTCACTTTCTACTGAACCACATTAGCCCCCCAAATTCAAATGATGCTTTTTCTTTGCGAAATAAATAAATAAAAATTCAAATAGAATTTGAACACCAGTACTATATATGCTCACTTTCTCGAAATAATAATAGTAACAAGAAATTATTTTTTCAATCAATTTTTAAAATTTTTAAGCGTCCAACAAATAAAAATAAATCACGAATTTAATATATGCTCAATCTAAAACATTATTCATTTAAAATTTGTTATTTATTTATTTATTTTAGATTTGATTCATATAAGATATTATAATGAAACCAAATGAATTACAATCATTGTAATGAACATCCAATACAATATAATAAAATTTTCAAAGTGAGAGAGAAAATCACAATTAGTATATGGGGAATAAGCCCAACATCCAGTTAGTAGGTTCAGCAGTTCTGGCCAATCGGACTAACCTCATTGATTATTTAAAAATTGCTGTTACCATAAAAATCATGAAAAATATTGGGGAAGTTAATAAAGCAAGGTCTTAAATATATGAAATATCGAAGTATCTTCGCTTGAATTTTTAAAAGGCAGTGGCTTTGGTCCAGTCCAAGATCGGATTGGACTGTGCTGTTGGGCCTGTGAGGGCTCACCACGGGTCCCGTTTTGATAATCCGAACCGTCAATATGTAGAACTCGTCGAGTACTATATACTTGTAAAAAATCACGTTGATCGGATATCGATAGTTATGTGAACAAAGCAGTTTTTTATCAACCGTTAATTGTTTTACCGTCCATTTTTTTTATACAAAACTGATTTAATCACATAGCTATTGATATCCGATCAACGTGATTTTTTACAGGCATATAGTACTCGACGAGTTTTACACATTGAACGGTTCGGATTATCAAAACGGGCCCAAAAAATGGGCCCCATGGGCCCAACTAGACGGGTTCAGTCTTGATCTCAACTTGAGACAAGCTGGACCCTTTTTAAAATTTGGTATGTGAACTTGTTCGAAATATTTAAGTAGTAAATTGTCATTATAATTTGATATTTCTAAACAGAAACACTTCATTTGATATATCAAATTTATTACTTTATATATTTTTATTAGAGTGTTTACATACAAATCCTAATTTATGAACTTAGGGCTCGTTTGAGAATAAATTATTTTAATAACTTTTTGATTTTTTGGCTAAAATATGAGGTAAAAAATGAGTATATTTAGAATGTCATTTTAGCTTTTTACGAAAAGATGTGTAAAAAGTAGAGAGAAAAAAAAAATCTTTGATTTTTTGGTATAGGTTATAGCCCTGTTTGGTAGGGCTTATTTCTAGCTTATTTCAGCTTTTAGGCCCCGTTTGGGGACTTACCTTTTTAGCCAATTAGCCAAAAAGTTACTAAATTAGCCAAAAAGTCAACTACTCATACCAAAAAGTCAAAAATTCTCTTTTCTCTCTACTTTTTGCACATCTTTTCGTAATTAGCCAAAAAGTCATCCCAAATATACAAGTTTTTTTACCTACCTTTTTAGCCAAATAGCCAAAAAGTTACTAAATTAGCCTGTTCCCAAACGAGGTAATTTAAGCTATTTTGATGTATTTGGTTCAGCTTAACAATACACCTTATAACTTTTTATAAGTCAAAAATCAACTTATTCTTTGAGTGGGGGAGAAGAAACTTAATTTATAAGTCAAAAATCAATTTATGTTCAAAGTTATAAGCTATAAGCTGTTAAACTATAAGCTATAATCACTTTTCCACAACTCTACCAAACAGGGCCTATATACTTTTTGATTTTTTTAGTAACTTTTTGATTTTTAGATTAAAAGTGTTGCATGCCAACGATGCCTTACATTCTATTAAGTCCTAACTAAGGCCTCGTTTGGAAAGGACCGGTTTAGTTAAAAAGTCAAAAAGTTATTAAAAAAGTCAAAAAGCCAAAACCCATACTAAAAAGTCAAAGATTCTATTTTCTCTCTACTTTTTGCACATCTTTTCATAAAAAGCCAAAAAGTCATCCCAAACATACTAGTGTTTTTTACCTCATATTTTAGCCAAATAGCCAAAAAGTTACTAAATTAGCTTGTTCCCAAACGAAATCTAAGATTTTTTGGACCTTCAAGTCCCATTAAATTTTTAATAGTTAGAATTGTCCTTCAAATAATGATTGTTCATCATTTATAATTATCTATAAAGGAATATGATGATTTGACGTTTATTTTGATTTTCAAAATTTTAAAACATCAACTTTCAAATTGAAAAAACTAACAAAAATTATGTGCAAAAAATTGAAAAAACTGAATTATTTTTTTGTGCAAAAAAAATTTGTGTCTATAAATAAGTATGATTATGGAACATTGATGTGCAAAACTGAAAAAAATAAAATAAAAAATAAAAAAACTATAAAAATATAAAAACTATTATCAGTTTTAAAACTGAAAAAAACTGTTAATATTATTAGTTTTATTGGATAGTTGAATTCAATTAATAAGTAGAAAGACAAAAACGCTTGATCTCATACTTTGTTTTTTTTAATCAGTTAATGACACAATTATCTGGAACATTACTACGCAAAATTGATAATGTTCCTAATTTTAAAAATTAGAAAAAAATGGTAATATTCTCAAGTTTTACTAAATAAGACTTATTAGTTAAATTTTTTTTAAATAGAATCTGAACTACTACAATATTTGTAAATAGAACTTTTAAGTAATTAACTCATTTTTATTTTAAACTTATTAGAAAAACATTTTGTAAACATTTATTTTAGGGTGAGTTTCACATAATAATGAAATAGCAGATGTCATGTCAAATGTCACAAAAGCATTTGATTCTTGTGTTTAAACTTGTTGAAGTATTAATTTCGCCAAATAAGGCTTGAAACGTGGGGCTGAAAGTGATTTTAGTAAGGATATTTATCAAATGAATGCAACCCAATTCAAAACCATGATATATACTTGTAAACACTAAGGTAGTTTGATTTACCGGAGTGAAACTAATTATTTAAAAAAAATAATTATTTTATATAAAAATTTAAAAAATAATTATTTCATTCAATTTCAATTCATTTTAATAAATTAAATATAACATGATAAAATTGTTAAGTCAATGGCAATAAGAATTTGACGTCCAAAGCCATCACACCCCTTTAATGCCTCTCTACCTATCCACCGCCCATCCAAATTATTGTCCCTTAGAGTTGGGGACCTCTATAGCTCAATCATGGAAACTAGGCTTCATTTGGCAACAATAGTCCGTACAAATTATTGTCCCTTAGGGTTGGGGACCTCTCTAGCTCAATCATGGAAACTAGGCCTCATTTGGCAAAAATATGTAAAGCATGTTTTTATCTGCAATTTTTAGATAAGGAAAGATGTTATCCTCCCAAAGTTCAAATAGAACTTGAATTCAACACCAATTAGTGTGTTTGATTTGTGTTTTTTGGATTAAATTTTTTAAAAATTAATTTTTTTAATTTTTGTGTTTTTTTGTTTTTAGTGAATATTTTTTAAATTTTAAATTTTTTTTTTACTTTTTTAGATGCACCTTACTTAGATGTATTTAAAAAGTAAAAAATTTGTGAAAAAATATTTTAAAAAATTAATAAATACATAAAAATACAAAAAAATTTACTGAATTCTTGTATTTTTTTTTTGTATTTTTGGTATTTGGTGAATTTTTAAAAGATTTTTTTTACAATTTTTTTATTTTTTAGGTGTATTTATGTTAGGTGTGTCTAAAAAGTAAAAAAATTGCTTAAAATATTAAAAAAATTCGGTAAAAACAAAAAAAATATAAAAAATAATAAAATAGAATTTTATAAAAAGTGTTTTTTAAAAAGTAGAAACAAGTAAGGTGAATGCTATTTACGTTAACTTTCTCAAAAATAAATTGTAAATAAAACTACTATTAAAATCATTTTTTCAATCTCCTGAATTTATTTCTTTCAGCCTCCAACACAAACTAATAAATCATTTAGGAACATTTATTTTATAATTTTCATCATAAAACAATTATTTACAGTTTTTGTAATATTTATAAAATTTTTAAAATTATAAACAAAAACTCATTTGGTATTTATTTCTATTCTCAAAAAGTTGTAAACTGTGTGAGTGATTTTCCGACCACACTGCCCGTTTAGTAATCAGCTAGAGAGCACCGGCATAATAGATGACACCTGGCTAACCTGCAACAGAAAGAGAAGATTCCGGTGGTAGTTCGTCCACCCGAGGGCACTCCGATGATCAAGTCAGTATATCTCAGAGATAATCAAGTGCTAAATTCACTGCTCAAAGCATAAATTGCGTACCTTAGACCCACGGGGGTACCTCTCTTTTTATAGTTCACTCAATCCTAGTCCCACTAGAAGCCTGACTTTTATGGACTCCCATTCAGTGCTTACTTTAGACTCTACAAGAGATAAGGATAGACTCCCTAAGAATGCTATCCTTATCCATCTTGAAGTCTTTCTTCATACTAGGACTCTTGTCCCTTATCCGCTTATCTCGGATTCCGACATCTTCGGAGATAACCTCGGCAACACCGAGATCACCTTGGCACAATGACCAGGACACGTGGAATCTCGGCTGACACGTCGGCGTCACCTTGCCACGTGCTGGTACTTAGAAAATATATCCCCACAACTGCCCCCTAGGTTCTATTACCTCGGCATTCTGAGGTGATGAAACCTATATCGGTTCTTCCTTCCATTAACGTCGGCATAAAATTTCTTCTGTCAAGATCATTTATTTTAAGCCGACATTCCTCCATGAAGACTAAGGACTCCAAGAATTCTTTCTAACGTATGAGCTGTCACGCATCACTCCTTCAACTGTTTGATCCACGTGTTTCATCCTCATTGGACCGTGCCTGTGATGCGCCTGTAGTCTGTTTTGCACTTGCGTGCGCCGTTTGACGTATGCATTGTTCCAGGCGCATTAATTCACTGTTACCGCCGTTACAAGTTTTAACAAAACCTTTTCCCCCCTCTTTCGTCTCTTCACTTTTTTGCATTCAGTCCTCTGGCTTTCTCTTTCTCTAACCCTTTTCAATCGAATCCGCCATTGTTCCAGTCTTCAAGCTCTGCAACTGCCTGCCTCCCTTCATTCTGGTGAAGCTCCTGCGGCTCTGTTACTTCTGTAACCGTCGCCTAACTTCGGCGATCCTCTCACCGGCTTTACGTTTTTCTGGTAAGCTTTTGTTCCTCTTGTTTTTCAATTCCTTGATGCTCTTCATCATTTGTTGCCATTACTGCTTGCTCTGTTCAATTTTTGATTTTGCGAATCATATATCTGAATGCATTTATTCAATGGCTTTGCTTTTGCCCATGTTTTGAATGTGTATTGTTCACTTCTTTCCTGCATTTTTTCCACTGTTCTTGACCTTGTACCCCTTGTACTTTCTATGTTCTTGATAGCCCACCTTTGTTTCTTGATTTTGAAACTCGTTATTGTTTTCTATTTTTTTTGTGTCTTTTCCAGATTCGTGCTTTCAATCTTTGTTTCCATAGACTTAGGTTTGGGATTTGTTTGTAGAACCCACAATTTAGGAAAAACTGAAACCTGTAGTTACCTAAGCGTTTGCCGAGGTCCCAATAACCTTCTTAAAACATCTTCTGAAAACACAACCTCCTTGATTAAGCCGATATCATGGGTATGTGGAAAGATAGGGTAAACACCCCATCCAAACTAGAATACTTTAGACAGGAGTTCGAAATTCCAGCCGACGTCCATCTGAGGTTGGCTGGGGATGATGACTCCATCATGCCCACTAACGACTCCATGCCCTTCCCTGTAGTTGCCTTCATTGAGTGTGGATTTCGGCTCCCACTAAACATCCTTTTTCGCGAGATTCTCCATTATTATAAGTTGAACCCTATGCAACTTGCCATCAACTCTTATCAAGTGATCAATGGTATCATAGCTTTAGCTAAACAGGAAAACGCTAGGATCACCTTAGCCAATATTCAATACTGTTATACCATGTGTGCCCTTAATTTGAAAGAAAAAGGCTACATTCATTACCTTAAGCCGAGGTCCACAGAGTTCAAAATCGTAGCCGACCTCCCAGACTCCAACAAGGGGGCTGGAGATGATTACTTCAATACCTCAAGAAATTGGGAGTTCGCTCCAGACGAGGACCACCATCTCTACCCTCTTCCCCGATCAATTTTAGAGGGCAAGGGTAAGAGCCCAGCGTTAATACTTGGTTGTTTCTTTTCAAATCCTTAATACTTTACCTGTTTCTAATGTCTGTTCTCCCCTGCAGCTCTCCGTCAGCCACCAAAGAACTTTCGCCAATCCTTCATTCCTAGCAAGGATTTGAAGAAACTCTTAGACCTGCCAGTCTATAAATGGAAGGCGCCTCTGCTTCTTAATTTCATTCCAATATACAAATCAGCTCTTCCCGACGTTCCCAGGAGAAAAAATAAGAAGAGCTTATCTCCTCTCTCTGCCACAACTCCACAAACTGCGTCTACATCTAGAACAGATCAAGGATCAACATCTGATCCAGCTAATCAGCCAACAACCTCGGCTCAATACCTGATTTCGATATCCAGAGAAAACGTCGGCGACGACTTGTCCTTACTGCCGAGATGGGCCGCGCAAAACTAGTTGCCAAAGATCTCTTAGCCAATATTCCAACCGATGTTGATGCACTACCAACACAAACCCAGTTTCCACCCAAGCCAAAAAGAGTTAAGAAGGCTCAACCAAAGGCCAAAGTGACTCAGGTTGAGATTGAAGACACTTTGCCAATTTCCAAGCTGGCTCCAAGTGAAAAGACTGCCTCTGTCCCTGCGAAGAGGTCCGCTGAAACCCTTCCCTCCGAATCCACCAAGTCAAAAAGGCCGAGGTCATCCTTTGGAACGACCTCGGGGTCTAAAAAACCTGATGCCCCCTGGGCCCCCGAGATTACCCTAGAAGATAAGCCCGTTATGGCTAGTGATAGCACCGACGATATCAATGTCGGCGTTGCCCTCAGCACTGCACTGTTTCTTCCAGGTGATCTAGAGTGAAACGCCGGGTTTAGTGAGTATGAAAACTATGCTCTGATGCTTCAACACTCTGTTCAAGTAAGTGTTTTTGTTTGGTACTTTTTCTTTCTTTCTCTTTATTTTACACTTAGAATATTTTCTAATACTTTTGTTTTCTTCCAGGCCATCCAGCATGCCCACTCTTTCTCGATGCAATCTTTTGAAAATCGTGAGAAGTTAGCCGAGAAGAAGAGGGAGGTCTCCACACTTTAAAAAACCAATAAGAGCTTGCAGTCAAAGATGAAGATGCTAGAGGATCAGGCCGAGGTGGCCATCAAAGAGAGGGACAATGCCGAGGAGAAAGTCGGTGCCACTGAGACAATAAATAAAGTCCTTCAAGCTCAGCTGAAGGAGGCCGAGGAAAAAGTGGCCCAGGCCTAGAAGGAACTTCAAGGTGCTTTGGCCACCAAAGTGGCCGAAATCAAGGCTGCTGATGAGAAGACGTATGCTCAAGGCATGGCCAATGTCACGGAGGCCTATGAGCAACAAGTGAAGCAGGCATGCAACAGGGGTTTCTCCCTTGGTTGGATGTCCCTTCTGAAAAAGATCAATGTCCCCGAGGACTCGCCTCTTCGGAGTGCCGACGCCATTCCTCTTCTATTCCCTCCGCCGCCACCTCCAGCTCAATCTGATGATGATTCTGAATCTGAGGATCAAGATAAGGATGAGGCCTTGGTGAGGAAATCCAAGGAGGCCGTTGGGGCCAAGTCCCCTTCTCAAAACGAGCAAGTCCTTGACTTGACTCAAGATGAGGAGATTGAGGAGGTTACCAAGAAAGCTACCCTTGAGCAGGTATCATCCGACGTTCCTCTAGCCGACAAAAGTATTGATGAAACCCTTGCCCAAATCGATGCCGAGCTCGCTGCGGAAAAGGCGGCCGAGGTGGCTTTTTAACAATCTTCCGAGGTCCATCCTGATCTTGTTGCCGATGCTGAGGAATCTTAGTTTTGATGTTTTTTCTTCTTTTGTCTTTTGTACTCTTGTACTTGTTATTTTTCAGACAATGTAAGCTGTGCATATGGTCGATGTGCCTCTTTTGTGTATGAATGCATCTTCTTTCCCTGAATGCTTGAATCTTTATCTTCTCTTTATTGCTTTTGCATGATTCTATACTTAGAATATTCTGCATGTCTTTAATATACTCTTCCTTCTTTGTGCAATCTTCTCGGGGTGACTTACCTCGGTTAACAATGATCTCGGGGTAACTTGTAAATTGCTAAAAATTTCAACAAGTGTTTAAACAATGATCTTGGTTTAACTTTAACTTGTAAATTGCTACAAATTTCGACAAGTGTTAAACAATGATCTCGGTTTAACTTCAACTTGTGAATTGCTACAAATTTCAACAAGTGTTAAACATAACATCGGTTAGACTTCAACTTGTAAATTGCTACAAATTCCAACAAGTGTTAAACAATGATCTCGGTTTAACTTCAACTTGTAAATTGCTACAAATTTCAACAAGTGTTAAACAATGATCTCGGTTTAACTTCAACTTGTAAATTGCTACAAATTTCAACAAGTGTTAAACATCATTTATAACTCTCTGCCACTTGGGTTCTCATTATTCATGTCTTCCACATTATGTATCTTTATCAGTCATAAGTATTGAAGAATTCTGCTAAGATTTTATTGATGTCGTTGGTAAAAAAACAAGTAACAACTAATGATAGAAAAATTTCAAATTACAAGTGTTCCAGGGTCTTGGCAATGCTTTGCCCTCATTATCTTCAAGCCGATATGCCCCGTTGCCCAATACTGAAGTGATTCTGTAGGGTCCATCCCAGTTTGGGCCAAGCTTGCCCTCCCTGGGATCCTTCTTGTTGCCGACGACTTTTCTCAGGACTAGGTCGCTGACTTGAAATTCCCTTGGATTAACCTTCTTGTTATAAGTTCTGGCAAGCTGTTGCTGGTATGCTGCAAGCTGTATTGCAGCTTTCTCTCTTCTCTCTTCTAGAAAATCTAGATCTCGGGCTAAGAGTACATCATTAGTCCCGTTCTCAACTCCCTGGGTTCTGATCCCTGGGATGCCGACCTCCAATGGAATGACTGCTTCTGTGCCATAAGCCATGGCGAAGGGGGATTCCCCTGTTGATTTTCTCGGCGTAGTCCGATATGCCCAGAGTACATTGGGCAATTCGTCTACCCACTTCCCTTTTGCTGCCTGCAACCTCTTCTTTATCCCATCCAGAATTACTTTGTTGGATGCTTCTGCTTGTCCATTGCTTTGTAGAAAGCTTGGGGTTGAAAAGTAGTTCTTGATCTTGAACTTTGCACAGAAGTTTTTGATCAGCTTACTGTCAAATTGAATTCCATTGTCTGCAACAATTGCTCTTGGAATCCCAAATCTGGTGATGATGTTTTTCCATATAAAGTTCTTGACGTCCACATCTCAGATTTTGGCAAGAGATTCTGCTTCTATCCACTTTGTGAAGTAATCTGTTGCTACCAGCAGGTACTTCCTTTGCCCAGTTGCTTGGGGCAATTGCCCAACGAGATCCATGCCCCATTGGGCAAACGGCCAAGGACTGGATACAGGGTTCAAGTCAGCAGCTGGCTGGTGTATCAAAAGTGCAAACCTTTGGCATTGTTCACACTTCTTCACGTAGGCTTCTGCATCGTTTTGCATGTAGGGCCACCAATACCCCTGGGTAATGGCCCTGTGAGCTAGTGATCTGCCCCCAGTGTGGCTTCCACAAATTCCTTCATGGATTTCATATAAAAAATCTTCAACCTGCAGAGGGTGGACACACCTTAAGAAGGGTCCAGTGAAGGACCTTTTGTAGAGATGTCCTTCTGCTGTCAGACTGAATCTTGTCGACTTCAATCTGATCTTATGTGCCTCCTTGCGGTCATCTGGAAGCTTTCCTTCTTTCAGGAACGTAACAATTGTGTCCATCCAGCTTGGTCCCATGTCTATGCACATTGCTTCACGCTCTATGGTTACTGGTTCAATGCTCGGGCCCGACAAGTATTCAATCATTATTGTCCTTGCTTTTCTTGGTTGTATTGCACTAGCTAGGTTGGCCAATGCATCGGCATGGTTGTTATCATCTCGGCTGACTTGAAGCAGTCTGCAGTTCTGGAATAAGGCTGCCAGCCTGATGACCTCCTTTGCGTAGGCCGACATTCTTTCATCTCGGGCTACAAACTCACCCGTTGTCTGGTTAACTATCAATTGTGAATCACAAAAAACTATTACCTCATCTGCTTGTACTGCTGCTGCCAGCTTTAGTCCTGCAAGAAGTGCTTCATATTCTACCTCATTGTTTGAGGCCTTGAACCCCAATCGAATGGATTGTTCCAATATCTCTCCATCTGGAGACATCAGTACTACTCCTGCCCCTGCTCCTTGTCGGTTTGAGCTCCCATCAACGAACAGTTGAAAAGAGTCGCCGATGTAAATGCTGCAGGGTCTTTGTTTCTCTTCTTTCCTTTGTTCTTTTGTCTTTGGCTGGGCTTCTCCTTACTTGTTTGGACATTGTTTGTCTTGGCTCAACGGAGCCCGATGTTTGGTGGACTCTGGCGTGAACTCGGCCATGAAGTCGGCCAAAACCTGGCCTTTGATTGTAGTTCTAGGCCTGTACTCCAGATCATACTGGCCTAGGGCGACTGCCCATCTGGCTATTCTTCCTGTTAAGTCTCCCTGCTATAATAGGGACTTCAATGGATGTTCTGTCAGTACCACAATTTTATGGGCCTGGAAGTAATGGTTCAACTTCTTTGAAGCCATTACTAAGGCCAGTGCCAATTTTTCTAAAGGTAGATACCTCGTTTCTGCGTCGGCTAGGGTTTTACTAACATAGTAAACAACCCTTTGCTCCACTTTTTCTTCTCGAATTAACACTGCACTTATCGCATGTTCTGAAACTGCCAAGTACAGGAACAGCTCCTCCCCAGGTTCTGGATTCGAAAGAACTGGAGCTGTGGTCAGGTACTTCTTCAGATCGGCTAATGCTTCTTCGCACTCCTCTATCCAAAGAAAGTCTGTGGCTTTCTTCACTAATTTGAAGAAAGGTTTGCACTTGTCTGAGCTTCTGCTTATGAACTTGTTTAGGGCTGCGGCCCTTCCAGTTAGCATCTGCACCTGTTTTGCCGACGTCGGGCTCTCCAACTCTAAAACGGCCTTGATCTGATCTGGGCTGGCCTCGATGCCCCTCCTTGTCACCAGGTATCCTAAAAACTTACCAGATCCAACTCCAAATGCACACTTCGATGCATTGAGTCGGAGTCGATATGTCTTAAGGATTTCAAAGACTGCTTTGAGATCGGCGAGATGACCCTCAGGCTCCTTGGTCTTAACGACCATGTCGTCGATGTAGACTTCTATTGTTCGGCCAATCAGGTGCTTGAACATCTTGGTTACCAATCTTTGGTAAGTGGCTCCTGCGTTTTTCAACCCGAAGAGCATCACTCTGTAACAGTATAGCCCTTTGGGGGTGATGAATGCAGTCTTCTCTTCATCTGCAGGGTCTATAGCTATCTGGTGATACCCCCTGTAGGCATCCAGAAAGCTCATCATTCCATGCCTCGAAGTGGCATCCACTAGCTGGTCAATCTTGGGTAGAGGGAAGCTGTCTTTGGGACAGGCTTTGTTTAAACTGGTAAAGTCTACGCAGACCCTTCATTTACCGTTTTTCTTCTTTACCACCACTGTATTGGATAGCCATGTCGGGTAGTGAACTTCTCTAATGGCCCTAGCCTCCAGAAGTTTGTCTACTTCTTCCTCTACTGCTTCGACGTGCATTAACGTCGGTCTTCTGGCTTGTTGAATTACAGGTTTGGCCGACCTGTCAACATTCAGTTTGTGGCAAGTGACCTCGGGGTCAATGCCACGCATTTCATAAGGTGTCCAAGCAAACACCCCAATATTTGCTCTCAGAAAAGCTTCCAACTCTCTTTCCTCTTCTTCGGCTAGCCTTGAGCCGACAAGAAAGAAGCATTCTTCATCCCCATCTTGGACGAGGATTTTTTTCAGTGCCTCTTCACTCTTTTCGGCTGGCTCCTTGCTGACGTCTTCTAGGACTTCCATGTCCTTATCTTCAATTTCTGCCTTTTCTGGCTCTCGTATGCTGCAGGTAGACTTCATTGCTGCCATGGAGCAATTTTTCGCCTGCAGCTGATCGCCTCTGATTTCCTCTATCCCATGTTCTGTTGGGAATCGCAATAGTTGATGCAATGTTGAGGGAACTGCCCCCATTGCATGCAACCATGGCCTTCCCAAGATGATGTTGTAAAGGGAGGGTGTGTCAATGATGGTGAACTCTGTCTTGATCTTCCTGGTGCCAGCCTGCACCTCCAAGTTTACTGCTCCCAGTGGCCATGTCGGCGTTCCATTGAACCCAACCATTGGGCCATTGGATTGTTCCATATCGTCCGGGTGAAGGCCGAGCTCCTTGTAACATCGGACGTACATGATGTCACAAGAGCTGCCTTGGTCAATCAGGATGCGTTTCACTTGGCACTCCCCAACCTGGAGGGATACTACCAAGGCATCATTATGCGGATGCTGGACCATCTCTAGGTCGGCTTCAGTAAAGGTTATCGTTGGTCCCTGGCATTCTTCTGCCCAATGTCTTTTCTCCCTGATTTGATAGACATGTTGTAGGTGTTTTACCTTCTGGGTCTCCCCTCTGATTTCGTTCTCGTTGACCTTTGAGTGAATCACATTGACTACCCGAGGTTCTCCTGCCTGAGGTTGCTGTACTGGGGGAGGCGGAGCTGCTGGTGCTTGAGGCAATCTTGCATGTTATTCTCTTGTTCTGGCCTCGTTGACCAGATCTCTCAGATGGCCTTGCCTTACCAAGTCTTCCAAGTGTACTTTCAGGGCTCTGCAACCCTAAGTTGTGTGCCCCTCTTCATTGTGGTAGGCACAACGCCTGCCAACGTTCCTCCCCATGAATTCCCCTGGTGCCCTTGTTAGTGCTCTGAAATAGGGCTGGTTCCGAATTTGTTCCAGGACTTTCTGAATTGGGATTCGGAACACAGTCGTTACTGCCTGTGCAGCCCTCAGTTCTGCTTCATGCTTGTTCGATCCGTTGTTACCTTGGTCTCACTTTGGCGAGCCGTTTCCTTTCTCTTGCTTTATCTCCTTATTCCTCGACGTGTCTTCCTCGGCTCTGGCATACTTCTCGATTCTCGCCATGAGCTCTTCCATGCTTTTTGGCAAAGTTTTCGCCAAAGATTTCCGTAGTGGGCAGTTGTCTTTTAAGCCATTCTTGAATGACACGACCGCCACTTCTTGATTACACTCTGGTATTCGGTTGAATACCTCATAGTATCTTTTTGCATAGGCTCTGAGGCCTTCATCCTTACCGATCTTCAGAGCCATCAATGCGTCAACCCTTAATGGCTGTAGTTTGTTTGTTACGAACCTGGCCATAAACATCTCGGCCAGGCCTTCCCAAGTCTTTACACTTCCTTTTGGTAGTTTGTGGAACCAATCTGATGCAATCTCCCCGAAGGATGAGGGGAACACTTTGCAGAGCAACGGCTCGTTCCCACTATATAATGCCATTGAGTTCAAATATAATCCGACGTGGAAGTTGGGGTCTGACTTACCATCGTATATTTGAAACCTCGGCATACTGAATTTCTTCGGCACCTCAAACCTGTCCAATTCCACCGAGAATGGTGTCCTCGGCTTATCTGGGGAAGTTACCTCAACGTAGTCATTCTGTTGCTTCCTCTTGAGGTAATCTCTTAAATCCTCTTTTGTCCTCCCAGGAGCTCGGCCTCGTGGTGAGTCCTCTTCGACCCTTCTCCATGAGTTGTGTCAAAGCACAGCGTCTGCCCCTGAACATGCCGATGTCCCTTGGGGTCTGCCTCATTTGTGTGATGCGTCCTCTGTGATTCTTCTTTTCTTGGCTCCCTTCGTCCGACCTCCCTGGAAGGTCGGTGAGAGTGTCTTTCACTCCCGTTGTGCTGAGGGGTTACGGGGATTGTTCTCTGCCCTTCCTTCTGGGCATTAGCCGCTGGAATCAGTGTGTCCTGCAGCGGGAACGGTGGCTACATGACGTTATTTTGCATTATGAAATTGACGACCGACTGCAGGTCTGCCAATTTGTTTGCCATCTCCTTCATCTCTTCGTCCCTTCGTAGGCACCTGTCCTTCCATACCTGGAGGTCGTCTTCGTTGTAGTAGCCACTTCGATCTGGTTTCTTTGGTGCGCCGCTAGTTTGGCTGGCGTTTTTCACCCCATGATTCTGGTCACGAGTCTCCGCGTTGTATTCGTCTCCTGTGACATCAAGGTCAATAGGTCTCCCACTCCCAGCAGGAGTGTCGTCCCCAATCTTTTCCTTCTGTCCGTTACTGGCCATCTATTCTCCTGCCTTTCCCACAGACAGCGCCAAATTGTGTGAGTGATTTTCCGACCACACTGCCCGTTTAGTAATCAGCTAGAGAGCACCGGCAGAATAGATGACACCTAACTAACCTGCAACAGAAAAAGAAGATCCCGGCGGTGGTTCGTCCACCTGGGGGCACTCCGATGATCAAGTCAGTATATCTCAGAGATAATCAAGTGCTAAATTCACTGCTCAAAGCATAAATTGCGTACCTTAGACCCATGGGGGTGCCTCTCTTTTTATAGTTCACTCAATCCTAGTCCCACTAGAAGCCTAACTTCTATGGACTCCCATTCAGTGTTTACTTTGGACTCTACAAGAGATAAGAATAGACTCTCTAAGAATGCTATCCTTATCCATCTTGAAGTCTTTATTCATACTAGGACTCTTGTCCCTTATCCGCTTATCTTGGATTCCGATATCTTCGGAGATAACCTCGGCAACACCGAGATCACCTCGGCACAACGACCAGGACACGTGGCACCTCGGCTGACACGTCGGCGTCACCTTGCCACGTGCTGGTACTCAGAAAATATATCCCTACATAAACATTTTACAAAATTTATTGAATTTTTATAACCACAAAAAGTTAATTTCATATTAGAACAATCTTTTGTGTACAAAAAATAAATTGAAACAAAATCAAATAAATAAAATAAATAATTTACAGAATTTATTTTATTGAATGAAAAATAAAAGATCAAGTAGAGTGTGTAACACTTTGTCCTTAAGACAGATTCGCCCCGCTATGGTGCTTACGGTTATGTGGCGTCTATCTCCCAGGATACAATGATCTTCACAAATTTGTAGTAGCGCTTCAAACAAATTTGCCCAGTGAACTAGAACCTTGTGTTTTATACTCTATGAATTTTTTTCTAAATAACTAATATGAAGAATAATGCAAACAAAACAAAATTTGGACAGCAAAATAGATTTTTTCTTGACTGTTTTTTTGAACATCAAGACTGCTGGAAAGAGGTTGGTATTTATAGACAAATAAATCTGTCCGAACAGGTGCAATATAGAACCGAACAGGTATAAAACAGATTTGAACAGATGCAGTTTGAATTTAAACAGATCTGTAGCCAATATTTTGAATATGTTCGGCAGTTACAGATCTGTAACTGCTGGGCAGTTATTAACATTGTTCAAAATAGTTTTAAATTGCAGAATTCGAACTGGAAGAGGCAAAAAACTTGGACAGAAAAATTTAAATTCAATTTTGGCTCAAAATTTGAATTTAATTTCATTTAGATTTTTCTAGAAAAAATTCAAATGAATTTTGTCCAAAAAATTAATATAAGAACCGTTTCGACCCACATCCGCGCCCGGCATGGCGGTGGCGGTGCGCGCGCATGTGTGGTGGTTTGAGCCAAGGTTCCATTTATCCATAACTCCTCCCTTCTACAAACTTGGGGTGCCCCTTGGGGCCCAACCCAAGTTAGTACACCAAGAGCTTATATACCCACAAAAGCTCTCTTAAAGTTTCAATGTGGGATAACCCATTTCAAGGAAACCCACATTTACTTTTTTAATTGTCCATTCCACGAACCCAAAAACAACGTCAACTTCCCATTCACTCATAAATGGTTTTGACGAATTGTCTTCACCGTGTAACTTGCCATGCGACAAGGAACACGTCATCTCTTCGGACCGACCCCAAAAGACGTTTAAGGCCCACTCAATTTTGGGCTCAAAGTTGGCCCCAAATAAGCCTTATAAAAACCAATTTTCCAACAATCCCCCACATGCATGGAATTTGACGGAGATAAAATGCAACAACATGATCTAATTACAGAGAGTACAGAAATTGAAAATATTCCGCAAATGATAGGTAGCTTTTAGCTTTGAACCTTCTCTTGTGAGACACTATCGGATTTACTAGCTAACCAGTGAACATGATGTCTTGAACTGTTCAGCCGTTTGTGTAAACCAAGATAATAGAACTCACACAGTATATCCCCAGACACAATTTAGTTCTCACTATTGTGTTCATTTTGGCCCTGAACAACCTACTCTTTCATGAGTGTTCTAGAGAATTGTAGCCCTTCACAAATATCATAGAACCGGCCCAGTTTACACTCACATAGGTAATTCTCATGAAGAGTATCCTGCCATACTCCACTAGGTTTACCTAGATATAAGAATCATTAAAAATATTACTAAACCTAAAACGCTGCAGACATCACTATTTCATCCTAGAAATGGGTAGGAGTTGGACTCCCCAGTGATCCTTCTGAGTCATTCACAACTCGGTTGTCCCTTTGAACCTAGATCTTGGGATCTCCAGTCAACTAGGTTGGGTTGCTGTTGTGGTAACTCTTATTTAATAGACTTAAGTCTCATTCCCCTCAATGAATTCTCAACTAACTCTCTTGCTAACCCTTTGGTTAGTGGATCCGCTATGTTATCTTTAGACTTCACATATTCAATGGAAATAATTCCATTAGAGAGTAGTTGTCTTACGGTATTATGTCGACGACGAATGTGTCGTGACTTATCGTTATACATATGAATCTGTGCTCTACCTATTGCTGATTGACTATCGCAATGTATGCATATAGTAGGCACCGGTTTTGGCCACATTGGAAAATCTTCAAGAAAGTGGCGAAGCCATTCTACCTATTTCCCAGCTTTGTCTAAAGCTACGAATTTTGATTCCATAATAGACCTAGCAATGCAAGTCTGTTTGGAAGATTTCCAAGATATAGCCACCCCACCAAGAGTAAAGACATACCCACTGGTGGACTTTGAGTCTCTAGTATCTAATATCCAACTTACATCACAGTATCCTTCAAGTACTGCTAGATATCTAGTATAATTAAGCCCAATGTTATGAGGAAATCGGAGATATCTAAGAACCCTTATAATAGCTTTCCAGTGTTCTACTCCTGGATTACTCGTATATCTACTTAATTTACTCACTGCATAAGCTATATCCGGGCGAGTGCAGTTTATCAAGTACATTAAGCTTCCAATAATTTGGGCATACTCTAATTGAGAAGTACTTTCCTGTACATTCTTAAAAAGAAACAAATTAACATCCACAGGTGTTCTAGCAAGATGATCATCATCTTTGCTGAATTTGTCAAGTATTTTCTCAATGTAATGAGATTGTGAAAAAGCATATCCTTCTGATGTTTTGGTAATTTTCATACTAAGAATTACATCAGCAATGCCCATGTCCTTCATGTCAAAATGTTTATTCAATATTTTCTTGGTATTTTTAATCATGTCATTATTACTACCTATGATGAGCATATCATCTACATAAAGACATAATATAACATAACATTTATCTATGTTTTTAATATAAACACATTTGTTGCACTCATTAATTTTAAATCCATTTGACATCATTGCCTTGTCAAATTTTTTATGCCATTGCTTTGGCGCTTGTTTTAAACCATATAATGATTTAACCAATTTACACCCTTTCTTTTCTTTTTCTGGAACAGAAAATCCTTCAGGTTGTTCCATGTAAATTTCTTCATCTAACTCACCATTTAAGAAAGCGATTTTCACATCCATTTGATGAATTTCTAGATTGTACAAAGATGCAATAGCAATTAGCATTGTAATGGATGTTATTTTAGTAACTAGTGAGTATGTGTCAAAGTAATCAAGACTTTCTTTTGTCTAAAACCTTTGATCACAAGTCTTGCCTTGTATTTGTCAATTGATCCATCTGCTTTTATTTTTCTTTTGAAAATCCACTTGTACCCAAGAGGTTTACAAACTGGTGGTAAGTCCACTAATTCCCAAGTGTGATTTTGAAAGATGGATTCAACTTCACTATTGACAGCTTCTTTCCATAAAGAAGCCTCAGGACTGGACATAGCCTCTTTAAAAGTTAAGGCTCATTTTCTAACAAAAATGTTAGAAAATCTAGACCAAAAGATTTTGAGATTCTAGCACGTTTACTACGCCTAGGTTCCTCTTCCTCATTTTGATCTAACTTTTGCTTTTGTTCTTGATCATGTTCTTGATCCTGACTAGTAATAGCATCGTGAGATCTTTTATTGTTAATAGTCTCTTGTCCAGTCTTATTTGGAAATACATGTTCAAAGAAAGATGCATTCCGAGATTCAATAATAATATTTACATGCATTTCGGAATGTTCTGATTTATGAATCAAAACCCGATATGCACTACTATTCTTGGCATAACCAATGAAAATGCAATCAATGGTTTTAAGACCTATCTTAGTCTTTTTAGGGCTAGGAATAGCTACTTTAGCCAAACACCCCCACACTTTTAAGTATTTGTAGGATGATACTCTTCCATGCCACATTTCATAAGGTGTTTGATTCACTTTCTTTCGAGGTACTTTAGTTAAAATATAATTTTCAGAAAGTATTGTTTCCCCCTACAAGTTCTGAGGTAATCCAGAACTTATTAACATGTCATTCATCATTTCTTTTAAAATCCTATTTTTCCTTTTAGCAATTCCATTTTGCTGAGGTGAGTAAGGAGCGGTGGTTTGATGAATTATTCCATGTTCTTTACAAAACTCACCAAAAGGTGATTCATATTCACCACTTCTATCATTTCTTAGTTTTTTGATTTTCTTACAAAGTTAATTTTCAACTTTATTCTTATATTGAATGAAAGTTTCCAAAACTTCATCTTTGATTCGAATTAAATAAACATAACTATATCTAGTATAGTCATCTACAAAAGTGATAAAATATTTTTTCTCACCTCTAGTTTGAATTGATTTAAAATTACAAATGTCACTATGAATTAATTTAAGTGGTTCCGTACTTCTTTCAATTGAATGAAAAGAAGTTTTGGATAATTTTGCCTCAACACAAATTTCACATTTATGATTTGAATCAATGTCAAATTTCGGTAAACATTCCATATTAGTTAATCTACGTGAAGATCCATAATTAACATGTCCTAGTCTACCATGTCATAAATTTGAAGACTCAAGCAAGTAAGAAGAAGATGTATTTTTATTAATAACTGAGGGTACAACGGTCATTACATTTATCTTGAATAGGCCATCAGACATATAACATTTTCCTACATACATCTCATTCTTAGTAAGTACAAATTTATCACTCTCAAACACTAGCCTAAACCCATTCTTACTCAACAAAGACCCGGAAACAAGATTCTTGCGAATGTCCGGTACATGCAGCACATTGTTGAGAGTGAGTTCCTTTCTAAATGTCATCTTCAGAACAATCATCCCTTGTCCTTCAACTTTGGAAGTTAAGGAGTTGTTCACCATTGTCCATTGTAGAATAAGATGTGAACATCTTTTTGTCAGCACAAATGTGGCGAGTAGCACCAGTGTCCATCCACCATTCTTTAGGATTTCCGACAAGATTTGCCTCGGAAACAACTGCAGAAAGATTGATGTCATCTACACCATTGAAAATATTGTCCACTTCGGTCATATGGGCTTGAGCAGGCTTCTTGCTTGTTCTTCTTTTGCTTTTGCCTTTGCTGCGGCAATCTTTGGCCCGATGTCCCTCTTTGTCACAGATGTAACACTTGCCATTAAACTTATACTTTTTAATTTCCCCTCTTTTACAGCCTTGTGATGAACTTTCTCTAGAAAACTTCTATTTCTTTGCTTTTGGAGCATGTTCCACCACATTTGCCTTAGACTCCATAGGATGTTTACCAGCCCGCTTTTCAGAATTGCGGTTGTTCTCCTCAATCCTCAAACGCACAATTAATTCTTCTAAAGACATTTCTTTTCGCTTATGTTTGAGGTAGTTCTTGAATACCTTCCAGCCTTGTGGTAATTTCTCAATAAAGGCTGCAACTTGGAAGGATTCACTGAGGGTCATGCCTTCTGCGTGAATGTCATGCAGAATGAGTTGGAGATCTTGAACTTAGCTAATCACAGTCTTAGAATCAACCATCACAAAGTCCAGGAATTTGCCAACCACAAATTTCTTTGAGCCGGCATCTTCCGTTTTGTATTTTTTCTCCAAAGACTCCCAAAGTTCCTTTGCTGTCTTGATAGGACTGTAGACGTTGTATAATGTGTTGTCAAGTCCATTCAAGATGTAATTTCGGCAAAAGAAATCAGTATGTTTCCAGACATCGACCGCAGCAACCACTTGCCGGTCGATTTCATCCTCTTTCAAAATAGGAGCATTCTCACGGAGAAAACGAGCCAGGTTTAGAGTTGTAAGATAGAACAACATTTTCTATTGCCATATTTTAAAATTAGTTCCTGAGAACTTCTCTGGCTTCTCACCATGATTTATCGGTACTGTCACAACAGGAGAGGGGGTTGGCGCAATTGCAACCACCACACTAGTACTTGTTTGGGCATTTGTTTCAGTAGCCATGAATTCTAAATTATAAAATAAAATTATAATTAGAATTTATACTATACAGAAAATTAATCCAAATTCACAGAATTAAATTCTGTAAAAATAAAAGAAACAAGAATGTAACATTTATTTTTCAATTAATTTGAAAATAAAATAAAATTTTATTTAACTAAATTAATTCCACACAAAAAAATTAAATTTCTGTAACACTTCAATAATTAAAAAAAAAAGAATTTATTTTTAATTAATGAACACTCAGAAATTATTTAAGAAAACCAAAATTAATTTCTGACAAACTTCACAAATAAATATTCTGAATTGTTAATGACACCAGTATATTACTACTAGTTGTCAAAGAAAATAGACAGTATATTACTACTATCTGTCAAACAGTATATTACTACTATTTGTTTTCCAACCAGAATATTATTTTGTAAAATCACAGAAAATAATTTCTGTAAGAAGAAGAAAGAAGAAAGGAAATAAACGAAAAATTTTATAAATAGAATAATTCGAATCTGTCTTAAGATTGTTGGAACAATCTTCTGTGTATAAAAAATAAATTGAAACAAAATCAAATAAATAACTTATAGAATTTATTTTATTGAATGAAAAATAAAAGATCAAGTCGAGTGTGTGACACTCTGTCCTTAAGACAGATTCGCCCGCTATGGTGCTTACGGTTATGTAACGTCTATTTCCCAAGATACAATGATCTTCACAAATTTGTAGTAGCACTCCAAACAAATTTGCCCAGCGAACTAGAACCTTGTGTTCTATACTCTATGAATTTTTCTCTAAATAACTAATATGAAGAATAATGCAAACAGGGCAAAATCTGGACAGCAAAAAGGAATTTTTCTTGATTGTTTTTTTGAACATCAAGACTGCTGGAAAGAGGCTGGTATTTATAGACAAATAAATCTGTCCGAACAGGTGTAATACAGAATCGAACAGGTATGAAACAGATTTGAACAGATGCAACTTGAATTTAAACAGATCTGCAGCCAATATTTGAATCTGTTCGGTAGTTACAAATCTATAACTACTGGGCAGTTATTAACACTGTTCAAAACAGTTTTAAATTGCAGAATTCGAATTGGAAGAGGCAAAAAACTTGGATAGAAAAATTTCAATTCAATTTTGGCTCCAAATTTGAATTTAATTTCATTTAGATTTTTCTAGAAAAAATTCAAATGAATTTTGTCCAAAAAATTAATATAAGAACCGACCCGACCCACATCCGCGCCTGGCATGGCGGCGACGGTGCGCGCGTGTGTGCAGTGGTTTGAGCCAAGGTTCCATTTGTCCATAACTTCTCATTTCTACAAACTTGGGGTGCCCCTTGGGACCCAACCCAAGTTAGTACACTAAGAGCTTATATACCCACAAAAGCTTTCTTAAAGTTTCAATGTGGGACAACCCATTTCAAGGAAACCCACATTTACTTCTTTAATTGTCCATTCCACGAACCCGAAAACGACGTGAACTTCCCATTCACTCATAAATGGTTTTGACGAACTGTCTTCACCGTGTGACTTGCCATGCGGCAAGGAACACGTCACCTCTTCGGACCCATCCCAAAAGACGTTTGGGGCCTACTCAATTTTGGGCTCAAAGTTGGCCCAAAATAAGCCTTATAAAAACCAATTTTCCAACATTTCACATGTTCAAATTTTTTTTTTTTTTGGTAAACTAAAAATAATAAATTATAAACATTACCAAATGACACCTTATAGTTTAACGTTAAGCTTCTCTCATGTTGGGATCTCAACATAAGAGAACTTGAGAGATCCATTGTCACGACCCGCTCTCCGTACCCAAGGGTTAAATATCGTGATGGCCAGTAACTGAGGTTACCTCCAGCCAATTCTTAAATAAATCAATAAACACGAGCGGAAGTAATATTTAAATGAGGGTACCAAAATAATCATTGAAACTTCTATTTTTATTACAAAATATATTGACCAAAAAGGCCGATATTTACATATAAAAATATCAATAAAAGTGTTGTGTGTGCCTATTCCGTAGCCCCTCATCTAAGACTTTTCAGAAGCTATTTCTGAATTGCATTATTTCTTGAAAATTGGTAAACAACTATAAGCACATGGCAGAGTGAGAAATATTATACCAAGAGTATAAGGGATACGAAATAACCATGGATAATTAATTAAGCCAAAACATTTAAGATAACTTAGTCGGAATAAATAATCCTTTAAGTAGCAAAACTCAGATTATGTAAATAAATAACTATAACCACGGTAATTTGGTAAACAAATCATTTAAGTGGTAGAAACTGAAATACAGAAATTATGTGAGTAAATGACCATAACCACGGTACTGAATAGAACAGAACAGAGGTTACAGAAGTGACAGTCAGAACAGAGGTACGGATTCAAGAGGTGGCTCGTACGGATTCTAGAGGTGGCTCCCGCAATAGTGTAGCACTTAGCTCCGCACAGTACTTTGCTTCGCACAAAACAGAGGTCAATGGATCCATGACAAATAGAGGACCACAAAGTGGTCAAACAGAGGCCAATGGTTATTTAAGTCCCCCAAGGCGTGGGACTCTCGTGGTGGTACTTACAAAACATAATTGTTTATAAGGTTATAGTGAAATATTTTTTAAAATATAAACAAATATATCCATGGATTTCACTTTAGCAAATAGGATTCAGAAAAAAATCCACGTAACTAAAATCTTTACAAAACATAACTTTTATAAATATACTAATAAAACATAACTTGTATAAAATAGATTTTGGTAAGTTAAAACATACGTAAAATACTTTATAGTAACTCAAGGTATAATATAACTCACCTTAACATTAATACCTCACTCTTTCCACTATCAAAGACCTTTCAGCTTTCATCATTTTTTTCTTCGTTCCTTCCTCTCTTTTCTTTCTTTCTTTCTTTCTTTCTTTCTTCTTTGATCTTGCTCGCCTCTCCATTTATAGGGAGGCAGGCCGAACTATTTCCCTCCACGTGTCCACGGCAAATCCTTCTCAAATTTGGATGCAAATCTCTTAGATTTATACTTATCTAATTAATTTCCTATAATTACATTTTGGCCCTAATTCTTTATAAATAATTATATAAGCTAATTAATCCATAATTAAATTATACTTTACCGTATACCAACAGAAAATTATTTATTTATTTTATTACCACACCCATTATTATTATTATTATTATTATTATTATTATTATTATTATTATTATTATTATTATTATTATTTTGACCCCTAAACTTCTAATAATTATATTGTTTTACAAAATTACACATAATAATATATAATAAATTATATATTTTCTTAACTGTGATTAAATAATATTAGTATAAATTCTACAGAATAATTAAAAATCTGGGTTGTTACATCCATGGAGTCCACCATAGGTCCCGTTTAATAGAATATTCATAAAAAAGTAAGATGATTGGATATTGACAGCTATATGTTTGAATTAAGGCTGTTCATGGTTCGATTGCGGCCAGAAAATCTCCAATCCTGGTTCGGTTGTGGTCAGAAGACCTCCAATTCGCCATCCGTCCTCCGAATTAGCGGATTGGAAAATATCAATCCTCATCCGTTCGTCGGATTGACAGATGCAGATTGAGCAGATTAGCGGGTGGATGGAAATTGGTTTGGTGATTTAAACTTTTACAAATTTTGAAAATCATACAACAACTTGTCAACATATATATATATTTTTTTATAACAATCCAATTCAACATAACCAAAATATTATCAAGTAAATTATCAAATACCAATAATAAATACGTATAAAAAAACCATGCATTATCAAAACTATTTCATTACTTTTTTTATTCAAAAATATTTAATTTGACTTTTAAAAAAAAAAAGAGACAAAATTAAGACTTATATTTTTCACACAAAAATACCAAATATCAACACTTGCCATTTGATAAAAGGATTTCCAAATTGTGCTCTAAACTATTTTTCAATTGAAAATACAAACAGAATATCTAAACAAATTGAAAACACGAAGTCTTACAAATTACTAGGGATGCTCGTGGTTTAGCGGTTCGGTTGCAGCCAAAGGAACCTCAAATCTACTATTCGTCCAAAACTAGGAGGATTGGAAAAAATCAATCCGCAACCGTTCGTTCGTCATCACGTATCCATCCAAAATGTAGTGGATTGGTTCGATTTAGTTGGTTTGGGGCAGATTAGAATATCCGCTACTCATCCCTAATTTGAATCAAATTTATATTACAAAAAATAGATAATTATTCTTAAAATTATATTTGTCGTCCATTTTTTTTTTAAAACAAATATGATTCAAATATATAACTACCGATATCCAATCATTTTGATTTTTTACATGAATATTCTACTCAACGAGTCCTAAAATGTGACGGTTCAGATTATCGGAATTGATTCCAAAATGGGCTTACCCAAACCCAAACACTCTCTTAAATTGACATGACAATTTGAGAGAAACCAATCTCATAGTTTAACATTTTTTGTTTAAATAATATAAACATTTTTTATGTTTATTTTGTTACTGTAAGATATATACAAACGCAACAAATAAACGGATTCGAGTATACCTTATAAGATAGAATTCGAAACGAAGAACCTTGTGGATAAATCGTGTGCTTCACAATCACGAACTAAAAACACCCAGCAATAGAGTGATACTACAGTATGAGTTTCACCTACTCTTGTCATAGTGCAAAGGCTTGATCGTTCTTTGATGGGAGAGAGTTAGAGAGACAGTATTGAACAACTTTATGGGGTTGGTATACACATAACGTATTTGATATTATATATAGATTAGATATATAACCATCTATCCATATCTCCTATGTATAGGATAGATGTAGATAGATATTGGGTTATTCTAATAACTAGGATAATTAGGAAATCAAATTCAAATTTACATAGGTAATTTGAATGGGCTATGGGTCATGCCACATGGGCGTCCAAATCTAGGTCCAATACTCGGCCCAATTTCCAACATCTCCTACTTGCACATGAGTTGGCATGACACTAACACATCTCTATCTCAATCTCTCCAAATATTGAACAATCCCATACTAGCCAATAAATCGTGTGATCGCTGAGAAACGCCTGCATGTGGGAGCTCTATACTAGAAACTCAAAATGAGCCAGCATAGGGACATCAACCCCAAAAAGAATAGAAATAGTGTCTCATGTACCCAGACCCGTCTAGTTACATCAGTCCAAAACATCTCTAATTCCTCAAAGAGCATGTTTGACCCTCTTAGGTCCCGCATTATATTCACACTCAATCAATATCCCATACAGAGTGATGTGAGTTGTCAACAGTGAATATAGAGCAGAGATATAGAACTAGATGATCTTCTCTTCACCCTCATATCATTTAACTTGGAATTGACCACTTTCCCAGTAATGTCTCTTAAAGTCGAATCATACATGACCGCAGGCAACATACCAAAGTAGCCGAACATCAACTCCTCATCTTGTGACATAGTCAAAGGTTATAAAAGGCACAAAGGACTCACACGGTGATGAAGCAAGGATCCATTCTCTCACCTCGCTAATGGGTCGATAAGCACATAGAAAAGTGGGTACTCTCATATCCATGGTCAGTCTCTAACAAGACCTCATCTTGGTTCCAACCAAGGCAACATAGCTAGTAGATAATTTTAGCCTCTCTTTTGGCTCCAAATATAATAAGCCACTAGTCTCATCCTTATTCGCTACATAGCGCTAAGGGCAATTGCTCGTGTACTAATATCAAATTTATTTATTCTGTATGTGCTAATTCATAAACCATGGCAAAAAGTAGTAAACATAAATGTGTAATAGAAACAAATATAAATACTAATGGCATAAATATCCCCCCCTCCCCCCCCCCAAAAAAAAAGAGTTCAACTGAATACACATATATCACTATCTACGTAGTCCTAAAGCCCTAACATAAGTAAGACAAACATCTTTAGCAATGGGCTTAGTCAAATGGTCCGCAACCATGCAACTCGTAGGGATGTGCTCCAAGATCACTTCTTTCTGTGCCACAATGTCTCTGATAAAGTTGAACCTCACATCAATGTGTTTGGTTCTCCTGTGGTACTTAGGATCCTTAGCATAAGTTAGTATAGCCATGTAGTCACAATGGATAGTCATAGGGTCTGAAGTGTGTGTGACAATATCCAAATGCTGAAGGAATCTCCTCAACCAAATAGCTTCCTGAACAGCAGATGAACAAGACACAAACTCAGCCTCCATGGTCAATAAGGCGATACAAGATTGCTTCTTACTGCTCCAAGAAATAGCCCCATCGCTAAGCATGAAAGCATATCCTGAGGTGGACTTACGCTCATCTAAGTCTCCTCCTTAGTCAGCATCACAATAGCCAATTAGACGTAGATCTGACCTTTGGTAGCAAAGTGTGTAATCTACAGTCCCTCTAAGATACCGTAATATCCTCTTAACTACTTTCCAATGAGCTGGTCTTGGGGTGGATTGGTAACGACTCACCAATCTGACTGCATAACAAATGTCAAGACATGTACACATCATAACATACATCAAGCTTCCAATAGCATTCACGTAGGTACACGAGACATCTTTTCATTCTCTTCTAGAGTCTTAGGACCCATATCAAGGCTTAGTCTCTCACCTCTCGCAAAAAGAGTATCAATTGGTTTGCAACTCTACATCTGGAATCACTTTAGGATAGTCTTAATGTAAGTCTCTTGAGACAAACCAAAAGTCTCCTAGAGCGATCCCTAGGGATCTTAACACCGAGCACATAGCTTGCTTCACCTATGTCTTTCATTTCAAATGTAGAGAACAACCACTTTTCAATAGCGACAATCACCTCCTTGTCATTTCCAGCCAATAATATGTCATTCACATATAATGACAATATCAAAAAAATGTCCTTGGACTGCTTAATGTACACACAGTGATCTTTATCGATCATTGTAAACCCATTTGAAACAATGGCTCCATGAAATCTCAGATTCCACTGTTTGGCTGATTGCTTTAAGCCATAAATAGATCGTTGAAGCTTGCAAACTTTGTGCTATTGACCTACTGCCACAAAGCTCTTTAGTTGATCCATATAGATCTCTTCATCCAATTCTCCATTGAGAAAATGCAGTCTTAACGTCCATCTAATATAGCTCTAAGTCCAATTGAGCTATTATGGCAAAATTAGGGGAATAAATGCAAACCTCACAACTAGTGAAAAGGTTTCCTCATAGTCCACACCCTCTAATTAGGTGTAGCCTTTCGCCACTAGGTGAGCCTTATACCTTTCTATGGAACCATCCGCCTTGCGCTTGATTTTGAGAACCCATTTGTTCCCAATAGTCTTGCGCCCTGGCGGCAAATCAACCAAGTCCCATACATGATTTTTTTTATAGACTTCATTTTTTCATCCATTGCAGCACTTTATTCCCAATAGTCGCAAAATACCTTTTTACTAACGGGACGGTTATGGATTTACGAGTTTTTTCAGGGCCATCATGGACGTTGCAAAGATGCGATAGGTATCCTAAATAATGTTTTTTAATTGCTATGCTAAGCTCTTGTCGACTTTGGCCTACCGGTACCTAAACGGAAGCACGATCTAGAGGTTGAACAGAAGTTGGCGATTTTCATAAATATTTTGTAGGGGTTTGCCTAGAAGACATTAATAGAACGGTTTCAGCACTCTAGGGAGACATTGTCAAGACATTTTCATGAAGTATTGCAGGCGATGATATCCTTCATAGACGTCCATAGTAGAAGTTTAGACCCAACAATTGTGCAACGACGTCGGCATCCATATCTACAGTCGCAAGCACCATACTTGTCGTTCCAGGATCAATACTTGTATTTTTTGTTTAATGCGTGCTTCACAAATTTACATTTCTGCAACAATGTGTAACGTAACTCCGTACTACCATACACAAGTGAAATAGGTGCTTTGGACGGCACACACACAATGGCCTGAATAAAACAGTCGGATGCAGGGTCGTACTATGGCCGCAAAGGAATTCCCACACAAAATATTATTATGGTGTGTGCCTTTCATTTATGCTTCACTTTTGTTTCCTATGGCTAGGACGGGAGCATGCACGACAGTAGAGTTTTACTTTACGTTACAAGTAATGATGTGCATTGATTTCCGTATCTTGAGCCAAGTAAAAGTTGATTTTTAATAAAATTGTATGCAATAATTATTTGACATATATGCACTAGTTTTTGTAAATTTCTTTACTTTATATAAATGTTGTGTGATATCTGATAATTGTTTATGTGCAGGTAAATACTACTTGGTTGACAGTGGGAATAGTAATAAGAAAGGGTTCTTGGCACCATTCAAGGGCTACCGGTATTCCCAACCGACTTATCGCAACCGACGAACACGAGACGACTATGAACGCTTTAATAGGGCACATTCGTCATTGCGTAGTTATATCGAGAGGACGTTTGGGGCATGGAAATCAAGGTGGGGCATCTTCAAGACCATGATGAAATATGATTTTTTAACAATTTTTTTTTTTTAAATTTACAGATCACAAAATAAAATCTTTTTTTCTTTTAGATCATCATGAAATATTTTCATATTAAACTTGGCAATGTTAATTTTTATTATGAAAAATCATGGCGCCAACATAATAAAACGAAACGGTACAAATTCACGATAACAAAAATAGATTTGTACAATTGTTAACAAATGTGGTCAATTGGATTGGAGCAATAGTTTTATTTTGCAAATACGTATGTATTTCCACAGCACATTTTTGTTTCATTTTTTTTTCATTGAAACAAGAGTTTTGCACAAATTGGGTGAAAAGAATTTCAATTTGACAAGTTTGGTTTTGGTATGACTTTTGAAAAAATTTGTGAAATTTCTTATCAAAATTGTCATGCAAAACACAAAAAAAGAAAAAGAAAAAGAAAAAGAATAATAATTTAAACATACAAATTATGATTAAAAAAAATTATTACAATTTGTATAAATTATTTCACAAAAACATATTTTAAACATTAGAAATATCGTTGTTCTTTTTACAAAAATAAAGCATGCCTTTGTAAAATTTTTGTTATTATCAACAATTCTGATCTCAAAATCACTAACACGGGATAAAAAAAGAAATTGGAACAACAAAAGCAAAAAAAGTTAAACCAAAATGTACTAAATTTTGGTGAGATTCCTGTGTGAAAATGGACAAAGAAGTGGATTATTGAGCCTCATTTCTTATGTGTTGAACCATGTATACAATAATGGCCACACAAGTTGCAAGAGTAAGGACCAAAAAAGTAAGAGGGATTTGGTGATAGACTTTTCATTGTCTAATTTATCTTTTAAAATAACAAGAATTATATTAGTACTTTCAAAATTTCATAATATTTTAAAACTTGTTTCTTTTATTATATTACCCTCATATCTATTAGCTTTCCTATTAAGACATTTTCACAGTGTATTTCAGAGTAAAATTTTATCTATTAGTTCTCCTATTAAGCCATTTTCATAGTGTCTTTTAGAGTAAAATTTTACTTTGAATCATAATAAACTTTACTCTGATTCAGAATAAAATTTTCCTCTGAATCAGAGCAAAATTTACTATGATTCAAAATAAAATTTTATATTTTTAAGCAAATCAACATGCTTTTAAACAGAGTAAAATTTCAGAGTAAAATTTTACTTTGAATCATAGTAAACTTTACTTTGATTCAGAATCAAAGTAAAGTTTACTATGATTCAAAGTAAAATTTTATATTGTTAAGCAAATCAATATGTTTTTAACCAGAGTAAAATTTTACTTTGAATCATAGTAAATTTTACTCTGAAAGTACAATTTTACTATCATTGTATACTTCAAATGTGAAATGAATTGATAGTAAAATTTTACTGTCACTAGGAGTCCAAAAATAAATAACAGAAGTACACAATAACAGAGTAAAAGTTTACTATCATTGTATAAAAAAACAATAAAAAACATAACATATAACATCAAAGTAAAAGTTTACTCTCATTTTATCAAACAAAAATAGAGCACATACCAGAATAAAATTTTACTCTCATTTTATGAAACAAGAACAGAGCACAAACCAGAGTAAAATTTTACTCTCATTCTGTCAAGTAAAAACAAAGCACCAGAGTAAAATTTTATTTTCATTTTGTCAAACAAAAACAAAGCACAAACTAGAGTAAAATTTTACTCTTATTCTGTCAAACAAAAATAGAACACAAACCAAAGTAAAATTTTACTTTCATTTTGTCAAACAAAAACCAGAGCACACACCTGATTGAACTCGGCAAATCAACAAAACTAAATCAAAAAAAAAAAAAAAAAAAAACTAATCAACGTATGTGAAAGATCAAATAGCGACATCAAACCAAAGGTGAGGGTCAAGTCATCAATCCAGATCTTAGGAAAAATTTTGAACTACAAGGTTGACTCCAAATCAAAACTCAAAATCGAGTTTGTAATGGTGAAATCACGCCAAATTCAAAATGCCACAAATCAGATCTGATATGTTATTAGTCGAATCCAAATCTGAGATGTTATAAGTTGAATCAACCTTACCCATGCCTTTTAAGCATAGATCGCAAACTTAGATCTGAATGGAGTATGGTAGAGGTGCATGAAGCCTCTAGTTTCTTCAATTCTAGGGTTTCCAGAAGAGAAATTGAAGACTTGACCGACATTGGATGCGGAGAAGAGGGTGGTACCGGGAATCATGACGGTTGGTGGCCAGAATACATTGGCGAACGGCGCTCCAGCGGTTGAGGTGGCCTCTAACATGGCTATGAAGAAAAGCTGTGTTTAGAGGGAGAGGAGAGAGACGAAGAAGGTGGGGAGAGAGTAGGGGGGAGAAGGTGAGAAAATTTAATTGAGGGTATAATAGTCTGATAAAATATTTAAATAATAAATTTTGTTTTTTATTCAAGACTTTATAATTATGAGGGGGGTTTAGAAAGTATAATTTTTTTTTAATTCTTTTAACAATAAAAGAAAGGTAAAGAGAATTTATAACCAAATTTTTCAAAATATATATATATATAAAGAAATAAATTTCTGTGTCTCATGAAGCTGCATTTGTTGCAGGAGCAAGTACCAAACAAGAAAAAATTCTTTACCTTTCATCAAGTTGTATTTGTTGCAGATTTTTTTTTTTTTTTGTCAAAAAGGAGGGGTAAAAATGTAAATTTACATTACTAACTATTATTTTATATTATTTAAAAAAAACAAAAGTCAAAAAATTATCTCAAATATAATATTTTTTTATTTATTTTAAAATTAAAAATATATTTAGGTTAGGTCAACCAACCTGAATATTAGGCAGACATGTACGTTTGAAAAATGTGTATTCTAGAATGACGGGAAAGAATTAGGCAGACATGTGAAGCATGCACAGAGACAGATATACAGTAGTACTAATTCGAACTGAATTAGGTGAAGCTTTGCTTTGGAAATGAAACTCCATTGGTCCAAATTCATTTTCCTCTCTTCCCCCTCCCATCACATCTCACCATCGTCAACTAAAAAGCCAAACCCCCAAACCCATACCACAAAGCCAATGTCTGCAGCCAATGTTTTGGCATATGGACGACAATGCGATTGCAGGAGAAGTGATTCAGTGGTCCAGTTGCCACGCCAGCAGAGACGGAATCAGAAATTTTATTTAAGAGCAGTGAATATATATGTATAAAAAATATTTAATTAGTTTTGATACATTACTAATTGAATATAATTTTTTATATAAGTGTTGTGAAAAAAGTATTTTACGAGAAAATTCAAAAAATCTAGTAAGTAGTTTTCTTGGCCTCGTTTGGGAATAGGTTTTTTTTAGTAACTTTTTGATTTTTTGACTAAAATATGATATAAAAAAATTAGTATGTTTGGGATGACTTTTTGTCTTTTTACGAAAAGATGTGCAAAAAGTAGAGAGAAAATGAAATCTTTGACTTTTTGGTATAGGTTGTTGGTTTTTTGATTTTTTTAGTAATTTTTTAACTTTTTGACTAAAATAACTACTTGCCAAACGAGGCCTCAGTTTTGAATTATTAGATCTCAGTATACAATAAGTTAAATCAGTGTTTTAAGCGATTTTATTATAATCCTATAACTGAAAAATGCTTAAATATACACTCAATGGCGTTAAAAGTAATATGGTAATTGATTGTTTAGAAATTAATCAATTAAGACCTAATCCCTATCATGTCATTGTGAATAAATTTAAAAATAAAATTTTAGATTCTCTAGTATTACTCAAAAAAGTACACATACCAATTGATTTTTGAAATTCAAAAAATATGTGGCATGTAACTCTTGTTTTAATAAAAACGACTTGATAAAATTGATGTTATTATTTAAAATATGAACTAATTAGAGATCATTTAATTAGACATTGTAAAATACTAATGAAATAAAAAGTTAGTAAAATAATTCTTATTAAATTAAAAAATCATCATGTTATACATTTTATAAATACTCATAAATATATAATTAATAACAAATTATCAAAAATCGGAGGCACTGGGCTCCTCCTGGCCTGTACATAGTTTCGTCCCTGAATGCCAATCAATGCTCCACCACAAGGTCGGACTTGAGACAAGGCCACCAAGGCAGCCACCTCGGGCCCTGAATTCTATGTAAAAAGTAATTCTGTGTAAAAAGTAGAGCCCCAAATGATTTAGTTCATATATTTGGTTTGATTTATTGAAAAATAATCATTCTATCATAATATATATTTTCATGTTTGGTTCACTAAAAAAATATTTAAAATAGAATCATTATTGTGAGAAAATAGTTAATCTATAGATAGGATAAGAAAATGACCATTACATTCTATTCAATTTCATTCTAATGAACCAAACATTGCATGCATTATATAGTTTAAAATAAAATTGCACTGATTTAAAAAAAAAATTAAATTGTGAATTATTTAATAATAATGGATGGTTATCTACTAAATATATGGATTATTTATAGAATATTGTTGACTATATCAGTTACATTTGCCTTTTGGGAAACAATTTTTTTAGTTGAAGTTGATCAAAATTTTACATTCAATCAATTACGTTATAAAAAAAATTAAATAAATTAATAACATTACCAATCGAAAAATGACCAAAATCTATTTCAAATTATAATTATTGTAAAAAACAAATTATAATCGAATTTTGTTAGGTCCCTTAGTCTTGTCAATTCCGCGAACAAACATAACTTACCGAGTTGTAATTGTTTCTGGTGTTTTGTGTTGCTCGCTTCGGAGCGAGCGAAGGAGTCTTCGCTCAAGCGAAAAAGAGTTGCTCCCAGAAGTTTCATTGTCTGCAAAAATATTGGGAAGGTTTATTGTGCGCTCGAGCAAAGGAACTTTTGGAAAACACGCGTATCGGTGTTATTGCTCAAGTGAGAGATCCTGCGCTTGAGCGACCTTCGCGGCCCGTGTTTTCTATAAATATTTGTTTCAGTCCGTTTTTTGGTTTAATGCTTCCAGATCTTCTTTAAGGGTACTAGGGTTTTCTTTTGGGGCTATTTTTGCTAGTTTTCTTTGATGCTTGATTAAGTATTAAACTCACATGGTTTGACAAGCATACATCAAAGAGTTTGATTGTTTGAGTGTTTTACTTCAAGAGTATTTTTCTTCGGTGGAATCCGGAGATTGAAGCATGGAGTATTCGAAGGAGTTCAAAGCTGTGCGTAGTCGTTGATTCGACATGGATGTTGTGGATTCAACATCAATCTGATCAATTCCGAGATGAAGGTTACGGTGAAAGAGATACAGATTGTTAAAGACAAATTGACAGAGTTTGGTTAATTTGTATTCTTTCTTTCTTTCATAGTGGATTGATCGGTGGCATTTAGCTCGTGATTTTTTAATCACAATTGGAGGTGCTCTAATTGTGGTTTTTCCATGTAAAAATCTATTGTGTTGATATATTGATTTTAAAGCAATAACCTAAATCACTTTTGTATGTGCTAGATGATTTAGATTGTTTGTTTTATTTGTTTGGGTATTGTTGCAATTAATCTAGTCTGAATCATGAATCACTTTGATTTTTCATTTGGTATCAAAGCAGGCCACTCTTTGTTTTTCTCAAAACTATAGGAGTGTGATTTTGTGTAATTTGTGATATGCATTCAATTCGCGAAGGTAACTCGACCCATAGATCTCCGTTACTCGATGGTACAAACTATTCTTATTGGAAAGCTCGTATGAGGGCATTTTTAAAATCTATTGATGAGAAAGTTTGGCATTGTGTGCTCTATGGATGGAGTGAACCTGTTGTCACCATTGATGGTGCTGATATTCCCAAATCACTCAATAGATGGGACATAATCGATTATCAAAACTCGAGTTGGAACCATAAAGCTCTCAATTCCCTCTTTTGCTCTATCACACCAGAAGAGTTTTGTCGTATTTGCATGTGTGAGGTAGAAAACGAGGCTTGGGACATTTTTGAAACTATTCACGAGGGCACTACTGCTGTTAAAAGATCAAAACTTCAACGTCTCACCTTCTCTTTTGAAACTCTTTTTATGCGTGATGATGAAACGTTTGATATTTTTATGCAAAACTTAGTGACATCGTGAATTCCTGTTTCATGCTTGGTGAAAAAAATCCCTGAATCGAAGGTTGTTCGAAAAATTTTGAGGTCTTTACCCGAGAGGTTCCAATAAAAAATGACAGTTATTGAGGAGGCTCAGGATGTTGAGAACCTCAAGCTTGATCAGTTGGTTAGAAACTTGCAGACTTATGAAGCCCACCAGATTTCTAAGAAAAAACAAAAAGATAGTATGGCTTTTACCAGTGCTCATGAGACTACTAAGACCCCCGAGGTTGAGTTTGATCTAGAGTCCGAAATGACGGCGATGTTTACCAAATAGTTTAAAAAAAAATTAAAGAAAAAGAAGCCGAATTTTAAGAACTCTAGTTCAAAAGATAAGGGTAATGAAAAATTCAAAACTTTTCCTCCAAAAGTTGCTCCAAATACTAAGAAGAAGGCTGTGAAGGGGCAAGGTGTCAAGTGCTATGAATGTCAAGGGTTTGGACATATTGCACTTGAATGTCCATCAAAAAATAATCCCAAGAAAGTCTATACTGTGACTTAGGATGATGAAAGTGAGTCAGAGCAAGAACCTAAAGAAACCGAATCTAGTGAAGACAAAGATAGTACCTACATGGCATTCTGGTCTATAGTCACTCAACCATCTCCAAAGCCAGTTGAGTTTGCTCATGGTCAGAGTTTGCACCGTGCTCCTACCTTCGATGGGAGTAATTACTTATTCTGGAAGATACGAATGGGGATGTATCTTTGAGCTCATGACCCTAAAGGTTGGCAAATAATTGAAGAGGGTGCTGAAAGTCCTGACAATCCGAGCAATCAACGAGTTTTGAACACAATCCGTGAAGCAATTGCTGAAAAAGAACAACAACGGATTGCTCACTACAAGAAGGCCAAAGATACATGGGACATTCTTAGTCAAGTCCATGAAAGAGGTGAGTTATCTTCACAACCGTCCATCAAATTTCATGCTTTAGTTGCTAGACTGGATTAGATCGAAAAGAAAAAGGAGCAAAAAGATGATGATGAAACCTCGGAAGACAATGATGAGATTGATGGTGATGACCTATGACAATCTTATGAAAAGCTTTACAATGAATCTTTGAACTTGTCCAAGATCAATGACAAACGGACATGCAAGCTCAAAGCATGTGAAAGCGAGAATGTCAAGCTAAAGGGAGAGGTTGTAACAACAAAACAGGATGTCATCAAGATCTCCAATGACAAGCAAGACCTATGTGGAAAACTTTTGTCTTGTGAGATCGAAAGGAATGAACTTCTGAAAATTTATGCCACATATGAAGAGAAGACTGAAATCCTTGAGATGTCACAAGCTGCATTGGAAGAGATGGTCGGTCAGAAAGATGAAGAACTCAAAGATGCTAGAGCCACAATTGCTATGTGGAACAAAGGGTCAAAGACACTAGAAGACATCCTCGGGTCTCAACAGCTGAGTTGCAACAAAAGTGGGATAGGCTATGGTAATACAACAGTTCAAAAGGGATAGACCTCTACATCACATGACCTGAAGACTCAAGCAAAGGGTAAACTGAAGGTTTAACAGGGTGATTCCTCTCTTCATCAACCAAAATGGGGTAAGATCGACAAAAGGGAGGTAAAACCTATTTTTGTTTGTCATCATTGTGGTAGGTATGGCCATATTTGTCCTTATCGTTATGAGCTGTTTGGTAAGGTTTCTCAAAGAATTAGAAATTCTAATACTTCATGGATTACATGTCTAGGCGGAACACCAAAATTCATGATGGTGTTCACAACGCTAAGACATTTACCAAGACTGCCAGTCCTGCTTCTGTTAAGACCAAAAAGATATGGGTAAGAAAAAGTGACTTAACTTGTTTTGTTGTTCACACTGCACTCAAAGCACATGACTCACACATATGGTATCTAGATAGTGGGTGCTCTCTCACATGTCTAGTGACAAATCCTACTCTCTTGAAAAATATGAAGGAAGAATTGTTACTTTTGGAGATGGTGGCACTTCTAGAGCCATTGGTAAGGGCTCTATAAGTGTGGCTGGTCTTCCCAAGTTCGAAAATGCATTACTTGTTGATGGCCTTAAAGCGAATCTTTTGAACATCAGTCAAATGTGCAATTCCCACCATGAAGTATTATTTTCAAAAAAAATATATATATATATGAAATTTTAGATAAGAAGGGAAATACTGTCATGCATGGGGTTCGCACATCTGATAACTGCTATGGGATTGTTACCACTAATGATCTCACTTGCCATTTAGTTATCATAAGTAATCTGGATCTGTGGCATCAAAAATTAGGTCACATGAATTTCAAAGACCTAACTAAGATAGCCAACAAAGAGCTTGTGAGAGGAGTTCCCAAAATGGGTAAGAATGTGAACTATGTGTATTGACCATGTCAATTTGGGAAGCAAACTCGTGCCCCTTATAAAAAAGTGAACAACTTCACAACCAAACATCCTCTTAAATTGGTTCATATGGATCTTATGGGACCCACTCGCACTAAAAGCATTGGAAGTAAAAGATACATTTTTTTAACTGTTGATGATTATACTCTTTTTTCATAGGTTAATTTTTTACGAGAAAAATCTGATACATTTGATGCTTTCTAGGCTTTAGTCCTTAAAATCCAAAATGAACAGGGTGTTTCTATTGGGCGTATCATAAGAACCCGAACTGATCATGGTCGTGAATTTGAAAATAGTTCATTTTTGGATTTTTGTGGTATGCGTGGAATTAAGCATGAGTTTTCTGCACCGATTACTCCACAGCAAAATGGAGTTGTTGAGAGGAAGAACAGGGTAGTTCAAGAGATGGCTAGGGTCATGCTCCTTAGCAAGAAAGTTCCTCCTAAGTTCTGGGCTGAAGCCTTAAATACCGTGGTTCATGTTGTGAATTGTGTGTATTTCAGGCTCGGAACTTTACGAACTCCATATGAACTGTGGAAAGGGTTGAAACCTAATGTAAAATATTTCAAAACGTTTTGGAGTAAATGCTACATTTTCAAAGATAGAGAGCCTTTGGGCAAATTTGACTCCCAAAGTGATGAAGGTATTTTTCTCGAGTACTCAACCACCAGTAGAGCTTTTCGTGTCTATAACCTGCGTACTTTATCCTTGATGGAATCACTTAATGTGGTTGCAGATGACGTAGGTTCTCCTATTCCATCTATGCATGAGGAAGAAAATGGTGAGTCTCCAATCCTGGATACTGAACCACAAAGTCAATGAGAAGTACATGCCCAAGCTCAAGAAAGTGAGAAAGTACCAACATCTATGGTAAGTCCGAGTCCAAAGAGTGCACAAAGAGACACCACCTCTGATGCTCCAATCACTACCAGTCCCGAGTTAAAACCATCAGCAAGGGTAAAATTGAACCATCCGGTTCAACAGGTAATTGGAAGTGTTTCAGACAGAATGAAAACCCAAAAACAAGTTCGGGAAGAGGTAACTCACATGTGCCATGTTTCGTTAATTGAACTTAAAAATATAAAAGAGGCCTTACTAAATGATAGTTGGGTAAATGCAATGCATAAAGAATTAGGTCAATTTGAACATAACAAAGTTTGGACTCTTGTTCCCAGACCTAGAGATATGAATGTGATAGGTACCAAGTGGATCTTTAAAAATAAATCTGATGAAAATGGAACTATAGTTAGAAATAAAGCTAGGTTGGTTACTCAAGGCTATACACAAGTAGAGGGTGTTGATTATGATGAGATGTTTACCCCTGTTGCACGTCTCGAATATATTCATATTTTACTTGGTGTTGCATGCTTTCTTGGGTTCAAATTGTTTCAAATGGATGTGAAAAGTGCCTTCCTGAATGGGTACTTGAAAGAAGAGGCTTATGTTGAGCAACCAAAAGGGTTTGAGGACCCAAAATGTCCACATCATGTCTACAAATTAGACAAGGCGTTGTATGGGCTGAAACAAGCCCTTCGGGCTTGGTATGATAGACTTACTACCTTTCTTCTTGATAATGATTTTCAACGGGGTAGTGTGGACAAGACCTTATTTGTGAAACATACTAAGTCTCTTATACTTGTTGCTCAGATTTATGTTGATGATATTGTGTTTGGATCCACTGCTGATTTTCTTGTGAAATATTTCTCGGATTGCATGACACATAAGTTTGAGATGAGCATGATGGGGGGAGTTGTCTTACTTCTTAGGTCTTCAAATTAAACAATCTCCTTCGGTTATGTTTGTTTCTCAGACGAAGTATGCCAAAAACCTTGTGTCTAAGTTTGGTTTAGAGTTGGCCAAACATGCACATACTCCCATGAGCACTAGTCTTCACCTTTCCAAATATTCCTTTGGAACTAATGTTGATCCTACCCTTTATAGGAGTATGATAGGGAGTCTCTTGCATCTCACAGCCAATCGACCTGATATTGCATTTAGTGTAGGTGTTTGTGCTTGTTACCAAGCCTGTCCTAAAGAGTCTCATCTTCTTGTAGTCAAACGCATTATTAAGTATGTTAATGGGACATTGGGCATGGGATTTGGTTCTTGACTGACACTACTGCCGAAATCACTGGTTTTTCTGATGCTGACTGGGCAGGGTATGCTAATGATCGTAAGAGCACATCTGGAGGGTGTTTTTACCTTGGGAATAATTTGGTTACCTGGCATAGCAAAAAGCAAAATGCCATCTCTCTTTCGACCGCTGAGGCTGAATACATTGCTGCAGGTAGTTGTTGTGAACAAATGTTGTGGATGAAGCAAATGCTTCATGACTATGGTATAGACTAGCATACTCTCACCCTTTTCTATGATAATACCAGTGCCATAAACATCTGTAAAAACCATGTCTAACACTCTCGCACCAAACATATTGACATTCGTCATCATTTCATTCGAGAGTTGATTGAAGAGGGCTTTGTTGTTCTTGAACATATACCCACTGAGCATCAAAAGGCTGATATTTTTATAAAACCTCTTGATCTTCTTAGGTTTGAGTTTCTTAGAAAGACCTTGGGTGTAGTGTTCAGTCACTAAGGTGTAACCTGTTACTTGAATGGGTGAGAGTGATTGGCTTTATGTGTACTTGGATACTATAATGCATTTAGACTCATATGAATACCTCTCATGCTGCTTGCAAGATTTCATTCTTCTTTGTTCATAGCTCATTCTAAATGCTCATACTCATTGACTTCATAATCTCATTCTGTACACATTCTTGAGATAAACTATTGCAGGGGTTTCCGCACAAGTGATCAAAGTTCTCTATAGACCTCTAACAGTGTCTCTTATACATTTTCAGAGGAATTGACATATACTAGCATTTCATAGGTGATGTTGAGTCTCTTAACCATCTACCATTCTTTTTCACTTTCACGATTCCTCCCTCAGTTCATTGAAGTCCGAGCATTAGGAAAAGGCTACCTTAGAGGTACCAACCAGTCCATCCTTATTTATTCTATGCTTCTCTGGTTTGGTCTCCATACTCTTGAGCGTGCATTCCACCAGTGAGTGCCCACAAGCAAGAAAAGTAAAAAAAGGGCTCTTTGATTAAGGCGGAGCCTCCACTTTTACTCACCAAATACCCCTTAAAGTCTAGTGGTTTGACTCTTCTTCTTTATTGGATAGTTTATTAGACCGTTTTTGGACAGTTTTATGTTGCCACTGTTTTTGTTTCCTTTGTATCTCCCCAGTCAAAAAGTGGGAGTAGTTAGTTAGTGATATATTGGGATATTGTTTTGAATAGTGAAATATTGGGACATTTTTTTGCATTTTTTTGCATATATAAGGGATATTGGATATATTTGATAGTATATGTTGGGATATTGGATATTGGTTTGTATTGGACTACACAATTGAGTCTTTCATTCTTTTATTTGATTATGTTGATCTGACATGTTTTTTATTTAATCAATTGTTGCCCAGTACTTTGTTTTTTTTTAGGGTGTGTTGCATCATCAAGATTAGTTGTGCCTAGCTTCGTAGTTTTTTTTGTTTGTTTGATTGTTTGTTTAGTCTAGTGCGTGTGTTTGCTAGGAACCTTGTTAGAATGTTTTGTCTGGGAATTGACAAAGGGGAAGATTGTTAGGTCCCTTAGTCTTGTCAATTCCTCGAACAAACATAACTTATCGAGTTGTAATTGTTTTTGATGTTTTGTGCTGCTCGTTGAGCGAAGGAGTTTTGGCTCGAGCAAAGAAGAGTTGCTCCCAGAAGTTTCATTGTCTGCAAAAATACTGGGAAGGTTTATTGTGCGCTCAAGAGAAAGAAGCTTGGCTCGAGCGAAGGAACTTTTGGAAAACATGTGAATCAGTGTTGTCGCTTGAGCTAGAGATCCTGCGCTCGAGCGACCTTCACAGCCCCTATTTTCTATAAATATCTATTTCAGTTCGTTTTTAGGTTTAATGCTTCCAGATCTTCTTTAAGGGTTCTAGGGTTTTCTTCTGGGGCTATTTTGTTAGTTTTCTTTGATGCTTGATTGAGTATTAAACTCACATGGTTTGACAAGCATACATCAAAGAGTTTGATTGTTTGAGTGTTCTACTTCAAGAGCGTTCTTCTTCGGTGGAATCCGGAGATTCAAGCATAAAGTATTCAAAGGAATTCATAGCTGTGCGCAGTCATTGATTCGACATGGATGTTGTGGATTCAACATCAGTCTGATCAATTCTGAGACGAAGGTTGCGGTGAAAGAGATACAGATTGTTGAAGATAAATTCACAGAGTTTGGGTAATTCATTTGGTTAATTTGTATTCTTTCTTTCTTTCATGGTGGATTGATTAGCAGCGTTTAGCCCGTGGGTTTTTAATCACAAATGGAGGTGCTCCAATTGTGGTTTTTCCACGTAAAAATCTATTGTGTTGATTTATTGATTTTGAAGCAACAATCTAAATCACTTTCGTATGTGCTAGATGATTTAGATTGTCTGTTTTATTTGTTTAGGTATTATTGCAATTAATCTAGTCTGAATCACAAATCATTTAGGTTTTTCAAAATTATTCATTAATATAATATTTTTAAATTAGATTTATCACTTAATATTTTAAATAATTTTCGTGCATAGCATAGGCAAAAAATTAGTAAATTTAGTATTTATATATGCAAGCAAATTTTTTAATAATATAAAAAGGCTCCCATAAAATCAAGGGTGGCCCTCCTTCACCAACATTTGACTGGTGGATAATATGAAAATAGTCCCGCTACAGACTCTCACGGCCCCCACACATTTGGGAGATAGAGAGAGGGAGGAGAGAGAGAGAAATATAAAAAAAACATAATGAGTGGTCACCAATTAATTGGGGATCATGGGGGTCACAAAAATTAAGGATCTCAAATATTTTTTATATGAAAAATATACAATAATACCTTAGCATGGATTTAATAACCAACTGAGACTTAACCAATAAAAATATAATGAATAGACTTAAGACCCTAGCACGGATCCACTAACCAACGAAGACTTAACTAATGGAGTGATTATTTGATAGTTCGGGAGAATGATCACGTGATATTCTATAATAGTATATTGATAGAGAATGCAGAGTATTGATTTATGTTGGGTGATTGAAAAATATGAAATAGCATGATAAATAGTAATTGATAAATGAGTATGACCACATAATATTCTAAAACTATTATATAATTTTTCACGAAGATAGACGAAGATGCACTACGTGATTCTATCCTCGACCAAATTATAATTTCTTGGCATTGCAGAGACAAGATCCTTGTATTGTAATCAACGAACATTTTTTTTTTTTGAAACAATGTAATCAGCGAACTTGAACTATAATTATTGGTGCCTAATTCTATTTTCACGCTTTCAATCCCATTCTCTTATTTATGATTGTGTTCTTCTTCAATATCATGGGAATAGTTTAATTAACGGTAAATTATACTCACATTTCTTAAAAAATATAGATAACATCAACGTAGATGGTGGATAGATATTGAAATAAACAACAATAATTTTTTTTTATCTCTACTAAATTGTTTACTTAATCACTAAACTATCGATTGAATCTACTAAGTCCCTCAAAAAATTATGAAAATTAAATATGAAGCAATAAATATTATAAATTAATAAAAAATTTATCTAGTTAATGTTGGATAAAATGTACATATAAATAAAATAGACAGATTTAGATTTGATTAAATTCAAATTACAAAACAAGAAATGATGGAACTAATTTAAATTACAAATTACAAATTGATGAACAGAAATATAGAACAAACATATTCTGGAATATTATAACAAGAAATAAAAAGAAGAAGCAAAGCAAAGCCTGTGTAATCACAGTTTCCTTAAACCATATTCGCCGCCTCATCGTTGGTACTAAAAGTATGCCGTCGTCTGTCTCCTAGGATACAATAGTCGGAATTAGCTAAAGTAGAAGTACCTTCTGTAAAGTTTCGGCAAACTTTGGCAATGGCAGCACTCTTTCACACTGGGATGAATTATATGGGCAGACTGACTATATTATGTACTCCAAACCAAATAGGGTGGTCTCCATTTATACACAAGGGGGAAAGAGTAGAGGAGCTTTCCAACTATGAAGGCTAGCGACAAATGAAAGAATAACTCTACAAAATTGATGAACTAATGTAGAAATGAATTCTGCAAAACTGATGGAATAAGTGTAGAGGTTACAACCTATATATACATGTGTATATATATATTTGTATCAGTAACCACCACAATCTGACATAGTCTAAAAAAGATTAGGTTGATGGGTCACCAATCCGGCCTAACCTAAAACCCTATCCATTCTGGCAAGCCTCAAGCCTCAAACCCAAGATCCACGACCCACGGATCGCGGACCACGGACACAGATCCAGCCTGGTCTTGTCCATACGGGTAGGAGGTGCGCACGCGCACACGTGTGACACTTTTTGCATAACCATTTTGGGATTTAAATACCCATCAATGCTTTCCTCTACAATCAATGTGGGATAGGTGGTTATACACCATTCCCAATACCTCATTCATGAGGCCAACTTTATGAGATAATTTCTCATTTAATTCTTAATAATTTTTTGTCATTCTTTTTATGGTGTAAATATCTAATTATAAAGAATCTAAACCCACTTGATCCTCAACCTATGGTTGAGACCCACTTTAATTTCACATTAAAGTCACTGTAAAACTATTTTTCCAACAATTCCCCACATTAATAAAAATTGACCGAATAAAAAAAATGGACAACGTTTACAAAAAAAGATTAGGAGAAAGAGCACACAGACTAACCTTGCATCAAAAAAGGTAGTAGTTGCACTTGAACCTTTTGTAATGAAATCCTATCAGATTTACTAACTGACTAGTGAACAAGGTGTCTTGAACTATTCTGTCGTTGTGTAAACTGAGATAATAGACCTCACACAGGAGTTACTCCAACCATTGTTCTTGTTCTTATCGTTGTGTCTGGTTTGATTCTGGAACACTAGCATGGTTTAGTGAGTGTTTTTAAAGAATTCAGCCATGTAAATTCTTAAAGAAGCAGCCCACTTCGCACTCACATAGGTGACCTACATAAGGTATGTCGCTATACCACAACTAATTATCCACACCAGTTAGGTCATTAAAAGTATCAGCTTAACCTTTTACTCCACAGGGTATCACTGTATAAAGGAATGAACAAGATGATTTACCTCTTCAGTGACTCACTCATTACACGCAATTAGCTTATCCCTTTAAACCTAGATCTTCGGATTTCTAGTCAACTAGGTCGGGTTTTCTGTTTAGATAACACGTCCTAAAGGCCTTAACCCCATTCCTCTGGACGACGTTTCTACTAACTCTCGATTTAAACCTTTGGTTAACAGATCCGCAATGTTGTCTTTAGACTTTACATAGTCTATAGAGACAATTAAAGAGTAGTTGTCGTATGGAATTATGTTTATGACGGATTGTTTAGACTTTCCATTATACATATTACTTTGTGCTTGTCCAATCGTCAATTGGCTATCACAATGAATATAGATAGCGGACACAGGTTTCGGCCAACATGGAATATCTTCAGCCAATTGACATAGCCATCCAGCTTCTTCTGTTGCTTTATCCAAAGGAATAAACGAACATTCCATCATTGATCTCGATATACACGTCTACTTGGAAGATTTCCAAGACATGGCAGCCCCTCCAAGGATAAATACATAACCACTAGTGGATTTGGAGTCTTTTATATTAGATATCCAATTCGCATCACTATACCCTCTAGTACCGCTGGATATCTAGTGTAATATAGCCCCATAATCCCAGGTGTAGCGTAAATAGCCCAACACCAGCATAATGTCCTTCAAATGAGAGTATTAGGATTAATTGTGTATCTACTAACAACTCATCAAATACATCAACTCCCAATGACTCGAGAATATTCTAACTGAGAGACACTTTCACCATTATTCTTGGTCAAATGTAGATTCAAGTTTACTGGTATCCTTGACACAATTGTATCTGATTTACAAAATTTGTCAAAGTATCTCATCAACATAATGAGATGGAGAAAGTACAATACCACTAGATATTCTGGTAATCTTAATACCCAGAATCACATCTGCAAGACTCATATTTTTCATGTCAAACTTGGAGTTTAACAACTTCTTGGTAGTTCTAATCATCTCATCACTATTACCAACAATGAGTATGTCATCAACGTATAGACACAAAATGACATAACCTCTGTCGGTATATTTGACATATACACATTTGTCACACTCATTGATTCTAAATCCACTTCACAACATAGCATTGTCAAACTTCTCATGCCATTGCTTAGGGGCTTGCTTCAAACCATACAATGATTTGACAAGCTTACAGACTTTCTTACCTTGCCCTGGAGCTGACAGCCCCTCGGGTTGCTCTATATAAATTTCTTTATCTAAATCTCGATTTAAGAAAGTTGCCTTTACATCCATTTGATGTATCTCCAAACCATGCAAGGGTGCTATCGCAAGTACCATACGAATGGATGTTATCCTTGTCACAAGTGAATATGTATCAAAATAATCTAGACCTTCTCGCTGCCTGTATTATTTGATAACTAGCCTAGTTTTATACTTATCAATTGACCCATCAGCTTTCATATTTCTTCTAAAGATCCACTTACTCCCAAAGCCTTACTGCTTGGGGGTAAATCAACCAACTTCTAGGTGTGGTTTTGTAAGATGGAGTCAATTTTACTTTTAATTGCTTTTCTCCACAATGGACTTTCTGGTAAAGTCACAGTTTCATGGAAAGTTTTAGGCTCGTCTTTAATCATATAAGTCAAGAAGTCAGGACCAAAGGACTTGGAAGTTCTAGCCCTCTTATTCCTTATTGGTTCATCTACCTCATCTTGATCATTATCACTAGCATCATCTTCAAGTTCTTTTCAAGAACTTTGATCCTCTCCTCAGGTTCGGCAAGGAAACATGTTCTCAAAAAATGATACAGTCCTTGACTCCATGATGGTATTCTTGTGTATATCTGAAATATCAGACTTATGCACAAGAAACCTATATGCACAAGGTTTTTGGGCCTATCCTAACACACTTCAGTGTAGGTACCGCCACCTTTGCAAGACACCCCGATATTCATAAGAAATTATAAGAAGGCTTGTGACCTTTCCATAATTCATATGGAGTCTTGTTCACTTTCTTTCAAGGTATTCTATTTAGAATGTAATTCGCAAAAGGAATTGCTTCCCCCCACAAGTTCTATGGCAACCCAGAACTAATCAATATTGTGTTTATTATTTCCTTCAACGTCCTATTTTTCTGCTTAGCAACACCATTCGACTTAGGGAAATAAGGAGCGGTAGTTTGGTGGATAATTCTGGATTGAGCACAAATCTCAATAAATAGTGATTCATATTCTCCACCACGATCACTTCTCAAGGCCTTGATCTTCCAACTTAGTTGATTCTCAACTTCATTCTTATAAAAATTAAATTTATCAATCGTTTCATTGTTGTTTTTCATCAAATACACATAACAAAATTTAGTGCAATCATCAACAAAAGTGGTGAAATACTTGTTGCCACCACGTGATTATATGACCTTTAAGTCAGACACATCACTATGCACTAAATCTAAAGGCTTGGTACTTTTTTTAATAGAATGAAGTCGAGTCCTTGTCAATTTTGCTTGCACACAAGTTTCACACTTGTCATTTGGACTAATCTTGAGAGATGGTATGTGATCAAACTTGATTAACCTATGCAATGAATCAAAATTCACATGACCTAGTCTACCATGCCACAATTCAAGGAACTCAAGCATATAAACAGAAGAAGAAACTTTCTCATTAACATTCAAGATAATAGTCAATACATTTAGCTTGAACATATCACCCGACATATATCCCTTCCCCACAAAAATTCTATTTTTGGTCAACATGAACTTATCGGATTCAAAAACCATGCGGAAACCATGTGTAGACGCGCCCCGTGTGAGGGCCTCCATGCTACAGTTCGAACTCAAATTGTCACGGTTCTTAATCTGAACCAAAGAGTCCAAATTCGGCAAATCGTTTTGAGAAAACAGATTTTTAGAAAAGAAGTGCCAAACATGGATTGCTTTGCCAGATACAGAGTCGCCACCTAAATATTTTATTTTGGGGAATTTAGGAAACCCTGACTCGTTTGCCAAAGGCCACGTGTCTGTCATCACCAAAGTTGCCTCAGCTCGGGAACTTGGGTACGATTGCGGAAGGTCAGCTATGAGCACCCCCACTCGCCCGACCAAAGATCGGCCTCTACTAATTATGATATCTTGTTTTAAAAACATTAAGTGCTCTTATTCCGGTTAATTAGCCTAAAATTACTACGTGATGCGCACAACAAAACAAGTATAGACTAGATCGCCTAATTCGGAACAAAGCATTGCATATCCATTTGTTTGAAAATGGTTTGAGATTTGCTACTCGCAAGTAGGCTAAAATACGGATTTCAATGAATTATTCTAATTCAAACAATCCAACCTTCACCCACAGGCATTCAAGCAGTTATATCACATAAGCAATTAGCCTCATGGCAAGCATGCTGTCATGGCAAACACTCGCACGCATGCAAGGATGCTAAAGCATAAAAGCTTACCTAGTACTCTAAGCCAAAACAGAAACTAGTTAGTAATCAATGCATGATCCTAGTTCATGTTAAGATGGCTAATGCAACACAGGCAAAATGCAGTTAGAATAAGCTCGGCTAATCTAAGATGGCATATGAGATGCTACAAATAACATGTATTCAACTTGGAATTGAAATACAATGCAGTTAGCATGATGCGCCGAGGCCGGTGCATGCAAGACAAATGTATGGATGCACGTATGCATAGCATAAGGTATGCTAATTTAAATGTGCCCTAATACTAACCATCAAAAGCAGGTAAGTAAAAGGGAGAAAGAAGTGGGGGTTGGAAGACATGCACACACGCACCCACACTTATTACAAATTTGCCCTCGCTCAGAGGGACCAAAAGAATAATACAGTCCGGATAATGAATCAACTATCCTAGCTAATTAATTATTACAGACCCTCTAATTAATTAACAAATTAATCACAAAAATAATTTGAATGTAAAGCTAGAGAGAGTGCCACAGCTCTGCCTCAGAATGCGCGAATGATGCATGCTTGACTCACCCCGCTCGGAAACTCGCTACCATAGCACTGTTGCCTCTGTTTACACTGTCCTGCTCCTCTGAGAATTTGCACAAGTCCCAAGGATACTTCTCTGAACATTGGGGAGCATCACCGACCAAGTGGGAACACCACCGGCTGAAGGGAATGGTCATCGACCATTGGTTGGGCCATCGGCTAATTGTACTTGGTCGGTCGGCACTCCAAGTAGCAGGTTGGCTATTTCTTCCTGCAGAATCCTGCAGTTGACAGCAGCAGAGGGCAAGCAGTGTATGGCATGGAATTTTCAAGCAAATGTGAGCATGGTCACACTCCCTATCATGCAATGGACTCAAGGGAGCATGGCCCTCGACCCTCGGGCCATCAATTATGCATTTCGATGCATGATGGCCTAAGAGGCCAAGTTTGCAACTTAATGTAAATGCATGGAACAAACAAATGAATGCCAACACCCTATCATATTGAGATCAAGGGCATCGGCGACCGAGGATCGAGACGTGTTGCATCACTTGGAGTACGAACACTCTTCACCCCTCATACTTGGTTTGACACCCCAAACCAAGCAATGCAATGCATGTATACAAACATGGCTAAAAAATACAACATGAGGCTAAGATGCAAAACATGCCAAATGCAATGCAATCTATTATGCAAGCATGCAATGTGCTAATCATGCAAGAGGCAATACAATGCAATTTATCATGTGATGCAAACATGGTGCAATGCAAGCATGTAACTAGAGGCAATATGTCAAACATATAACTATGTACAAGAATGGACTTAGACTGAAATGGGAGGCCTCAGCCACACCCTAAAACAGTGGCCAAAGGTGGTGCAAAAGGGGCCAAAATGTCAAACAAACAAGCATGCCAATTGGTCCAAGGTTCAAAGCTAGTCAAGATGCTTGAGCTAAGGCCGTGTCAAACAAGCCCCGCAAGGCCAAGATGACTGAAAACAGTCTAGGGGTAGACCGAAATACGACTAGGACATGCATGAAACATGGTCAAATCATGCCAGGAAATGGGTCCAAAACAAAAGGCATGCAAAGCTGCCAAGCGAAGCATTACTCTACACCTACTCCAACCACTCATGGCATGGACTAAGCAACCAAAAACAGAGTTTCAACATGCAAAATGAGCCCCCAAAACCCACTGATATGGCAGCCCCAAAGACTTAAACACTTAAGCACGCACAATGCTCATTTCAAGGCACAACAAAACAACTCTTCAAGACATGAAAGGGATGATAAATGCAATCATACGAGCATGGGTTATGGACTGAAATAGCATGGGAAATGACTCCAAATCACTGAAACCACCCAACTCAAGCATGCTCATGACTTACACCCTCAAGGCTCACAAGCCAAAATGCAAATAGGCTATACCAAACATGGCAAATATGGTCAAAAAAGCACCCAACAGACCTCAAGCATGGTAAGACATGGCTAAGAACTTCACAAAGTTAGGCCAAAACATGAGAGCATGGTAGGCTACATGCATGATGCATTTCTAGGCCAAAGAGAGGAATACGAAGCAAGTATATTAAGCATGAAAGGGGGTATTAATCCGACCAAAAACAGAGGCATAATGTGACCCAACAACACCCAAAAACCTCTGAAATGAAGTCAAGAACAACTAATCATGCATGCTACCCTTATGAGCCAAGAACATGCACAAAAGAGAGACAAAGGGAGAGGGGTGTCCCTCCCCTATACAAGACTCCAAAACTCCTTCCTCACCACTGAAAATCCACTGGATTTCAGTGGTGAGAAGGTCAACACACAACAGTAACCGAAGCTTAGCAAAGAGAGCACCAAAAGGGCCAAACAAGGCCTACGAGGGGGAGGTCGACCCCCAACACCAAAACAACCTTAATGAAGTATCTTAAGCATGCAAATATAAGACTTTTTTTAGTTATACACAAAGTCTAAAATAGTAAGCAAGATAGGTTAAAGACTAGTGCAAGATTGGGGAATATAAAGCAAAAGTGTTACCCTTGAAGAACCCTTGAAGAACAGCAAGTGCAGCCCCCTTCTTCTGATCAAAATCAGTCCAAAACCTCAAGAACAAACCCTCAATGCCTCCCAAAGTCGAAGTATGGTGTAGTAGTGTGTGTCTTAGTGCAAAACTAAGAAGAAATCACCCTTTTGGCCCTTAAACACACACACAATGAAGAGAGAGAGGGAGATATAGAGAGAGAAAGTGTATACCAGATATATATATATATATATATGTATTTTGCTCTGGTTTTTTGCTGAACCAACCCAAAGGAGGAGGAAGGTCTCCTTATATAGACAAGGTAAAGGCTTGAAGCTTCTTAGAGAAGCTAATATAAAAGGGTCAAGGGGGTCAAGCTTCCAAGGGAAGCTAACCCAAAGGGTGCAAGCTTCTTGAGGAAGCTAAGATAAAGGGTCAAGCTTCCTTAAGAAGCTTGAGCAAAGGGGGCAAAGGTTCCAAAACAGCCACACTCGTGCATGGGGGGCAGGGTCCGTGCATTCCAGCTGGCACAGGTGGCATGCATTATGCCTAAAAAAGGTAAAAAGGTGGCGTCGGCCATAAAAGGAGGCCATCGGCCAAACAGATGGCCGGCCGGCCACACAAGATACTGACCGGCCAATGGTATATCACACCAATGGCCGGTAGAAAGAATACACGGCCGGTGGCCTCAAGCCAGGGCCGGTGGGTGTCAGGAGTAGCTAACAAGCTACTCTCTACCCTCAGAAGCAAAAACACAAGTGTTTGGTGTAAAATCAAACACAAAACAGTCGAGTTGAGAGATCCTGAGGCAAGGCGCGTTGCCGAGACCTCCGGGAACTCAAAACGAACACGAACATGGGTGATCACCGAGTGCTCAAACGGTGACGTCCAAGTCTTGAGGACGGTCAAAAATGGGGTGTCTACAGTTGCCCCTCTTTGACAAAACTCGAAAGTCATAACAATGACGGGAGTGATTGTCAAAGCTCAGAGACGACCCATTTTTGACAAGGCCGAAGACTTAGACAAAACATACAAGTTGCAGATAAAGATATGCGCCCGAAGGCAGGGGCAAAATGCAACTGACAATGCAAGAAACCGAACATAACTTATGATCATGCAGAGAAAGCTGTAACGAAGCACAACAATGCAACAATTTTAAGCTAGCAAACACAAATCCAACTACACTACAATGCAGAAAGGATGTAAGAGAATTATGCAATTCTCGCTACGCTTGACGCGGAGAATACAATACCTACGAGGCTCGTCTAGTTGCACCAGCTTCAAATGATCTGTACATACATTATTGTGCCTGAAAAAGAAAGAAAACTTAACAGGTACAAAATCGTTAGCAATATGCATAACAATGCAATCGAAAGTGTGCGACAACGCAAGTGAAGTGTGCATAACAATGCAATGAGGGCACGCGCAACAACGCAAGCCGAGTAGGACGCATAACAATGCGATTCGAAACAAACATAATAATGTTAAGTAGGCACAAACACATGTAAGTAAAGTATACGCAACAACGTATACAATGTGTGAAGGAACTTGAACACATGTGAGTAAAGTACACGTGACAACGCGTACAATGTGTATGATAAGGAACTTGAACACATATGAGTAAAGCATACGCGACAACGCATACAATGTGTATAGAAACTTGAACACATATAAGTAAAGCATAACGCAACAACGCATGTAATGTGTATAGGAACTTGAACACATATAAGTAAAGCAATGCACGTATGCATGCAATGTGTATAAAAGGAAACTTGAACACATATAAGTAAAGCATAACGTGACAACGCATGCAATGTGTATAGGAACTTGAAGCATAGTAAAGACAAGTTATTCATGATGTTGAAATGCAAAGCACTGCAACATAGTACAATTGATGCGATTTGTGGAGTTCACAAGATACAAAAAGGATACGAGAAGGGGCGCTCCTTGCGCGCACCGAGCATTGCTCGTAAAAGATGTGGCTCGAGGTCAACTCGAAGGTCTACTAATGTTCCGAGAGTGCGCTTCCTCGCATTGTCTTGAGTAAGGAAGGTGTCAAACCATACCGTTGACTTGAACAAGAGTGCGGGATGCATCGACCGCGAGGGGAGGTTACCGGTATCAATCCCGATACTCTGCTGTCCTGCCCTTTTTTGCTTTACTTTCCTTTTTACTAGTAGTTTAAGCACATTGCACTGCCTCAGGCAGGTTTATTATTTTTTCCTCAAAACTCTGTATTTTTGCAAAACACATGATGGAAATGAAACAATTATTTTGTTCAAAAGGTGTTACATTCGTACTTCCTATGCATCGCATCGCGTGGTATCACATAGCAACGTGAATGAAATTGAACTTTGTTTGAAAATTGAGCACTCGCATCGTAATAATCAGGTAGTGAACCGACTTACAACTCGATAAGTAAAACAAAGAAACTCGATAAGTCAACCAAGTGCGAGTACAACTTCATAAGCAAATCAAAGGCTTAAAGAGAGTAAAATACAACTCGATGAGCAAATGTACAACAACTCGATAAGCAAAAGGGTGTGACCCCGCAAAAATCGATCACCGGAGGGCATCGGTAGAGGTTCCAATCACAATCCCTCAACATGTTCAACTTATAAACAGCTCATGGAACAGGGGGGGAAGGCCATCGGCCATAAGGAAAGGCCATCGGCCATGATAAATGTCCATCGGCCAAAAGTGGTGGTCGGTTGACACTATATTTGGCCGGCCGGCCATGAATTGCAAGAACCAGCAGAATGCTGACATCTGTTCTCCACTCAACCTTATTGTCACGACCCAAACCCGCCCCTATAGGTTTGGCACCGTAACCGGCTAGTAATCCGAGGATTACCTACGGCCTCTGAACAAATTAACAAATAGTAAGGGGCTGCGGAAGCAAATAAGAATATACAACGTCCATTGAGCTGTGCAGACTTATATGAGACAGAAAAATTTTAAACTTTTTATATACAAATATACATATCATCCTCACGTCATTATATATACATAGATTAGGCAGAAAAGGGGCTTAGTCCCTTTTTCAAAATACACAAGACTTGAAGAACCCAACAAGAGAACATAACTTAAACTTTTAAATTACTTAACGACAACACTTAGTATATCCGGAACCTCCACGGGAGGCACATAGGTTGGCTGACAGAAAAGATTCTAGACAGAAGCCTCTAGCCTGGTCACGCGCCTGGTCGCCTACATACATAAATAATACAGTAAGCTAAAGCCCAGTGAATAATAACAGAGTAAAGGGTTTAATGAATGATGTCCATCACAGAGTTAGAAATCAGAGTTTATATAAAAAACACAGTCTTATCAGAAATAGAGTCTTATGCATATACAGATTTCCAATCAGAAATAGATTCAGATACATGCTCATATTCATAATCATATTCAGATTTTGCATAAGATCATATGTGGTACACCCATTAGCTATTCGATCAAGTAGGTCCAAAGACCACAACAAGCAGGTTCGAAGACCACAATAAAGTTGGTACCAACAACCATAAAGGTCCATATCTTGCGCGCAAGTAGCCACGGTATTATATCCCCCGGGCGAGGGCCTTATGCCACAGTATTGTATCCCCGGGCGAGGGCCTTATGTCGCGGTATTGTATCCCCCGGGCGAGGGCCTTATGCCGCGGTATTGTATCCCCCGGGCGAGGGCCTTATGCACTAAGGGTGCCACAAATACTTTTCAGAAAAACTGGACATTCATTCATTCATTTCCAACATATCATAGCTTTTCAAGAACCAATCATTTCGTATCATAGTACACCGAAAATACATAACATTGAACATAACTTTACAAAGTTATTACTCACAGAGGGCTGCAGAGGCAAATCAGACAGACTGGATATATCAGATAAATCGGGCAGACAATGGCGCGTGACCTACACAAACATATAACATATACACATTGAAATACAACATTACTCCCTTGATTAAACTTGTCCTTTCTAGTCTTTATAGTCCGAAGTTCTACTACATTTATTCTTTCATTACTGAGTCCTTCTTTTCCAAATAGATTGATCCTTTACTTGGCTTCTTAAACAATTACCACAAGATCAATGATTCATTCCTTAACTAACTAATCTATGTTGATTAGTAGCTTATTAATCTTTATTGAGTCATAAATCATGTCTAGAATACATTGAAAAGAGAGGAGGATAAAAATATGAACTAAATGCAATTTTTCAAAATGTGCTGAAATGGGGTCTTCGCTCGAGCGAGCCTTCCTTCGCTCGAGCTAGCTTGCCAAAATAAAGAGTTCGCTCGAGCGAGGACTCCTTCGCTCGAGCGGTCTGCAAAGATGAAAAAGTACTGGTTGCTGATTTTTTCTGCGCGATACACGCTTGATGCTCGCTCGAGCGGAGTCCTGGACAAGGGTGGTCGCTCGAGCGAGGAATCCTTCGCTTGAGCGAGGAAGCCAAATCCTGGAATTTCCAGATTTGCCTTCCAAGCCCAAACCAAGCATTCTATAGCTCAAAACTCGACCTCTTGAGCCCATTTTTTTTTGGAAAAACATTTCAAACCCATAGTATTCCAAGTTTCAAAGCTCAATTTACAAAATCAAGGGTCAAGAGTGAGTCGATTTGAACACAATTTCCATAAGTCAAAGTTTAAACAAACATGCATGAGTCCAATTGAATTTCAATGCTCCAAAACATGAAATTAAAGTCATAAATTCCTTTGAAAATTATTCACATGTATGAAATTGACATCAAAATTACTAGTTTTATATTCTTATAAATTTTCCAACTAATTTCCATAATCTTGAGTCTACTTAATTTCTTACTTAATCCATGAGACTAATTCATAGCTTTCTTAATTCATGATGCAAGTAACTTATTTTATGTTTAAAACCCAGTTTCATCCTAATTCCATGAATTAAATCTCAAATTTCCAATTATTATAGGATGGTTCTACAAAATCAAGCCAAAGATAATTATTTTCTAATTTATTTTCCATAGTCACTTACATGCATGTAACCCAATTCAAATTAATTCCTATAATTTTGAATCTAATTCTATTTTATCACCCTTTTACTAATTTCTTTTAATTTACATGAAATTGAAGTTATATGACTCTTAGGAAAGCATTTGCATGTATGAAATTAAGATTAAACCAACTAATTTTCTATATTCAAAATCAAATCATAATTTCATTCTTGAATTGCTCTAATTTAGATTTTCATCAATTTCCTTCATATCTAACCCAAATTTCAACTTATCAATCTTTTACACATGAATTAAACCTAAGGCCTTAAAATCCCAACATGCATGCAAGGGTGAGCTTCAATTTGTGAAGAATAATAGAAATCAAACTCTAACTAATTAATTTCCAAATATATTTCCATGATCTTAACACATACTTCAAAATTTCTTCATCATCTTGCTAATTCCTATTAATCACATGATTTTGAGTCCAATTCCAACTTTAATTTCAAGTGTGATAAAAGAATTCTACAACGATCAAGGTTAAAATCCTTACCTTTGACTTCCCATGGCTGAATTTCTTTTTAATTCCTTGAGCCCTCTCCTTTATCTCCATTTAGACCTCATAAACCCATTTCTCCAAAGCTCTTTCCAGCAAAAAGTTGGACTTCTCTCTCTCATTCTCCCTCTCGGTTCTACTCTCCCTCTGCCGTGCACTCTCTCAATTTGTCTCCAGCAGAAACAAAGCTTGTGTGACTTCATTCTTCATCTTTTGTTTTATTATTTTATTTATCAACTTAGTGGGACACTTGTCCACGTAATATGAATCCATGTCTCATTGGTTTAACACACTAATCACACTTTAATTTAATTAAACATCAATTAGCCTTGATTAATCCTAACTAATTACAATTCCTACCTGATTTAATTAGTCAAACTTGACTTCCATGATGCCCAATTAAATATAATTAAATTTATCATTCTGAATCAGATTTTTAGTCAGACTCACAAAAGGCTCCAAATATTAAATTAAATTTATTATCATTATCAATTTCGATTTCCCAAATCATTCAGGCTTTCAATTCTGATCAGACTCAAATTTTCAACCATAAATTACATCTTCAAATTGGATACATCATAATTAAATCTAATTTATAATAACCACAATTCACAATCCTCATGACTTAATCAACTCCAATTAGAACCTAATTAATCAAGTTCCCATTTTACTAAACTGAATCGAATATTTAATTAAACTCCCAAATGGGTCCATAATTAAGATTAAATTGATTCGACTTCTTAACTTCACTTACTTAAGCCATTTGGACCCTTAATTTCTAATTCCAAAATAAGTCTTCAATAAAATCATATACGGGTTAGATTCCACAATTCTCATAACTCCCAAATAAATTATAATACTCGGCAATTAAATCTCAAATCCTCTTAATTAATCAAGTATTAATCATTATACGTGATGGGGTTGTTACAGCCTTCCCCCCTTAGGAAGTTTGGTCCTCCAAACTTAAGATACTTGTACAGAAAATCCAGTCATATAATTTGGTCTCATTTCATTCATTTCCCACATGACTTCCCTTTTCATTGGGCTTTCTCTACATAATAGAACTTAGTTCCAATCACTCAATGGTTAATAACCCAAATTGGCAATTCATCATCGTTTCTATTGACATCAATGATACACCTCATATACTTTAATTTATCAATCCATAGTTCATATACTTCCAATAATAAGAGATTTCCTGTAAGGAATGTTCATGATTCTCCTTATCTTCAATCTTATCAAAATATTTTGCTATCGACATGATGGATTCTTCAAATTAAAATTTAATAGCCCATGCATTGCTAATAGAAAACACAACTTCTCGATCCTTCAGTCCTATTAACAAAATATAATCTCGACACTATTGCTATGCAATCTGTAATTCATTCTATCCCAAAGAACAGACATTAACTTTCATTGACTATGGCCCAGGTTCTTAAGCGATGCACAAAACGTAATTTCTCCCAATAAGGTTCCACATGTTAATCTATAACAGAAATTTCCGAATTATATGGAAACGTAATCATATATTAATGGCCCCACTTCCAAAAGACATCTTGGATGACAATTATGATGATAATTTCAAAATAGAGAAGCACATTGGATTTCACACCAAAGCATATTTCACAGAAATTCATTAACTTTGATCAATAGTCACGTGGTAGTTTAGGGCTACACTTTTAAATTTTCCTCAAATCATTATAACTAGCCAATCAAAATTCTTATGTTCCCAAAGGTTCCTTAAGAAATATGCACTTGTTATTCTAACGATTTTTACTTCCTTATTTCCTATTACATTTTCTTTCTTCCGTTCGACACTAGAATTGAACTTATTTGCGATAGGTTAAGCTATCTAATGTCGGATTCAAAATCTAGATTTAATTATGCCCACAAGATCATAATATCATTCATTTCTAATCGCTATTCCAATAGGGAATTATTGTATTTCCTTTCTAGAACTCTATATTTGACTTAGTAACTTAAGATAATTATAAACGTTTCTTTCAACGTTAGAAAATTCGATAGCGATACGATTTTATAAATTGTGTCTTTCCTTTCTAACCCTCATAGGTTCCAGTCTTCTAATGTGGAGTACGATTTCCTTTCTATTCAAATAAGGTCCCAAAAACACATAGCTTGTTAGACTAAACAGAAATCCCAATTATTTTCGATATTCATCAATTGGTCAAGTCTTGCTCATATTCTTTTAATTTTGACAATGCCAAGTCAAGTCTTAGTGATGTATTAATCATTTTTAGCAATTTCAGGTTGAGTTCGAAATGGTCCAACCAATAGGTTCCATCTATATCAAATAACACAAAACATAGCTTGTAACAAAATATGGGATGAATTGAGTTCATCAATTGGAATCTTTCAAAGCCTCTAGGGCTGCTTACTAACATTCTCATAACACAAGGATGACATTCTTGACAGAACAGAGGAATAACCGCCCCGGAATCGAAGCACACCCGTTCATGACCGTCGGTGGCCGACCCGGAATCGGTTAGACAAATCCACCCGTACAAGACCGTCGGTGGCAAAAAGATATCTCAACAAGGTGCTACATAAATTTAACATCCCCTAGCACAAAAGGACCTTTCAAGAATGTCATCAAAACAAAGCTAATACTCGGTACAGAACTAATGGATCATCACTCCTGCTTGATCAAATACTTTTCCAAAACAAAGCAAAGCAAAGCAAAGCTTCATCAAAATACTATAACATAGCTTTATAAAAAGAAATGCCACTCACACATAAACTGTTAACTTCAAGGAGTCCCACTTGTACTTAAGCACTATCCTTAACTGATTAAATCATTTGAGCTTTTTCTTAGATTTGGGATAGTCTTTTATTTGATGCTCGACTTCTCACATTTCCAGCAATTCGATGACACAATCCCCAATAAATCTTGTGACATATTGACATACTAGAATAACTTACTTCTCTTACAACCTTGCCTAGAATTACTCGTCTTTCTTACCACAAAATTCTTAGTTTTCTTCTTTGATTCACTTTTCACTTCCACACTTAACTCCTCCTTTTGATCTTGCCATGTAGAATGGGATTCACAACTCTCACCACATTCTTTAGTACTTCTTCTATTTTACGTAATCACCCTGATAAAGACTCAATTCCCACTCCATTCACACTTTCACAATCTATTCCTAATGACGGAAGAGAAGGGTTGAACACAAGGAAATGGTTGATAACACTTGGGTTAATTTAATTGACGTAATTTACAACACAAAGCATATATCATATACAAGTAGACATACACATATAGGCATATAAGGACACTGGTAGGGTAACCTATTCATTCCCCAGGAATTTACCAAGAATTTCCGATTCGAAGCTACGCTGGCCGAACGTGATTCCAATCGGACTTTCAAGGTCATTCGGCAAAGGCATGAGACTCTACGGTTTGACATTCCACATAATAAGTTCCCACCAAATTGTACTATCTTACATATCAAATGACTTTTCTCGTCCTCAATTACCATAGTCCCACATATTTCATGGATTAACAACTTCCTCAATTTCCAAATATTCTCAAAGTTCAATTTAACATACAACCCATATAGCTTCCATGACTTTCATCAAAGATTCTAATTTTGTACAATACTATGTTTCCATAAATTAACATACTCATTCTCACCAAGGTACTAGTCAAATATTCTGATTTCCTTGTAAGAGTAGAGATTTCAGAAATGCCACCATAGTTCTTAGCTTCTAGCCTCCTTGCTAAACTGATTCAACACAATCCAGTTTCCTTATAATCGTCACAATTCCATAATAGCTCTTAATTCTTAGTTTCAATACTTAAACATATTACACAAGCATATACGCATATTTCTAAATGCACAACTTCTTACTTACTTACTAGATGCATGAAACTTAAATTTGTTCTAGACATTCTAGTGCTCAATGGATATGTGTGTGAGAAATTAACGCGTGCTTTGATACTACTCTGTCACGACCCAAACCCGCCCCTATAGGTTTGGCACCGTAACCGGCCAGTAATCCGAGGATTACCTACAGCCTCTGAACAAATTTGCAAATAGTAAGAGGCTGCGGAAGCAAATAAGAATATACAACGTCCATTGAGCTGTGCAGACTTATATGAGACAGAAAAATTTTAAACTTTTTATATACAAATATACATATCATCCTCACGTCATTATATATACATAGATTAGGCAGAAAGGGGCTTAGTCCCTTTTTCAAAATACACAAGACTTGAAGAACCCAACAAGAGACCATAACTTAAACTTTTAAATTACATAACGACAACACTTAGTATATCCGGAACCTCCACAGGAGGCACATAGGTTGGCTGACAGAAAAGATTCTAGACAGAAGCCTCTAGCCTGGTCACGCGCCTGGTCGCCTACATACATAAATAATACAGTAAGCTAAAGTCCAGTGAATAATAACAGAGTAAAGGGTTTAATGAATGATGTCCATCACAAAGTTAGAAATCAGAGTTTATATAAAAAACACAGTCTTATCAGAAATAGAGTCTTATGCATATACAGATTTCCAATCAGAAATAGATTCAGATACATGCTCATATTCATAATCATATTCAGATTTTGCATAAGATCATATGTGGTACACCCATTAGCTATCCGATCAAGTAGGTCCAAAGACCACAACAAGCAGATCCGAAGACCACAATAAAGTTGGTACCAACAACCATAAAGGTCCATATCTTGCGCGCAAGTAGCCACGGTATTATATCCCCCGGGCGAGGGCCTTATGCCATGGTATTGTATCCCCCGGGCGAGGGCCTTATGCCGCGGTATTGTATCCCCCGGGCGAGGGCCTTATGCCGCGGTATTGTATCCCCCGGGCGAGGGCCTTATGTCGCGGTATTGTATCCCCCGGGCGAGGGCCTTATGCACTAAGGGTGCCACAAATACTTTTCAGAAAAACTGGACATTCATTCATTCATTTCCAACATATCATAGCTTTTCAAGAACCAATCATTTCGTATCATAGTACACCGAAAATACATAACATTGAACATAACTTTACAAAGTTATTACTCACAGAGGGCTGCAGAGGCAAATCAGACAGACTGGATATATCAGATAAATCGGGCAGACAATGGCGCGTGACCTACACAAACATATAACATATACACATTGAAATACAACATTACTCCCTTGATTAAACTTGTCCTTTCTAGTCTTTATAGTCCGAAGTTCTACTACATTTATTCTTTCATTACTGAGTCCTTCTTTTCCAAATAGATTGATCCTTTACTTGGCTTCTTAAACAATTACCACAAGATCAATGATTCATTCTTTAACTAACTAATCTATGTTGATTAGTAGCTTATTAATCTTTATTGAGTCATAAATCATGTCTAGAATGCATTGAAAAGAGAGGAGGATAAAAATATGAACTAAATGCAACTTTTCAAAATGTGCTGAAAATGGGGTCTTCGCTCGAGCGAGCCTTCCTTCGCTCAAGCGAGCTTGCCAAAATAAAGAGTTCGCTCGAGCGAGGACTCCTTCGCTCGAGCGGTCTGCAAAGATGAAAAAGTACTGGTTGCTGATTTTTTCTGCACGATACACGCTTGATGCTCGCTCGAGCGGAGTCCTAGACAAGGGTGGTCGCTCGAGCGAGGAATCCTTCGCTCGAGCGAGGAAGCCAAATCCTGGAATTTCCAGATTTGCCTTCCAAGCCCAAACCAAGCATTCTATAGCTCAAAACTTGACCTCTTGAGCCCATTTTTTTTTGGAAAAACATTTCAAACCCATAGTATTCCAAGTTTCAAAGCTCAATTTACAAAATCAAGGGTCAAGAGTGAGTCGATTTGAACACAATTTCCATAAGTCAAAGTTTAAACAAACATGCATGAGTCCAATTGAATTTCAATGCTCCAAAACATGAAATTAAAGTCATAAATTCCTTTGAAAATTATTCACATGTATGAAATTGACATCAAAATTACTAGTTTTATATTCTTATAAATTTTCCAACTAATTTCCATAATCTTGAGTCTACTTAATTTCTTACTTAATCCATGAGACTAATTCATAGCTTTCTTAATTCATGATGCAAGTAACTTATTTTATGTTTAAAACCCAGTTTCATCCTAATTCCATGAATTAAATCTCAAATTTCCAATTATTATAGGATGGTTCTAAAAAATCAAGCCAAAGATAATTATTTTCTAATTTATTTTCCATAGTCACTTACATGCATGTAACCCAATTCAAATTAATTCCTATAATTTTGAATCTAATTCTATTTTATCACCCTTTTACTAATTTCTTTTAATTTACATGAAATTGAAGTTATATGACTCTTAGGAAAGCATTTGCATGTATGAAATTAAGATTAAACCAACTAATTTTCTATATTCAAAATCAAATCATAATTTCATTCTTGAATTGCTCTAATTTAGATTTTCATCAATTTCCTTCATATCTAACCCAAATGGCATCACTCTGTAGTAGTAGGTCCCCCAACGGGGTGGTGAAGGCAGTCTTTTCCCGGTCTTCAGGTGCCATCACTATTTGATTGTAGCCTGAGAAGCCATCTATAAATGAAAGCAAAGCATGCCCCGCCGTGAAATCCACCAACTCATCAATATGCGGCAAGGGAAAGTTGTCCTTCAGACTAGCTCTGTTCAAATCCCTGAAATCTACGCACACCCGGATCCTGCCATCTTTCTTTGGTACCGGAACAATGTTGGCCAACCAAGTCGAGTATTCAGATACCAGCAGGAAACCTGCATCGATTTGCTTGGTGACCTCTTCCTTAATCTTGATGGCCCAGTCAGGGCGGATCCTTCTGAGTTTCTGTTTGACAGGTCGGGCCTTGAGGTCAAGAGGGATCCGGTGCTGTACAATCTCAGGATCGATCCCAGGCATGTCTTCGTAGGACCACGCGAAAACATCTTTGAAATCTTTTAATAAAGCGACTAAGCGCTCGCGTTCCTCCGAAGACAACGTGGACCCGATTTGGACTAGCCGCGGGTCCTTCTCAGTACCAATATTCACAGTAGTGATTTCATCTATTAATGGTTTAACAAATCTCTCCTACTCTTGATCAATTAATCGTTGCAAAATCGGAGGAATTTCTTCCTCATCGTTTTTGTCAAAATTTTGAAAGTCCTGATTCAAGCAATAAATCAAAGGCACAGAAAAGTACTCAGAAACCACATCCACATCATTCTCATTAAGCACATCCAAACCGTCCGATTCTTCTGTTACAACAGACTCAAAAGAGAAAGAAAAAGACGACTTGGACAGGACTGTGGCATCCAGGTTATCACCCTCAAGAATACCGGACTCAGACTCAGTTGAGCTGGAACCTGATTCCGACTCACAAGACTCGGTGGAATTAGATTCCGGCTCACTACCTGACCCGGTGCTGCTTGACAAAAATCCCTCCTCGTATTGCCAAATGAGGGAGGGTGCGATGGATGCATCCAAAATAGTTGATGGTAGGCCCGCAGCCGTTTCATTCCCGATCATGGACACCGAGGAGTTATCCCCCAAGCACTTCTGTTCGATCGGAGGATCTGAAAGTAGACATGCCAGTGCTACCCCTATTTCAATTTCAACGTCCTCAGACTCCATCTCCTTGCTCTGCTCAACCTCAACTGTCGAGTCTATTTGCTCTTCAGCAATATCATCCCCGGATAATTGCAGATCAAAGAAGATTTCAAACCCCGGCAAGCGCCTCTTCTCGGCATTCAGCCATGGCTCTGGGAAGCCACAAAATGGAAAGTCCTCCCCCTCCCGGATGAAGCGTCCGTTTGGGGTACCCTGAATGGGCTGGTGCATTAGTTCAAAAGGCTTCCCCGCCTACTTCGCTCTGGCTCTCCCAGCCATCTCCTTACCTTTCCTTACCCAATCCTCTTTGGTGGGCAGATAATCCAAACCAAAGGTATGGGGGTTGTGCGGCACCTCGGCCAATGCTGCGACGCCCTTCCGGCCACTCTTTCCCAATCCCATCCCGGGGATGTGTTGGAGCTTATTCATGAGGTATACCGATTGAGCACTGACATACAACCCCTCATTAACAGCCATGATGTTCTGAACTACCCAAGCCTCGGCCAAGGTAAAACCCGACATGAACACATCCTCCATACCGTGCTCAATTTCCAAAACTGGCGCAGATACTTCTGGTGGTGGATGGATCGACGAATTTCCAAAAACAATGGCTACTCCCTTCCCATAGGGGTATTTCACCATCTGATGCAAGGTGGACAAAACTGCCTTTACCTGGTGCAGCCATGGCCGCCCCAGGAGTAGATTGAAAGTGGCAGGAACCTCTAGGACGTGAAAGTCTATCTCATGCTGTCCCGGCCCCACCTTAGTCTGAATTTTCACTGTTCCCATCACTTCTCTGCTCGTGTTGTCATAGGCCCGAATCAGCTGGGTTGTCGGCACAAAGTCTACGGTTTTTAAACCGATTGCATACGTTGTCCTTGCCGGGCAGACGTTGATGGCGGATCCGGTATCAACAAGAACCACCGGGATCCATTTGTTTCTATATTCGACCGAAATGTAGAGTGGCTTATTGTGGTTCGCCCCCTCAGGTGGCAATTCCTTGTCGGAGAAAGTCAACATCGGGGCAGTTCCTCCCGGAAAAACTAATCCCACCAGTTGCTCCGGCGTGGTTTCTATCGAGAGCTTGGCCTTGTCCATGGCTGATAAGACAGCTTGCCTATGCACCCGCGATGCCATAAGCAGTCCCCAGATGGAGATGTCTGCTTGTATCTTTTTCAGCTGCTTCAGTACAACTTCTTCTTCGAGTTACTTCTCTTTCTGTTTTTCCGCCTCCTTATCTTTCCCAGACGCCTCTGGCTGATCTAGATGCGGAGGCTTGAAATACCGTCCACTCCTAGTCATATGGTCGACTTCACCAATGTACCAGGTATCATCTGGTTGGTTGCTCTCCCAATCTTCATCCGTGTAGGCAAGACATAAATCTTCGTCCTCCCACCACATTCCGTCGACAGCCGACAGACACTTGTCCGGCTCCGGTATGACTGTTCTCGTACTTGCAGTACCCTCCATTCGTATGCTCGCAGCATTCTGTGTTTTTGTGTACATAGCAGTTTCAGTCCCCTCATAGGCTTTAGCTTTCATGATTCTCTCAGAATCCTCAAACCTTTCCTGTTCCGACTACGTCAGTACAGCTGTTTGTTCAACAACCCCTATATTCAAAATGCCCCAATCCTGAGCGAGATTCTCGACACCGGCGCTCCCCGGCAGTGTATCCTGATTTCCGGCCCTTCTGGCCACGACTGTTATTCTTGCCCCTGCTGGGCCCTGTTCCGGTTGGCATTCTTCCATAACATCCGGTTGATCATCCAACCACCCGATAGCCTCAGCCGATTCCTCATAATCAAACCAGCTGACTGCTGCGTCCCCTAGATCTTGGTCCCCGAAAAACTGGAGGTTGGCAAGGTCCTCTTCCACAGCCGTCAAATCGTTTGCCCTCTGTCCAAATCCATCCCCTTGGATCACACACAGCTCTATCTCTGTCGGCAATTCCACATTTGGCCCATCCTGGCCTGCTGATGAAATGTAGTCACTCGGACTGTATACCTTTTCAATAAAACTCCCAGATTCCTCGGACTCTGGCTCAACAATCTTATTCTCCTCTGAAATCTCCCCTCCTCTGTCGTCGACAGTCACCACCATTGGCTTAGGTTGGGTTCTGGAGATGTCCAACATGCACAAGTCAGTGCAGTCGGGAAGGAACACCTCCGGCTTAGGTAGGTGGGAAGGAGTGATATATATGCTGGGATCGTAAGTCACGACCCCAGTTTGGATAAAGTTGATTCTTGTGGGAGGTGGAGCTTGGTTGTGTAGTGGGAGAGGGTTTGTTGTGACATTGGGTTTTTCGGAAGGCATGATCACCCTGTTATCAATGAGATCTTGGATCTCATGACGTAATCGGTAGCATAGGTCGGTGTCATGACCGTGCTGTTGGTGAAATGCGCAATATTTGGCTGGGTTGTGGGTAGGAGGCAGTCTTTCCGGTAATGGTCGCGACTCTAGGGGCTTCAAGTGCCCTTTTCTAATTAAAACCCCCAGAGCTTTGGACAGGGGCATATACAGTGGAGCGAAGGTTCTTTGGTTTTTGGGTGGATATTTGGCTGCTTGTGTATGGCTTCCGGATGCACCAGAGAATGGCGTAGCTGCCATGGTTCTTGGAGGGGGGTTGGTGGTGACCATGCTCACTTCGGAGGCTCTTGTAGTTGTAGTGCCGCTCGGGCCCGCATTAGTGTTGCGGTTGAAAGTTCTTCGGGGTTGTTCTCTGTCATTATTGATCAAGCCTTGCTTCAAGGCATCCTCGATCTGTACTCCCATCTCATGCAGATCTGAAAAGGTAGGAAAGGGGAGTACGATCATGTTCTGCATCAGTTTGGGTTGGAGATTGCGCACAATCATCCGAATCTGATCCTTGTCAGTGGGCCTTAGGGTCATCATTAAAGCCTTAGCCCTCCAATGGGTCACAAATTCCGAGAAGCTCTCCTTAGCTTCCTGTCTCGTCGTCTCAAGATCACGGGTCGTAATCTCGATCTGTGTGTTATACGAGTATTGTGCAATGAAGGCCTCAGCCATTTCGTCCTAGTTTCTCTTGACATCATCTTCTAATTTGGCATACCAGATGGCCGCCACACCCGACAGGGTCCGGCCGAATAGAGACAGTTTCTGCAGTCTGGTGAGGCCCATTGGCCTTAAGATATCTGAAAACAATCTCAGGTGCACTATGGGATCCCTGGATCCATCAAATCGGTTGATATGCGGCATCTTGAATCTGTCCAGCAGCGTCACAGCTGCGTCGGTATATCCATCTTCAATGTCAGGGATGGTCTTGACTCCCTGGGATCTCTTGAACAGCTTTTCAAGCTTGCTCAACTTCAATGCTGTGGGATCTGTCTCGAACTCAAAGGGGGAGTCTAGCAGGTTGGTGGGCGTTTTGGATAACTGTGGTAGGATCTGGGGTTGGATCGGGGGCGGAGCCGGCCCTATTGGAACGTTTGTATCCCCTTGGATATTCTGGACGTTTGGTGTCTCCTCGGGTATCGGAACCCTTGGTGGGGGAGGAGCTTGATGTGAAGCAGATGCCCCGGCTTGTTGTAGCCTTGTGATTAACTCTGCTTGTTCCGTCATAACTGTGGCCTGTTGTTTGGTGAATTCCGCCTGTCGGACGGCGTCTTGCTGCATAGTTTTCATGCTCTCTTGGAACTGGCGCACCATCTCCTCTAAACTTGCCATACTGTTCTGATCTAGCTGTATTGTCGGTATATGTTCATTCTCTACGGGCAAAACAGGACTCTGATTCCTACTATATCTAGGCGGGGTGGACGAAGCCCTCTGAACTGTTTGTTGAACTAATATCCTCTGCCTAACTGCCTTCCGTCTAGTAACCGGGGGTAGAGAATGATACACTGGTTGTCCGTCTATCCTCAGATCGATGGAGTCGACGACCTCTTGTCCAGAGTGCTTGGGGAATATCGACTGGGCTAGAAGCAATCGCGCTAAACTACCTAGCAAAATGATACATAAAGCGATAATAAGGAAATAAAACAACCAGATAAACGGACAGCATAACAGCGTAAAATAAACACACAACACACAGTCGGGTATCACAACACACTGTCGATAAGCTGAATACACTGTTCCTCAATTTCTGATCACTGTTTCCAAATCATTGCCCCTAAGTCTAAATCTGATACCCACAGATAACTGATTCCTGAAAAACACTGATGCCTGCAGGCCTGATGCCCAAACTCACAGACTGATATGTACGTTCCTGTAGAGATACACTCTAAAAGCACATAGTAGGTAAAAGAGAGCCCAAACACCCCTATGTTGGGGTAGGGTTTCCCTGTCCTATTTTGTCAGGAGCTAGGGTTTCACTACGCACGCAGCGGTTTCAAACAACCTATATCGGGTAAGCACCCTGTCCTAGTTTGGAATGATCACTATGGATTCCAAATATGCACTAGGTCGAATGGTCGAAAAGGGTGCCCTGGTAAAACCGGGGTTTGTGTTCCCATACTGGCAGAGCCCGCAACCGGTCAGCCTTATGGCATGCTTTGATAAAGTCAAGCCTCCGGCAAACTGCTCAGGAATAGCAGATGGCCAACACGTTGTCCAAGGTGCACCAATGCACATGCAATGCAAAGAAACACATAAGTGTAGTCAAAACAAGATATCAGGAGTTCGAGTCAAGTTCTCTATCTCCCCAGCGGAGTCACCAGAAACTGTAGACGCACCCCGCGTGAGGGCCTCCGTGCTACAGTTCGGACTCAAATTGTCACGGTTCTTAATCTGAACCAAAGAGTCCAAATCCGGCAAATCGTTTTGAGAAAATAGATTTTTAGAAAAAAAAGTGCCAAACATGGACTGATTTGCCAGATACAGAGTCGCAACCTAAATATTTTATTTTGGGGAATTTAGGAAACCCTGACTCGTTTGCCAAAGGCCACGTGTCCGTCATCACCAAAGTTGCCTCGGCTCGGGAACTTGGGTACGATTGCGGAAGGTCAGCTATGAGCACCCCCGCTCGCCCGATCAAAGATCGGCCTCTACTAATCATGATATCTTGTTTTAAAAACATTAAGTGCTCTTATTCCGGTTAATTAGCCTAAAATTACTACGTGATGCGCACAGCAAAACAAGTATAGACAATATCGTCTAATTCGGAACAAAGCATTGCATATCCATTTGTTTGAAAATGGTTTGAGATTTGCTACTCGCAAGTAGGCTAAAATACGGATTTCAATGAATTATTCTAATTCAAACAATCCAACCTTCACCCACAGGCATTCAGGTAGTTATATCACATAAGTAATTAGCCTCATGGCAAGCATGCTGTCATGGCAAACACTCGCACGCATGCAAGGATGCTAAAGCATAAAAGCTTACCTAGTACTCCAAGCCAAAACAGAAACTAGTTAGTAATCAATGCATGATCCTAGTTCATGTTAAGATGGCTAATGCAACACAGGCAAAATGCAGCTAGAATAGGCTCGGCTAATCTAAGATGGCATATGAGATGCTACAAATAACATGTATTCAACTTGGAATTGAAATACAATGCAGTTAGCATGATGCGCCGAGTCCGGTGCATGCAAGACAAATTTATGGATGCACGTATGCATAGCATAAGGTATGCTAATTTAAATGTGCCCTAATACTAACCATCAAAAACAAGTAAGTAAAAGGGAGAAAGAAGTGGGGGTTGGAAGACATGCACACACGCACCCACACTTATTACAAATTCGCCCTCGCTCGGAGGGACCAAAAGAATAATACAGTCCGGATAATGAATCAACTATCCTAGCTAATTAATTATTATAGACCCTCTAATTAATTAACAAATTAATCACAAAAATAATTTAAATGTGAAGCTAGAGAGAGTGCCACAGCTCTGCCTCGGAATGTGCGAATGATGCATGCTTGACTCACCCCGCTCGGAAACTCGCTACCATAGCACTGTTGCCTCTATTTACGCTGTCCTGCTCCTCTGAGAATTTGCACAAGTCCCAAGGATGCTTCTCTGAACATTGGAGAGCATCACCGACCAAGTGGGAACACCACCGGCTGAAGGGAATGGTCATCGACCATTGGTTGGGCCATCGGCTAATTGTACTTGGTCGGTCGGCACTCCAAGTAGCCGGTCGGCTATTTCTTCCTGCAGTTGACAGCAGCAGAGGGCAAGCAGTGTATGGCATGGAATTTTCAAGCAAATGTGAGCATGGTCACACTCCCTATCATGCAATGGACTCAAGGGAGCATGGCCCTCGACCCTCGGGCCATCAATTATGCATTTCGATGCATGATGGCCTAAGAGGCCAAGTTTGCCAAGTGTTTGGTGTAAAATCAAACACAAAACAGTCGAGTTGAGAGATCCTGAGGCAAGGCACGTTGCCGAGACCTCCGGGAACTCAAAACGAACACGAACATGGGTGATCACCGAGTGCTCAAACGGTGACGTCCAAGTCTTGAGGACAGTCAAAAATGGAGTGTCTAATAGCAAAATTAACTAAACAATAAAGATTTAGAATTAAGAGCCTGTTAACTTCTTATCAATGGGAAACAAATTTAGAATTAAGTTTCCAAAGAATAAACTAGGTTAAAAAATCAGGTCCCAAAAACTTCCAAGCAATTTAAAAATTGCTACCCAAATTGCAAGTAATCAAAATTGCTGCCAAAAAATTACAAGCAAATAAACTTCTTACCAAAAATTACAAGAAAATAAACTTGCTTCAATTAAAAGAAAATAACCAATCCAACCAAGGATTCTTAAGTCCAATTTAAGTTTCACAGTCCAATGAACATTCGTTTTGTTTTGTTCTTATTTTTTCATTCCCTTTCGCATAGGTATACCTATAAAGAAAGTTAGCAGAAAAACACAACAAAATACAAAACAAATAATTTAAAGAAACTGTAAATTCTCATGCAATGCGATAATTATATATTCTTTTTTCCCTTTTCTTCTAGCAATTTATCTAATAGCAAAATTAACTAAAGAATTAAATGCTAGACAAGTTACAAAAACCAAAAAACCAATAACTCATACTTCTTAAATTAAATTTGATAACCAATAGTTATATAAAATTACTAAACAATAAACATGCCAATAATACTAGAAAACCTAGAAAGCAATAAATATGCAAACTAGAAAGCAAAATCATGCAGATAATTCTAGGAAAGTAGAAGCAATATGCATGTAAATTCTAGGAAGCAAAACATGCAAATAATTCTAGGAAACTAGAAACAATTAAGCATGCAAATTCTACTAGAAAATTAGAAAACATGAGCATGCAAATTATACTAGAAAACTAGAAGATAATTAGTATGCAAATTAAACTAAAATCTACAAAATAATAAGCATCCAAATTAAATTAGAAAATTAGAAATAATGAGCATACAAAGTATACTAAACAAAAAACTAGAAAATTATATTGCACAAATTACTATAAAACTATACTAGAACCACAACTTCATATAAATGAAAAGGTGGTCTGCAGCACACTATAGGTTCTTCGATTCTTGGGACAATAAACACGGTAGTGCCGATTATATTTTAGTATATTCTTCTATACGAAAATAATCTATTACAGAAATATATAATCTATTTTAAGATTATTGTATAAAATGTACATATAAATAAAATAGATAGATTTAGATTTGATTAAATTCATATTACAAAATAAGAAATGATGGAACTAATTTAAACTAGAAATTACAAATTGATACAAAAATATAGACCAAACATATTCTGGGAATATTATAATAAGTAGAAATAAAAAGAGCAAGCAAACCGAAACCTGTGTAACTATGGTTTCCTTAAAATAGATTTGCCGCCTCACTGTTATTGCTAAAGGTATGTCGGAGTCTGTCTCCCAAGATACAACGGTCGGAATTAGCTAAAGTAGAAAAACCTTTTGCAAAGCTTTGGCGAACTTCGACAATGGCAGCACTCTCTCACACTAGGAAGAATCATGTGGGCAGATTGACTGTATAGTATGAGAGCAAAAATTTTGTACTCCAAACCAAAGAGGGTAGTCTTTATTTATACATAAGAGAGAAGAGAGGAAAAGACTTCCAACCATGAATGCTAGCAACAAATGTAAGAATAACTCTACAAAACTGATAAGCTAATGCAGAAATGTATTCTGCAAAACTGATGGAATAAAACCTATATACACAAGTGTGTATATATATTTGTATAAACCACTACAATCTAGCCTAACCTAAACCTTATCCAAGCCTAGCAAGCCTTAAGCCCAAGATCCATGACCTGGTCTCGTCTCGATCCGGTCCGGTCCTGGTGGGAGGGCAAGCTAGCTACATGGCCGCGCACGCTTAGCATTTTTTGCATAACCAACATGGATCATAGTGTTGGCCCAAGTCCCTCCTTAAAGCATCCATAACACTCTTCTTTCAAAAAATTTGGATGTCCCAAAGGGCTCACACCCTTATCAAAAACTTGGGATTTAAATACAAATCAATGATTTCCTCTATAATCAATATGGGATAGGTGGTTACACACCATTCCCAATACCTCATTCATGAGGACAACTTTATGAGACAATTTCTCATTCAATTCTGAATGATTTTTTGTCATTCTTTTTGTAGTGTAGAGATATTATTACAAAGAATCTAGACCCACTTGATCCCACCTCAACCGATGGTTGAGACCCACTGTAATTTCACATTAAAGTCACCATAAAACCATTTTTCCAACAGTTAAAATTTTAGTTTAAAAAAAAAACTTTAATTTTTATTCTGTATTTGAAAAGTGGGCAAAAGGTATTCTAGTAAATTTTCTTTATAACAGTAAGGGTAATTATCTATATTATTTTCTTATCTGCTATAATGATTGCTTGCTTGTCTTTATCTAATATTATATGTCAAATTTCGTTTATAATTTTTAATTGATTGCTTTTAAGTTTTTCGTTAAGTTCTTTTAATAACTTCATTCATTTATGATTTTGTTCTATTATTATTGATAATTATTTAAATAATCTAATTCTACTTGTTTAGTATATCTAATACTTATATAATTTTATTAGCAAGACTGAGAAATTAGACTCTGATACTAATTTAAACACAAAATGAAATGAAACACTTTTGAAGGAGAAAATAAATATTTAAGATTTTTTTGAATAAAATCTTAACTAGGTAAGGTCTTTTACTAATTTATGATATTTATGGTGTGGATGCTGTATAAGGTGCGTTTCCACACTATTGTACCAATTCGCTTTCCCACATCAACAGAGTTGCCACTTAATTTTTAAGAGAAACTAAGAAGCCTTTAACAATGAAAACTTAAACAAAAGCACTAATTCGTCACAACTAAATATTCTTGGTTCGAGAATTTAGATACAATAAGAGGTCATTAATTGTAGGGGCGTAAAAATGGCCCAAGGCCTGTGTGCAGCCCGAAGCCTGCCCAAGGCCCAAGGTGGGGCTAACCCGTTTCAGTCCGGTTAGGCCCGGACCCGAGCCCAGCCCAGTACCATATGCCTGGGCCTTCCATTTGAAGCCTAGCCGAGCCCGTTAGCCCGACTGTTGCCTCAACCCAACTCGGCCCACTTGGTCCTCTCTTTGCTAATGGTCAAATTTCAAAAATAATAATAAAAGGCAACTTGCAATAGTTAAATAATTAAAAATAAAATAAAAACTTGATCTTGAAAAAAAAAATTAATTAATAAAAAAAAACAACACAATACAACAGTCATTTCCTTGCAATAAATGAAAAACAATAAAATAAAATAATTCTATTCTAGACTGCTGCCTGCCCCGCCTACCTACCCTACCCCCTGCCCTTCCTCTCCCTTGCATGCATCATTACATCACTCCCTCTTTCACTTACATCAACTTGAAGTTGCAATTAAATGGGGGGAGGGGAGGGGAAGGGAGGAGGGAGGAGGAGGGGGGGGAAACAAAACAAAAACAAAAATTTTGCACCTCTGTCTGCTAGACTACTTTACCTGCCCTTGTTGTGCCACTAGCCTACCATTGTACTATGCATCACTCACTCTTCACTCACATCAAGTTGCAATGAATGAATAAAAAATAAAATAAAATAATATCTGCATCTCTATGGACTTAAAAAAATAAATAAATATTTTAACAGTCATATTACTGTTGAATACAGTGGTAATATTTTTTTTTATATATAAATTTAATTCAACTTTTCAAACTACTATAAATATCCTCCCATTTTTCAAAATAAATCTCACAAATAATTCTCTCTCTTAAACTCTCTCAATCTCTGTTAAACTCTCAATCTGTCTCAACTATCAATTAATTTTGAAGTGTCATCCCTAAGTAGTAATTGCAATTGTACAATAAGAAAATTTTATCAGAAAAAGCTAATTTATGTATTGCATTCGCCAGTCGGTAACATTAATTAATTTAATTAAATTTAGTAGCTACTTATTTTTTTCATTAATTATTATTTTTTATTCACTGTATTTACACATTATTTAAATTAATTGTTAGTTCTTATATATTATTTTACTTACATTACTATGGATCCTAATATTCATAATGTTTATGTCGATGTTAATATATATACTACACAACATGAATCTGTTGATTTTCCTTCTAATATCCTCCTTCCAACAATTGGATCATCATCTAGGGGGCACAACTAGTAGTATTTGGAAATATTTTGAAAAAATATCTACAAATAATTCTGATGGTACAATTATATTTAAAGCAAAATGTAACTATTGTGCACATTTACTTAGTGTTGCATCTGTAGGGGGGTACTAGTCATCTAAAAAGACATGCTAACAAATATTTACAAAGTCAACAACCTGATATTAGAAGTTAAATGCAATTAGGGCTTCATCAGTTGGTAATTTGCAAACATTTTCATATGATCCTATACGTGCACAAAATTCTGTAGTTGATTATATTATTAAAAAGGAACAACTTTTTACTACTTGTGAATGTCCCGACTTTACAAAAATGATTTATGAAAGTTTTGCACTGCAATATCGAAGTTTTTCAAGAAATACTACTAGAAACAGGATTTTAAAGAAATTTGAGGATGTTAAAAGTGAATCATTTGACATCTTTAAAAAATTGAATGGAAGAGTTTGTTTAACATCTGATCTGTGGTCACATAATGGTTTAGAATATCAATGTATCACTGCACATTTTATTGATAATGATTAGTAACTAAATAAAAGAATTATTTCATTTAAATTAGTTGAACTTCCATACACTGTTCATTCGTTTGGTGTAGAAATAAGAGATGCATTATATGCGTGGGCTTTACAAAATAAAATATTTACTATTAGTTTAGATAATGCATCATATTATGATCAAACTGTAAACCATTTAAAATCAACTTTATAATTACTTATTGATGGTGATTTATTTCATATTGTTGTTGTGCCCATATTTTAAACTTGATTGTTAAAGAAGCTATGCATGTATAGAAGACTTCTGTACTTGTAATAAAAAATGCAGTTGTTACTATTATATTTTTTGCTAATCAAATTTTGAGAAACTATGTCATTTAAAAAATTGATTTTAGATATAGATAGTAGATGGAATTCAATGTATAATATGTTAAAAAGAGCTTGTAAACAAAGAAGAGTAATAGATTTATATTTTGCAACAATATCAATAGGAGAGTACTGACTCCCACAGAACTTAATTGGCGCCAAGTAGCCTTGTATAAAGATTTTTTTTAAAGTTTTTGATACTTCAACAAAATTATTTTCTTATATATATATATATATATATATTCCTACTTCACCATTTGTTTTACATATGCTAGTAGAAATAATTAAAATTTTCGTAAAATATATGAGTAATGAATATTATGTAACCATTATTACTTTAATAAAAGCCAAAATTTGATAAATATTTTGATCATTTACCTCATCTTTTAGGTTTAGCCATAACAATTGCTCCTAGATGTAAAGAAATTGGTTTACAAGAATTTTTAGAACATATTTTCATTGATCAAACACAGTATGCCCCTATTATGCAAACATGCAACATATTATTTGAAGAATATAAGGCAGTTGAATCTGTAAATACACCTATACACATTGCACTAGCAGTTTCATCTCGAGGCAGGAGATTAAGTGTTTTTTTAGCAATAAAAAGTAGAAGAATATCTTAACATATAAGTGTAAGTAGTTTTGAACTACAACGTTATTTGGAAAGCCCATCAGTGGATGATTTCGATGATTTTGACATTTTAGAATGATGGAAACAAAATGAAACTATGTGACCTATGGTTTCACAGATGGCCCGTGATATACTAACCATTCCTATTTCTACAGTTGTTTCAGAAATAGCTTTTAGTGCAGGTGGAAGGGTGCTGAGAGATTATCACAGCATGCTTTCACCTCAAATGGTTGAGGCAGTGATGATATCCAAAGATTATATGCATGCGCTTACGAGAAAACAAAATTATAGTAAAAAGAAGCGAATTCAAAATGATTTGGATGACATATCCTTGGGTAACGCGACTGAAATGTCTGTTTCCTCTGATGATTGATCAACAATTTGTTTTTTACTATTTCACTTCTTCTTTTTTTTGGTATTAGATTATTGAGGTGGTGTATAATGCAAATGATTGGTAGGCTAGTAGGTGCTAACCTAGTTGAGATGTACTTGACCTGTAGTGATGCAATTGCTTTACCATCATCAATAATCTACACCTATTTTATTTAATAATATAAATTTTTATAATGTTTTATTTCATTTTGAAATAAAAATTATTCATTCAATAAATGTTATATAATTAATTTAGTATTGTAATATTGAAAGCTTCATTTTCATATATATATATATATAATTATTCATTTCAAAAGAAAAAAATTACATAATTGCATTCATAAATTTAAAAAAAAAAACCATAAGTCATACATAATTAAATTTGAATACCACCATGAAACATAACCAAACAAAACATTTTATTAATCTTAACTAAAATACTCTAGTATAATTTTTTTTTTTATCCCTAATAAATAATTTACATAGATAATGTATTTATTATTCATCTTTTCAACAAAAAAAAAAAAGGCCCAACTAAGCCCGGCCCTAGGCCCTATTATGAGTGGGCCTAGGCTTGGGCCTGGGCCTAGGCCTCACTTTTCGATCCATGGGCCAGATCGGACCGGCCCGCTAAAAAAAAGGAGCCCGTGAGGCCCGTTTAGGCCGGGCCAGGCCAGGCCATTATTACATCCCTAATTAATTGATGCACCCCCTTTTACCCAATCAAGTGATTGGCCTCTGTTAACTTTTTATTTTATGAGATTAAATAATTAATTATTCCACAAAATTCATTATTAACCCTAATTTCTTTACTAAACCTAACAACTAGATGATTGAATAAAATACATATAATTTGAGTTGGATTAATGAATACAATCACATCGAGCCAATGATTTCCCATAAAATAATGATTTTCTTACAAAAAGATGGCTCAAATATCATATGATTGTAAACATAACCAAACTCAAATAATCTGTGAAAAAGCATTCAGAAGACTCAATTGATCACCAAAAACACATAACTTACATTATTTGAAGAACAATGCACAAACCAAACAAGTTATGAAGATTCAGGAAACTTACCCGGATGCCCACTCAAGCGTCTTACATGCAAAGACATAAAATAAACATGATCCTAATCTGCAACTAAACACACAAATGATGATCCTAACCCCGGTTTGAACTACTAAAATGATGATTGTGCAAGTAAAGTAACTAACAAATAAAATGGAAGAATGTAAACTATCTATATGATGATTCAAACCGGGCTTAATGCATGCTTTTTACATGATTGAGTAAGCCTAAATATGCTATTCTAATAAAAATAAAAAACATGCAAGAATAGGTGACGAAGTGCATAAACTTAAAAGAATGAAAGAACTACATGATGCTATGATGGACTAACACCCTAGCATGATTAAATATTGAAAAATATGGATTAAATATTGAAAAATATGGATTAAAAACTACTGAATAGAGAGAAAAAGAAGACTTACTCACTAGTTTGCAATAAACCGAAGAAAACGCGAGGAAAATGTGAGTTTTCTTGCTTGATTGCTTCCCCTCAAGCTTAGGCTTTGATTTAGTTCAAGTTCCTCAAGCCTTAGATAATGTTTTAGGTGTTAGAGTTGTTGTGGGAATGTGTATTTTCAGAGCTAGGGCTTAGAGGCGAAGAGGCAAAGGTTTTTCACTTAAAAGGCTCACAAATTTGCTCAAAACTTCATCCCCTTGAAAGAGGGGGGTAGGAGCCGTATTTATAGGCTTAGGAGATGCTTGAGGAACACCTTAGGTCATCCTATAGTTCCCCCACCACATTTCTTTGCCCCTTCCAAAGAAATCGCGCTAAAACATCAAAATTCTAGGTATCAGTTGGATTTGTGCACACATGGAAATGCATCTATTATTGACTTTGCCAGGATATGTGCATGCACAAGGCATGTGTAGGTGTACATGGTAGATAGCTTTTCATATTTTGGGTATATCTTTCTCATTTGATATCGGATTAAGGCGAAGTAAGCAACGTTGGATCAATAATTCACAGGGTAACAATTTTGTGTGAAATAAAAATTTTCAAATTCCAACTCTTCATAGGGGAAAATGGGCCCTCAATATGAATCAACAAAAGGTAATTTTAGTAAAAAATAGTTTCTGACACGAAAATGGAAATACAACAACTCTAACAATTTCAAGTGTCTCTAAGGTTGAAATTATGTCACCTTTCATCATCAGGAAGCATATCAAGCACCTAAGTCTTAATAGTCAGTGAAAATGGGGTGTCTACAGTAGTCCTTGCTTGACAGAACTTGAGTAGTCATACATGACGAGAGTGAATGTCAAAGCTCTGAGACCAACCCATTTGACAAAACCATAAGACTTAAGACAATGCCATACATTAATGCAAATGATCAAACTCGTTGGCTGCCTACATATCCTTGATGCAATTAATCAAATCAGTGTAGTTCGGGGGAGGTTGTGCAACAATTCATACATGAGTGAGTGTGTGCAACAAGCACTCAAACATTTATCTAAACATGCAATCTAAAAAGAGAAGAGTGGGTGATGCCTACCATACTCATCTTGCTATGACAAAACTTATACTAGGTTTTTTTTCATTCATTTTCAAATAATAATACACACCGCAGTGTGGTTAGAATAATGCGATTATGATGCCAATGTATGTCATTCCATGTTCTCGTGTCATACGAGGCTTGTGGATTTATTGAATGCCATTCCATGCTCATATCGACGAGGCATGGAGGTTTATTGAATGCCATTCCATGCTCGTATCGACAAGACATGGGGATTTATTAGGTGCCATTCCATGCTCGCATCGACGAGACATAAGAGTTTATTGAGTGTCATTCCATGCTTGTATCGACGAGACATGGGGATTTATCGGGTGCCATTCCATGCTCGTATCGATGAGACATGGGGATTTGTTGGGTGCCATTCTGCGCTCGTATTGACAAGGCATGGGTTTTATTGAATGTCATTCCATGGTCGTAGCGACGAGACGTAGAGGTTTGTTAGGTGCCATTCCATGCTCGAATCAACGAGACATGGGGGTTTATTTTCCATGCTCTTATTAATGAGACATAGGGTTTTATTAGGTGCCATTCAATGTTCGTATCGATGAGACATGGGAATTTATTGGGTGTCATTCCATGCTCATATCGACAAGGCACATGGATTTATTGGTTGCCTTTCCATACTTGTATCGACAAAACATAGGGGTTTATATTTATATCCCAAGTGGTTACAAGTTTTTCCAAAATTTTCCAAGTGGTTTCCAAGTATTTGTTCACCCTAGACAGCTTTATATGCCAAATTTTGCCAAGTGTTTGTTTGCCATAAGTGGGCTTTATATTCCAGGAACTTACCAAGTGGTTCCAAGCCTTGTGTGATTTATCAAAAGTATTTTCCAAAAACGAACCAACTGAGGAGAATTTTAAAGGTCATTTTTTATGCTTTATCAAGATGACAAGTGAGTAGTGTGCTGTAGAACTCCATACTTCCAGATATAATGCAAATATTTTTGACTTTTTGATTATCATGATTGAGAACATTCTTAGTCGATATTTGAGCTTTGGTTGAGGTGTTACCATAGTGGTTGGGCAAGATTTGATCAAAAACTCCAAATTCGAATTGTTGTTATTGATTAGTTTTCACTCTTTTATCATTTTCTCTGTCCACAATTTGAATCTTGATGTGAGGTTAGAACCATTGGAAACTTACTTCCAGGGCATCAATCTGGACACAAGAACAACCCCAAATGGAGTCTGGACAGGAGAGTTATGCCTATTCGAAATTTGCAAATCTGTGCGGTGTGCATAGTTCGCTCAAGCGCAAGTTTCACTGCTCGAGTGGTCCATAGACCCTTCCAGCTCTGTCTTTCAAAATTGTCTAAGATACTGAAAGTCTTGATTCACTGCTCGAGCGCACTTTTGACCGCTCAAGCGGTCTATCTAGAATCACATCTTTAAAAGTCACTTTTTGGGTTAAATCTCTTCACTTTTCATTCTCTTCTCTCTCTTTCTGCCATTTTTAAGTTTTCAATCTCTTTAACCTTGATTTCATCTATTTCTAAACATCTTTGACCCCTAGTTCCATATACCCAAATGTAGAACTCGGCGAGGGTTTCAATTTAATCTGAGCGGATCGTCGTTTCATTGCCAGTGATTTTTGGGTTGTCTCATCTTCACTTCAAGAGGTATGGATTCTTTTCCTCCTCTTCAATACCTCTTTATAGATAGACATGTGGTAGTTTTTAGTGCATTTAAAAATATGTTTGTTAAGATATTTTCCAGAAACATGAAAGGGGATTTGGGGTTTGAGTTTTTGGGAGTCGAAATCGTGTGATTGTTGGTTGATTTGGTATGTTGGAGATAGTTAATCATGTCTATGTTGATTATTGTGAAAAGCCCTAATTTATTTTTAAGAATTAATAAACAAAAAGGGGCAAAGTTGGATAATAATTGGGTTATGTGTTATGAGATTGAATTAATGCTTATGAGATTTAACAAATGCTTTAGGGGATTGAATTAATACTTTGGTTACTAAAAGGGATTAACTGCGCCTTGTGATTGCTCTTTTTCTATTACGCTAAGTTAGGTTGAAGTTGTATATCTTAAAAAGGGTTTTATTAAAGGAATAGAGGTTTTGACAAAGGTGTTGGGGTTTTGGAACAACGGGTTGGGCTTGATAATGAAACTACGTTGGTAATTCTTTTGGTTTAATGAAATGGAAATGGTTTATTTGAAATGGTGGAATTAGTTGTGAAATTGAGTTATAAGAGTCTTGTATTTAAATATTAGAGGTTTTGTCCTTGGTCATCTGTGGAGGATGACATTATTGTTATTGAATAGATTTTTTGTATGTAATACACTTGTGTGGTAGCTATGTGATCTAGCATGTTGTGATGTGGTTGGAGGCTTGTTTCTCTCCAGTTAAGCCAGTAAAGCGTGGCGCCTTGAGATAGATTCCTCTCCCTTTCGGTTTGCACTCGGTAAAGTGTGAAATTGAGGTATGTTTCTCTCCGGGAGGCCGATAAAGCGTGGCGCCTTGGGATAGGTTCCTCTCCCTTTCAGATTGCGCCCGATAAAGTATGAACTTGGGGTCGTTCCCCTCGGGGTGAGGCCAGTAAAGTGTTATGTGTTATGTGGGTTGTATCATTTGTCATCCGTGCTGTAGGCCGATGGAAATGGAAGTGTGCTACGCTCAGTTATTTACAGTTTGAGATGTATGTTTCTCGGTGTCTTGTTATGGGATTAAATTATGACTCGTATATGTGAATGTGTTTTCAAAACAAAAGTGGAGACATAATTCTTTTATATTAACATGGAGGTTTAAAAAAACAAGATTTTGTTGTGAAGGAATGTTTTTGGAACTAAACTAGATAAATAGGAAAGAAAACGAATGGTTTTACACCTTGTGGTGCTCAAATGGATGTTTTTGAAGAAAATGTACTTATATAAGTATGTTTTGAATATTAAACTATCACATTATTTATATTGTATGTCATGGTGCATTCATGATAATAGATATCTGTATGTTGTTATTGTTTAGAATCATGTTAGGATCTCTTTTGGACTTTATGTTCATCACACATTGCTAATCATTTTTTAGGCTCAAGTTGAGAGATGATCTAAGATCTATGATCTTCCTTAATTATTGGCCACGGGGCCTATTTTTGGTGGCGGAACACCATTGTTGTAAATAGGTTAAACCCTTACTTTTAATGTAAAGATGTAAGCCTACAAGCATTTTGTTTAATTGTAATTCCTATTGCATTCCATATATGTACAATTAAGAGGACTTTCATTTATTTATGATTGTAATGAATGCATGGTTCGGCATGTTCTTAATGGAAATGGATTTATGTTAATGGATATGGTAATGTTATTCGGGTAATAAAAAGTGGGTGTGACAACTTGGTGTCAAAGCTAACTGGGTTTGAATACCTTAGGCTCATGGGAAGTAGTTTTTACCACAATGTGTTTATTATGCTTGGTGAGGACGTTTGCATATAGTTAGATTAAGTGTTAGGACTCTATGTGTTGCATTTATGTGAGCATTGGATTAAGTTTCACGAATAGTGATGGTAGTCGGTGAACTTGCTTTGATGTCTTATTGGAAACACACTTGATCAACTCGTTTTTTATGAGAATTCCTTAAGAGTTCCAGGATGAGTAGCTATCTTTGTAGACTTGATTCGATTATGTGATTAAATGTTTAATTGTTTATGTGAATAGGATTATGTGATTTTGTGTTAAATGTGTCTTGTAGGTTAGCGGTTGTGAGTGTGTATGCCTTAGGGAAGGCCGTTGTGTTGTTCACTGAGTTTGGTTTTGTTTTTGGTTCATAGAATGTCTACATGAGGTAGTAGAGGTTGTGTTGGGAGCAGAAGTGTCGGTAGGGGCACAACAGTTATGTTAGCACCTGCCTTTGCAGCATCGGCTGTGGGGGAAGAAGTTGCACACGAGATTATAAAAGCACTGAGAGATGCTCTAGCTTGCAATGAGGGGGACCCTGGCTATATCCTCCACCTTATCAAGGAGTTTCTCCGCTCCAATTCACCTGAGTTTTTGGGAGAACCTAAACTGTTGGAGGCAAAAAATTGGTTAGAACAAATTACCAAGACTCTTGATATGCTTAGAGTCGAGGATGAGGAGTTGAGGGTTGTCTTGGCTGGTTTCCAACTTGAGGGAGATGCTGGCTATTGGTGGAAGTCTATGAGGATTTCTATGGGTACCACTTGGGTTGCTTTCGTTGAGGCCTTTTTGGCTAAATATTTTCCTTTTTCCACTCGGGAAAGATTAAGAAAACAGTTTGTTGAGTTGCTTCCGGATGATACTCTTTTGGCACAGTTTGAGGCAAGGTTCACCAATTTGTCGAGGTTCGCTCTAAAGTTGGTCGCAATAGAAAAGCGTCGTTGTCTTTAGTTTGAGTGAAGGCTGTGTGATGTTATCAGGGGAAAGGTTGTCGGGGCAGTGTATAGGGATTATCACACACTTGTAGAGGCAACAACTCACTTGGAAGCCGTTATTCTTGAGGTTGGTCAGGATGGGGAGGAAGAGGCCATATCGGCAAGTTTGACTGTTTGGGGAGGTAGTAGACCTAGTAAGAATTGGAGATAGGAAAGATCATAGGCGCAGGCGCATTTGTTGTCTCAATCGATTTTTGCTTCTTTGGACTTGTCCTTTGGGAGGTCCAATCAGACTCAGGCTTCTTCGAGTCAATCGTGGAATAAAGGACCACCTACTTGTTCTAGGTGTGGTCAATCAGGCCATATTCAGCGTCGTTGCCTTCTGCGTAGGCAAAGCCAGTTTCAATAGTCTAAGCATGGATGGTGGTGATGTTATAGTGTGGCAGAGTATTATTGTTTTGTAATGTAATGCGATGTTATTTTATTTAGGGTTTTATGCCTACAGATGTTGCATATGTACGTATGTGTTGTTGTGAACCCAAATGGTATGGGTATGTAATTAATCTTGAACTTGCTTGTATTGTGTTGAAAAGTGTTGTAAGGATTGGAAATCATAGTTTTATTATGATGTATTATTTTCCAAAGTTAAGCATGTGTTGGCTTGTGATGTTTTGGATTGATTTATAGTTGCTTGTTGAAAAGTAGAGATTTATTTATCGTTTTGACTAGTCTTGAATGTAGCGAGGATGAAGTGTATGGTTCTAAGTGTGCTTGTTTTGGGGTGGTGTGATACCTTAGGGTTTTGTGAGATGGGTAGGAGTTACATGGTGGATTATGAAAGTGTTTGGGGAAGAATGTGAGACTCGGGTCTCTTAATGATGAGGGTAGTATTTGTTTTGTGATTCATTAAACCTTAGCAGTTGTGAATGGATATGATTCAGTGATGATGCTTAAAAGTTAGGTGGTGTTGCTAGTAATTGTGTGGGGTTTGTGAGAGGAATGAGAGATTCTTGGTTGGATATTAGGAATATTCCTTGGGAAAAGGCACAGATGTAATTCCACAGGATGAGTATAGTGTTGGTGATAAGTGTTTTGTGTATATTGGGTTATGTGAATTGTCATTGACCTTATCGGTCATTTGAATGTAGTGGGATAAGTGTATTTGCTATATAGGCATATGAATGGCGGTTTATTTGGAGAGCAAGAGTGGTGTGGTCTAATTTTAGAAATCCGGTGTGATTCAAGAAATATGTGGGTATGTAGGTTTGTGTGTGAAACTCCGTTTTGGAGTAAATAGTGCTGGGTAGCTTGTCGATGTTTGGTGTCGAGTGTTAAGGGTTATTGAATTGGTTAGTTGGTTGGTTGTTGTCAGAAGTGGGTTGACATATAGTCACCTTGAGAGTAGCTTGGAATTGAACATAATGGTTATAAGGTTAAGCAGCGCTATAGTGTGGACTTGTGAGTGTTAAGTCTCATGTAGGCAAATGTGAAGTTGGTGTGAGCTGGTGGTAACCGGGTTGGGGTTACATCTTAAGGCTTCCGTGTTGTGAGCACTTTTGCGCTGCTGTGTGATTAATAGATGGTGATGGGATGAGGCTCCCAAGAATATGTAAACTTTATTTGTGCTTTCTTGTATTATTAGAAAGGTTGTTATTTCTATTAATTTGTTAGAATAGAAATGTTATTTTTGGTGTTGTGGCATTACTATAAGAGTGATGAGTGTTGTTGGGTGACGGTTGAGGTTGACCAGTTGTTTTATGTTGAGAAACGAATTCAGAAAATGAATTTTTCCTTGTGTTGCGGCCTCAGATGGCAGTGTTGAACTATAATGTTGTGGATTTAATCTAAGTGGTAATAAAGGATTTCGATGCATAGTTTATTTGATTTGATAAAAGCTGAATCTAACAAATCATGAGAATGTGAATGATCATGTGTTCTAAGCAACACTTTATTTTGTTCAGATGATGGTTGCAAAATTTTAAGTTTTACGTGGACATCGAAAACGTATTTTGGTTGTGGGCGGTGCAAGTTTGAGCACCATTTTAGAAAAAAAAAAATTATGTACAAGATTGAGATTTTCAAAGAAAATGAGAAAATGAGGAATTTTTTATTATTATTTTTAAACACGGATGTGTTGTGAATTATGTCACCTTTCATGGCTGGTTTGTGTAGTGACTTAGCTTAGATTGCTAATCGTGTGTTTAGGTGTTTTGTTTTGAAAAGGGTTTGGCGTTATTGGGGCTTATTGTGCCGGAGCATTGTCTTTCGGGCCCTATTTTCATAGTAAGTCCTCTTCTTTTGTGAAAGTTAACCGAGAGTTTCGTTGTGAGGGTGGTTTTCTTTTCCTTAGTGCTATGGTGTTGAGTGCTCAGTGGTGGTTGACCTCTTTCTTGTATTCTTGTTGTTCGAGTGTCTTTGGGGCCCCGAAGTGTTAGACTAAGATCCAAGAAACTATCTCAAGTATGGATCTAGGCTTGGATTGGTAGTTAAATTTCTTTTTGTGGTTGGTTTGCAATGTGATTTGGCGTATTCTTAATTTCGGGGATGAAATTTCCTGAGGTGGGGAGGTTGTAGCACTTTATACTTCCTCGTGTAATGGAATTATTTTTTACTCTTTAATTATCATGATTGAGAAACTTCTTAGTCAATATTTGAGCCTTAGTTGAGGTGTTACCATAGTGGTTGGGTGAGATTTGATCTAAAACACCAAATTCAAATCGTTGTTATTGAGTAGTCTTCACTTTTTATCATTTTCTCCCTCCACGCTTTGAATCTTGCTACAAGGTTAGAACCATGGCTTCAATTTGGACAAGAACGACCCTAAACGAAGCTGGACAAGAGAGTTATGCTTGTTTAAAGTTTGTGAATTTGCGTTGTGTGCATAGTTCGCTTGAGCGCAAGTTTCACCACTCGAGCGGTCCATAGACCCTTCCAGCTTTGTTTTTTCAAAATTGTCTAAGATACTAGAAGCCTTGATTCACTGCTCGAGTGCACTTTTGACCGCTTGAGCAGTTTGTCCAGAATCACATCTTCAAAAGTCACTTTTTGGGTCAACTCTCTTCACTTTCCACTCTCTTTTCTCTCTCTCCCATTTTTGAGTTTTCAAGCTCTTTAACCTAGATTTCATCTATTTCTGAACATCTTTGACCCCTAGTTCCATATACCAAAACGTAGAGCTCGGCAAGGGCTTCCATTTAATCTGAGCAAATCATTGTTTCATCGTCGGTGATTTTTAGGTTGTTTCCTCTTCACTCAAGAGGTATGGATTCTTTTGCTCTTCTTTAATACCTCTTTATAGATAGACATGTGGTAGTTTTTAGTGCATTTAAAAATATGTTTGTTAAGAGATTTTCCAAAAGCATGAAAGGGGATTTGGGGTTTGAGTTTTTGGGAGTTGGAATCGTATGATTATTGATTGATTTGGTATGTTGGGAGGTAGTTAATCATGTCTACGTTGATTGTAGTGAAAAGCTCTAATTTATTTTTAAGAATTAATAAACAAAAAGTGGTAAAGTTGGGTTATAATTGGATTATGTGTTATGAGACTTAATTAACACTTATGAGATTTAACAAATGCTTTAGTGCATTGAATTAATGCTTTGGTTGCTAAAAAGGATTAACCGGGCCTTGTGATTGCTTTTTTTTTGTATTGTGTTGAGTTGGGTTGAAGTTATATATCTTAAAGAGGGTTTTATTAAAAGAATGGAGGTTTTGACAAAGGTGTTGGGGTTTTCGAACAATGGGTTGGGCTTGATAACAAAACTATGTTGGTAATTCTTTTGTTTTAATGAAATGGAAAATGGTTGATTTGAAATGGTGGAATTAGTTGTGAAATTGAGTTATAAGAGTCTTGTATTTAAATGTTAGAGATTTTGTGCTTGGTCATCGGTAAAGGATGACATTGCCATTATTGAATAGATTATGTGTATGTAATACACTTGTTTGGTAGCTATGTCATCTAGCATGTTGTGATGTGGTTGGAGGTCCGTTTCTCTTCGGTTAAGCCGGTAAAGCATGGCACCTTGAGATAAGTTCCTCTTCCTTCCAGTTTGCGCCCGGTAAAGTGTGAAATTGAGGTATGTTTCTCTCTGGGAGGCCTGTAAAGTGTAGCGCCTTGAGATAGGTTCCTCTCCTTTCCGGTTTGCGCCCGATAAAGTGTGACCTTGGGGTCGTTCCCCTCCGAATAAGGCCGGTAAAGCATTATGTGTTATGTGGGTTATGTCATTTGTCATCCGTGTTGTAGGCCGGTGGAAATGGAAGTATGTGCTATGCTCAATTATTTATATTTAGAGATGTATGTTTCTCGATGTCTTGTTATGGGATTAGGTTATGACTTGTATATGTAAATGTGTTTTCAAAACAAAAGTGGAGACATAATTCTTTTATACTAACATGGAGGTTTAAAGAAACAAGATCGTATTGTGAAGGAATGCTTTTGGAACTAAACTTGATAAATGGGAAAGAAAACGAATGGTTTTACACTTTGTGGTGTTCAAATGGATGTTTTTGAAGAAAATGTACTTATATAAGTATATTTTGAATATCGAATTGTCACAATAATTATATTGTACGTCATGATGCATTCATGATCATAGATATATGTATGTTGTTATTGTTTAGGATCATGTTGGAATCTCTACTGGACTTTATGTTGATCCCACGTTGCTAATCATTTTTCAGGTTCAAGTTGAGAGATGACTCAAGACCTTTGATCTTCATTAATTGTTGGCCACGGGGCCTATACTTATTGGCAGAACGCCATTGTTGTAAATGAGTTAAACCCTTACTTTTAATGTAAAGATCTAAGCCTACGAGTATTTGGTTTAATTGTAATTCTTGTTGCATTCTATATATGTATTGATTGAGAGGACTTTCATTTATTTATGAATGTAATATATGTATGGTTTCGCATGTTCTTAATGGAAATGGATTTATGTTAATGGATATGGTAATGTTATTCGGGTAATAAAAAGTGGGGCGCGACATGTGCCAATGCTTTGCAATGCCATGTAGCGGATATTTGATAGAGGATTTAAAAATGGTGCCTTAAAAGGCGTGCTAGTGCTTGATTGTGAGTTTATGTGCCATCCTATTCCGTATTATACTCACGTCTTGCGAGATATGAGGTAAAAGATTTCCATTCCATTCTATGGGATGTCATGCTCGCGCCTTGTGAGGCATGGGGTGAAAGTTTGCTTCACTCTTGCTCCATGCAAGATGTGGGTTTAAGGTTTCCATTCCATTTCTTGCCATGCTCATGCCTTACGAGGCATGGAGGTAAACATTTCCTATCATTCCATTTTTCATTCATGATATTCCCCCTCCCCCCATTTTATATTAGAGTGCCAAAGTTCAAGCCACACATGAATCTTGTTCTAGACATACCATGATTTAAAAGTTACCATACACATGCTAAGATGCAAGAGAATTATAACCAAGCAGAGAGAGAGAGGTAATGTAATCATGCCAACCAGAGTCCAAATATTAGGCACAAAATCAAGCAGATAGGGAAAAGCAACTTAAGAGAATCTTAGTATCATTCTAGGAAACTTTCAAAAGCCTAATCAAATCAGAATCATCGTGTGAGTGAACTTGCTCAAATTAGGTAAAAGTGTTTAATAGATGGCTTCAATATATTGAGGGGAAAGGTATGGCTTGTGCCTCTTGCTTAGTAGATAGCTTGTTCAGAGATGCTCCTGCTCCTAGTGTTCAATCCTTGTTCACATTGTTCAAAAATTTCAACATTTTACAAGCTTATGCAGTGAGAACTAGCGTTTGACAAATTGACAACGAAGGACATGCTTACTGCAACCAATGACCAGTCAAGCTCGTGCTTCTTTAATGCACCAAAGTGTTGCAAACTTATTTGATTCTTAGAGTAATGATGAATTTTCAATGACCATGGACTTGGGGTCCCCTTGTGTAGATACTCTTAGCTTGTCTATGAATTTCACATAAGCACTTGTTTTGAACTTTTGAAATGTTAACCATGCCATTCAATCAAACTCTGAGTCATATACATAATAACAAACTGACACTGGCAAACATGCCAAAGATAGACTTGACAAGGGAAACTGACTTGACATTTCTCAAACTACACAAAACCATTTCTAGCATTCTACAAGATTGATAGCCCTCTAATAGGCCAGGTGTTGTTCTACTCCATCTTTCAAAATGATTATACTTGTCAATATAGTGCTTTCTCAATAACAATTACCCTAGTGGTGTGTAATGTGGTACTTTTGCATTATTTGACTTCACTTCTGCTCTCTTTTTGGTTTGATGCAAATTCTCACTTTTCACTCATCTCATACCTCTCTTTTCTTTTATCTCTATTTTCTTTTTGCGCACATACCCTCATTTTGGGGTTTTAAACTGAATAGAACAAATAATTTCCAAAGGGATGTAGTATTGGTAAGAGTTTTACAAAAGTTTTCCACCACAACAGCTGACAAGTTATGTAATCTTCCAGATGAATGATTCTTCAATTGAAGCGACTATCAATGTTGGTCTTCTTCTGATAGTTGAAGTTAAATGCAATTTGATAAACACAAGAAATACTCGATGTAGGAAATGGAAGTGAATGTGAACCACAATGCCCCCACAGCAGGATGATGGACCCGTAACACCAAGCAACAAGGTGACAATATGCCTACAACCCGAAGCAATCAATAAGGCAACATACCCACGACACAAATTTCCAATAATATAGACAAAACTCAAAGTGAATGATTATTCATTGTACCCCTAGCTTTCCTTATGCTTCCTTATTATTCAAGAATCGCTTTCAAAGTTCAATTTTGCAAAAAATTAAGTTTCATTGCCCTTCAAGCTCAAGTTAGAAATTCCATTGATAAGTTCAAGTGCTGAAAATTACTCCACCTATTGATCAAAACTAGTTCTTTCTTAATCCTCCACAAGATGTGCTATGTGCAATGGTGATTGTAGCTCATGAATGACTGCGAAACTAAAGATGTAAATCGGGGTAAGGACATGGGGCCGAATCTTGAGGAGAGGTAGCCTACGTATCTCAAGGTGAGAATATCAGGCAGGATGTAGTTCTAGTTTAAGGTTCATTAGGGTATTGAGACTCTCCTTTTTGGCTCTAACTTTTGCCAAGGTCGCTTCTTTTGGAGTTTTCGGCCTTTCAAGCTCTCATTCTTTCATTTTTTATTATTTTGTCATGCTCTAACATGTTTTGCTTTGGTTTGAGCTTAGGTGCCTTTTTGAATTGTGCACTTGAACATGATGGTTTTCTAAACGATTGGTCATCCTCAAAATGTGGTATTAGCTTTTCCCATATGGCGATGATCCTCCACACTAGTTGTTTCAAACATTGATGGCAAAACTTTCATTCCTCACAATTGACTAGATTTCATTCCATGAGTGCTTCTATCTTGATGGTGAATTTTTTTTGCTCTTCTCTCTCTCTCTCTCTCTCTCTTTCTTTTCTTTCTTTTTCATTATTGTTATTTTATTTTTATTTTTATTTTTTTGCTTTCTCTTTTCTTTTCTTTTTCTTCTTTCTCTTTTATTTAAACCAAAAATGTCATGGAGAGAAAATCTGTCCTTGTAAGGTTTAAATGTATTGCAAGGTTTGAAAATAGCTTGTGATTGATTTTGAAAAAAATGGAGTCGAAACTCCATTTGGCTATGGTTTACCGAACAAATTAAAATTGTTCAACCTCTGACAACCGAACATTTTACGATTGTTCAGATTACTAAGTTGGACGTGATCAATTTCATCAATTTTAACCTCGTTCAGTTGGCTATAACCAAACAAACTTGATTTGTTCAGTGGTTTCAATCGAACAATTTGTTCAGTCGAATACGGTCAAACAAATCAACTCCATTTAGCCCTAGTTATCCAAACAAAAATCAAACAAACAAAAAATAAATGTTTGAAAACAGTTTCTAGGGTTAAAGATGGCTACTGATGAGTGATGGTGGATGTGCGAAAGGGGGTTGGGGTGGCAAGGAAGGCTGCTGAAGGCATTGGTGGAAGCGACTAGAGGTGAGGGTGGCGGGAGAGGGGATTTACCGGAGGAAAAGTCAAGACAATGGTGGGGATCCAAGGAAAAGGGTATTTTGGAGATTATGGTAGGGTTCAAAGAAAAAGAGGGGGGACAATTTGGGTGGTAGGAGTCAAAAGAAACAAGAAACCCTAAAAAAATAGGTAGAACCTAATAGTAGCAATTGTACCATTAAAATTGTAGAAATAAACAACAAAGGGTGGGCTCTTCCAATAGATCTAATTGCATTTGTTATAAATGCTTTTAATTCATTTAAAAGCATTTATTATACCTTAATTAGTATTCTTGACACTGACCCATTTACAATTGGATGGAGGGTGATGTGCCCTTTGCACAATAATCACCGTTGTAAGCGTAATGGGACTTACTCTAGGTCTCATCTTGATAATCCAAACCCTTCACTTTTTAAGATACGTCAAGTAGGACATCTATTTAAAAACTAAAATTGATCGGATATTAGTAGCCCTATGATCAAATCAAATTTGTATTTAGTTGTATACTCAAAATCACACTTATTATTATTATTATTATTTGTAAATACAAATTTAATATGATTTTAGAGCTATTGATATCAAATCCATTTAATTTTTTTACACAAATAAGTTACTCAACATATGTTAAAAAATGAACTATTCAAATCATCAGCGACTCTATTGCGCTCATAGCCTGCATCTTTATAGATGCAATTAGCCACGAAATGTTGTTCCTTCAAATACATGCAGCAATTAATAGCCACCGTCATCACTCATTTGCTCATATGCCTAGACCAATTCTCTAAACAAATAAAATAAAAAAATAAAAACCTATGATGTTGAACACGTGGCAGAAGAGCGCCTAAGCAATTGGATTGGCAAAGTCCAGTTGCCCAAGAAAATGCCTCTTGATGTTCAAGGTTGAAAAAATTAAATTATTCACATATTGATTTGTGATTATATTTCAATTTGAAACAATGAATAACAATTTTAATCAAACAATTAATGACAAATTGACCCAACAATTTAATATGGAAAAAATTCACAATCGGAGTGCCTCCAATTGTGATAAAAAAAATCACAAGTCAAAGCCACAAAACAATTCACTAAGAAAACAAAAAGAAATTACACAACTGTACTCTCAATTACCTAGTGAATCCACGCCCGAATTGAACCGACCCCGATGTGCCTTTTCCACCACCGTCTTTGCCTCGGAATTGTTTTGCCCAACGTTGAATCCACAATGCCGATGTCGAATTCACGACGATGAGCGACTCCAGAATCCACCAAAACTTTAGGTCCAAATTTCCTAGAATTCACTGAAGAACACCTCTCTGCTTTATGAATGAAATAATAAGAACAGTCCTTGATGTTTGACAATTTGTAGTTTGTTGATCAATCAATCACCTTCTATATACTAAGGAAACTCATATAAAACAACCTCTTATAGAAAACACTTTATCTTTTATTTCTTTCTAAGATTCTGGGCGACTTAAACCTTAAAAGTAGCGAACAACGCACTTTATAGAAAACAGAATCGCGAAGCCCGCTCGAGCTCACATTTCTTCGCTTGAGCGATCTGAGTAAAGGTGGTGCAAAACATATAGGCTGACCTCTTGAGCGGTAAAACATGCTTCCCAGAAGTTCAATTTGCAGACATAGATACTGGATGCTCCTCTTCAGTGCTTGAGCTCACAAATAACGGCTCGAACGATCAAACAACTTTTGCAGCTCGATTCCCATACATGGTCAGCGAAGTAGCAAACACGAAAGATTCAAGATCACAAACTCCTCTGCATAGGTACAATTCGGGTTGGATTTGCATCTAAACACTCACATGCTTAATGAAACATAAAAGCGATTAAAATTACAATTGAAAGAAGTTTCTTCAAACAGAATTGCTAATTACAAAAAACCTAACAAAGGTAAAAATTATATTACACACCATCAAATTTCTCAAATTTTCTCAGTCTACACATACTTAAATTGAAAAGTTTGATTTTTCCTTAATATGCAACACTATTTTTTAAATAATACAAAATTATCCTTTTTTATATCTCTAGGAAACCCTAACCATGACCACTATGACCACAATCGCCGGCCGCCACTCCTTTCTCAACCCATCACCTCTGGTGACCCCCCAATCCTCATTCCCTTCTGGCGAATCTCCTTGAACTCCGCTACTCCTCACCGTGACCCTACTTTCTTAGCTCTATTGCTCATCGTCCCCCTAATCCCTAACTGTTGTGATGTCTATCCCTTGTAGCCTCGCCGTCGCAATCTCATCATAGTTTGATGACCACCACCATCTTTACACCTAACACATCAACACCACCATACGTTATCAGACTAAACTATTGATGATGTGACTACCAAATTGAACTGTTTGAAAATATAGAATTGTTTAGTTTTTTTATATTCAAACAAAGGACAAATGTTTGATTTTTTTTAATCTAAACAAATCTAAGATGTTCAAATTTTTTAAGTATGTATGAACAACCCATAATTATTCAGCTTTAACCAATTGAATAAAATATTTTTGTTCAGATGTAAATGTTCGAACATTGTGCAAATGTTCAACTCTGATTATCTAAACATATGTTGAACGAAAATTTTCTCTCAGAAACTATAGAAACGGGAAACAATAATACATTGCAAGTAACACATTGACATTTTCAGTGTTGTATTGTTCCAAAAGCAACAATATGAGTGTCATCTATGGTGTGGGCAGCCATGGGGGTTGGTGGCAGGGCCGTAGAGGTTGATGTGGATGGGCAAGGGAAGGGTCAACGGAAAAGAAGAATAACGAGGAGATGGCAAAGACAACGGGCAGCAAGTGGTGATGGCTATGGTTAGGAATGGTGGGGTGGCTAGAGATGATGGGGGGTGGTTTGGATTGAGAAATGAAATGATTTGTATAAAGGATAGAAATATAATTGGCTAAAAGGAGAAAGATGTAATAAAAAAATGTAGGGAGATAGTGTGTACTGAAAGGATTAATGATGTGTAAATAGAATTTTCCAATTTAGTAATATGTTTGGAAATGATGAGCTGGATTTCAATTTTAGGTTTTTGAATTAACAATTTTTCCATTTTTGCAAACTTTAGCCTTGGTAATAACTTGGCCTAGAAATGTCCGTTTTCATTGTGGCTTCTAATGTTCTCCAAAATTCAAATTCAAGCTAATTTAAATTTACTACTTTTGATAATTTTTTGTTTCTTTTATTATTTTCATGTTTAGTAATCTATTAGACTAATTAGTTGTTTTCTTTTCTCAATGAGGGGCACTAATTGTAAATAGGGATGCAAGCATTTGGGCAAATGCATTTTTATCAATAATCTAGTCTTCTCTTTGAGAATCTGTCATCAATTCTAAACTATTTGTCTATCAGAACAAAATCTAGTCCTGTTTAATATTCTGTTGCATCAAACTACTTCCAAACGAGTCCATTCTAATCTAATAATCATGATAATCTAAAAACATGACAATTTGAAAACAAAAGCACACCATCAGTCTATCCAACCGATAGAACACATACATGGGAGTTCAATTTATAGTCAACAAGATACGAACTCTTCAAGCTATTTCACAGTACACAAAAACAGTCTTCATAACTCAAATTCTATGATGCTACTATCCAGGAGTAAGAGAATATTATTTGAATTTACTGAGAATCTCAAGTGGTTAGAATCGGAGGAAGGAAATCAGCTTTAGTCCCAAGAACCCGAGCTTTGGTGTCTGGGAAGAACTCTGTTCCAGGCAGCTCAGTGACCTGTCCATCTGCAGTAACTCCAACAGGATAAGTAAGCAGGTGGCCAGGCAAGTCGCGTTCCAGTGTCTCCCGGGAATAGAGGTCCCAGTACTTTTCTGCAATCTGGTTCACCTTTCGAATGCAATCCAAGCTCTCGGGTTGAAGGAAGGAGTTGTCGAGCATGCCTAAGTGCTCATACCACAATGACATACGGAAGCCATGGATCTGACCCCTGGCAGCCTGCCTGGTGGCTAGGTGATATGGTTGGAAGCCTCCCATGGCGATTTCTGAGTCCCTGGCACCATCCATTGACCTTTGGTTGATGTTGGCTGATCCAATGATTATGTATTCATCATCAACTGCAAAACAAAAGCATTATTTCATCATCAACTGCAAAACAAAAGCATTATTGCAACTTATTTACAGATTGATGCGACATTTGATCAAGTGGGTGACTTTAAAAATAAAAATAAAAAATAAAACAAATACTGTAGAATATGAACTAAAACAAAAAAAATAGTTTTCTGTAACCAGATGAAATTTATGTTTAAAATATATCAGTTTCCATGAGTACCGCCTTTTCTTTTTGTCTTCTTTTTTTATTTTATTTTAGCATCAAAATAAAAAAAACAAAAACAAAATGTATAACGTAGGCCCATAGTAAACAATACAATGATACAAATAAAAAAATGCAAGACCAAAGAAAAAGCTAATTACTAGCCATGTTTACTTACTGTTCTATGTCAAGCAGAAATTTATCTTCTAACACAAAGTTTTGTTCCACTTAATAAATAGTTTAAAGTATAAATAAACCAAAAAGAAAGTAGATATTTGACTGCTGGTTGTAGACAATGACAATCTTATTTTAAGTAGGTTTCTTCAATTCATTGAAAGTTTTGGTGAGAATGAGTTCTTCAAACATCTGCCGTTTACATTTTTTTGCAAAAACAGTTACTGAAAATTTGCAAACAACAATTTGGTGTTTCCTAAAGGTGAGTTGCTTCCATGCATTTTTTGCGAAAATAGTTTTCGGCTACAGTTTGCAAAAGAATTTTTTGTGTTTTCCAGAAAATGTAAACACTACCAAACAAGCCCAAGGATGTCACATTGTCACCAGATAATTGCAACTGAGTGGTGTGCTGGTGTGAAGAGTTTCATGAATTTCTAAGAAAGTTTTTGAAAGCAGGTAAACATAAAAATCTATATGATGGTTTACCTATCATCATCTTGGCATGAACATAGATCATGAACCTCCTAGCTTGCTGAGCTCGACTGTAATCTGTGTCATTTTCCGGCCTTTCTGAAGGCACATACTCTCCACTCTTTGGTGTCTCCCTATTCCCAAGGCAAAAGAATGTCAAATAGTCTTTAGGGCTTGCATTAATTCCCTTGGCATGAATGGCTTGAGCTATATCAGTATACATCATCTGCATGGTCCTCCTTTGCCAATCCAGAATAGCCTGAACAGAAGAACTCTCCGGAATACCCTCCGGCCACATTGGAAGCACAATGTAGACAGTGAACCTTTCACCAGCTTCAATCTTGCTAAGAATCTTCAATGACAGTTCCTTTGGAATCAGATGCAAAGCACCGATGTCTTCATCCTTGATGTCACTAGAATTCCAACCGAAACAGCTCCCAAGGAAATACTGATTCTCAATGTAAATAAAATTCTTTGCACGACGAATGGCATTGATATAACCATCTTGAATGCTCCGGTCAATGATGTTGTCCTTCCCACTGATGAGCCCTGATTTAGCTGCATCTTCGGGGCTTTCAGGGAAGCCAAAAGCGGCTCCACCATCAATGGACCTAAACAACTGAACATTCCATATTTCATTGTCTTCTGGGTACATTACCGGAGAAGGAGGTATAATTATGTTCTCGAGTTCTCTTAGTGCAAAAAGCAAATCCTTCCCACCTTGCTTCCTCCACCTCTGCTCAAAATTGAAGAGGACATCCCAAGCAATGGGCCCTTCTAACCTGCAATGAATGTCGTGCCATGGCTCCCTCGGACCACCTTTGTTAATAGAGGCACCGGTGAAATTGGGCTGATGAAAATCATTGTGGTGTACTGTGTCCAAGGTCCTGAAAAGGGAATGGAAGGGAGTGTCATATCTCCCATCACAGAGATCAATTCCGCCAACGAAGCTCACAATTCTCCTTTTTCCTGATCTTCCACTGGGCATCTCACCGTCCACCACAACAATCTTCTGATGATGAGTGAACATGGTAGAAATCTCCAAGTCCTGAACAATGCTCCGCCCATCATCAGGGTTCCGAGGGCATAAGCAACAGTGAACTTCAGTGCCATGGAAAAACTCTTCAGTTTCTTGGTCATGAGTGGCCATCAAACCATCCCTTTTCAATAACTTAACCGAAGTTCTATCATCCCAAACAAGCATCAGAACCCTCACACCTTCGTTGGCCTTTTTCTTCAGAAGCTCCCCTAAAGTGATGTCACCTCCTGGCTTTGGCCTTCTCGTGTCCCTTACCAGGGTGATGCCAGTAAATACAGACCACCCTGTAATGTATATGAAGTGCTTAGCATTAGAAATGGCATCAAATATGTCTTCCCAGCATCGATGTGGCTCATAATTTTTTCCTCCAGAAAGAGGAATTTTAGGTACAAAGTTGTCTGGAATGTGAGAATCTTGATAAAGAGTAACCTTGCATCCATTTCTCTGAGTGAAAAATGTGTAAGGGACACCAGGAAACTTTGCACTTCTAATCCCTCGAGACCAAGTACGTTCTTGAGTAATCTCAAAATATTGTAGTTTCACATGGATCTTAGAATGTCCGTGAAGGGGTTTATGGTCATTATCGACAATCTCAAGCCATCTATCGACTTCTTCTCCATTAAGGAGTTCTCGGACAGGCATGTAAGCTCTTCCAATCAGCTCTGCCCCAATAGGATTATCTTCTTTGACTGTGAAGACAACATTAGAAGCCATATGGGCACAGTAAATGTGGAAAGACTCGTACCAGCGGGGATTGGAGCGGTCGTGTTCTAACAGCCTGGTTCGGCCAACTCTGGCTTTTTCTAAATCTATGGTAGCATAGAGTCTAGAAGCAGTCTTATTGAAACCGACAGTTTGCTCAATGTTTTCCACAACCTGCAGGTAAAATTCATGATTGAAAAGTAAATCAACTTGAAAAATAGAAAAATAAATCTCTATATGAGGATAAAGAGTAAATCAACTTTGATCTCTTAATGAAATAAAGTCACAGCCAAAGGGGAAACAATTCAACATGTCCATATATGACATACATTTTGTTCCTTTCGTGCATTACTCTAAATCACAAGAAATATAATACCAATTGTAACAAAAATAAATAAATAAATAAACATGTTTGAACATTTCAATTAAACAATCATCGTATTTGGTTAATTCATTTTAGAAATTAGCATTCTTGTGAATTCAAAGAATATGCTACAGTGAGCATAATTCGCTGAACAGACAGAAAATTGAATTCTGTTGACTAGTGGCTTCAGAAAATAATATCCATCGAACAAAACTCAAAACTCAATATTCGATAACAATTTAACAAAGCTTGAAGTTCTTGAAGACTCTGATGCTGGATTGAACACTGAATGCATACTATAAAATGACCTACAAATTCAAGAAGCATAGCATGTGTCCCCTTTACCATCTCAAATTATCTTAGTATCAACATAAATAATGAAAATTAACCGGCATTGTACCTATTTTAAGGGAAATGTTATCATTAGATCTAAATACAATGGCTCCCACGTATATTTATTACTCTGTGAAGTGCTAAGAAAATCTAGTCAAACGTGTGTGTATATATGTATATAGCTACTCTTTTTTTAAATCTCAACAAAACTATTTAAGAGGTGGTACACAACTGCACAAAAATATCAGTACAGTCTAAATAGCCTGCAAATAATCAATATATGCCCCGAACTGTAGTGTATGGTTATTAAATTTGTAGCTTAAATAAGTAACCATGACTAGCATGTAGGCGGCAATTGGGTAATCTTGGAATTGCTGAACACTTATTATAACTCTCCTTTCAAATGACTTAATTAGCATGAGACAATATTTGCAGATCGAGACTGACAAATTGGTCAATCTTTACAGGAATTCAAGCAGAAGAGGGAATATAGGACACAATTTGGATATAATTGTGTTTCAAAATTGGTTCAAAGGGCATGTTTCTAGTCATATTTGGTGTCGAACACAACCAAGAGAAATTATACACTCCCATCGCATTTTGTCTCGATGAAAAAATCATAGATCCAAACATAGTTTAAAATCAGAATTTTGTAGATTAATTACCCAAAAAAAGAATTTTGTTGATTGATATGTACAGCAAACATAAAACATTACACAAACATAGACAGATAGATAGATAATAGATAGATCCTAGAAAGCTTGGATACTCCTCGGATACTAAAAATTATATTAAAAAGTATGCACAATTAGAAATTAAATTAGCTTTACTTTTGAATAACTACATGATACTATATGAAACTTAATTGATAATGTTACATTTCAACATCCTTAACATATTCATGTGTTGGTTTTTTTTTTTTCAGAAAATTTTCCGCATCAATCAATTAATCAATCCGTATGATGCTTCATAGATCTCATATCATAATGGTTGTAATCGAATCGAGAGAGAGTACCTTGTTGAAGAATTTGCGACCAAAACCAGTGTGAAGTTTATCAATCTCATAGATAGTGACGTGCATGGTGCCATGAAGCAGTATCCGCGCCATGTTAGTGTCTGTCTGTCTCTCTCTCTGTCTCTCTGCAAATGACAAAACTCCAACCTCAATTACTTTATATACATACAATACAAGAACTATATACTATATGTTTATTTACAAGAAAAGAAGATCAAGTAAACATGAGCACACAGACCTTTGAATTTGAAGCACTGTGAAAACGAAACAAAGGCAGAAACAGCAATAGTAAAAATTAGTAGTGAAGATGAATATCCAGAAGAGAACAGAGAGATGGAATAGAGAAAGAAGCAGGTTGGGGGAGTCTATCCCATCCGTAAATATAAATACTTATCTTTATGTTGAATGGGATGTATGAATGAATATATGGAGATCTGTATTATATATAATAATAATAATAATAATAATAATAACAATATATGTTTATGTATTGTATTTGAGAGAGTGTTATGCAGGGGAGGAGGGAAAGCGCCGTGGGACAGGCTGGTTTAGTCGTTGTCAGTCAACTTCGTTCCTTTTGCATCGTGGGTGTCAAAAGCAAAAAAAAATTTCCCATCACCCGTCTAAGTGAAAAAAATAAATAATTCAGTATATTTTGTTTTAGTTTTCTCAATTTAATATTTTTATAAATTGAATTTTTTGTTTTTAATAAATATTTTTAAAATTTTAAGTAATTTTTTTTTTAAATACACCTTATTTAGATGGATTTTTTTTTTAAATATTCAAAAAAAAATAACTAATTAGAGAATTGACCCACTTTTCAAACTATTTAGGAAACTAACCTACTTTTTGAAATCGTATTTTCAAAATGCGATTTTGAAATTGAAATTGCATCTTGAAAATGTAATTTTACCTTAAAATCGCAAGTTGAAACCGTAATTTATGATGACATGGTGAAATTGCATGTTCAACATGCAATTTCAATTGAAATCGCATTTTCGAAATGCGATTTCAAAAACAGGTTAATTTCTTAAATAGTTTGAAAATCGGGTTAATTCTCTAAATAGTTCTTTTTTTGGAATATTAAAAAAAAATCTACTTAAATATATCTAAATAGTAAAATATTTATAAAAAAATATTTTAAAAAATTAATAAATACATAAAAATACAAAGAATTATTGAATTTTTATTTTTTGTTTATTTATTTATTTTTGTATTTTGTGGTATTTAGTAAATTGGGTAAATTACAAATACAACTCTTGAGGTTTGCTTAAAATACAGATTGCTTCCTATGGTTTAAAAAATTACAAATACCTTCTTATTAGTATTTTTTATTTAACAGAATTAACTAAAAAAATGAAATTTATAATTGGTCTCCTATACAATAATAAAATTACCTAAATTATTAATCAAACATATTTCTATCATCATTAAAAATTATTAATTAATTTGATGATTTATTAATAAAATGGACGATTTGTTATGAAATTAAAAATCTCAAAGAGTAAAATGTAATTTTCAAAACCACAGGAGACAATTCGTATTTTAATCAAACCTCAGGGGTATATTTATAATTAATCCAAAAAATTACTTAAAATATTAAAAAAATTCATTGAAAATAAAAAATACGAAAAATAAAAAGATAAATTTTTTTGAAAATTAAAACTAAACAAACTGAATATATTTTTGGAAAACATACAAGAAAAGCTCAAAGGCCCTTATAACAAAACAAATTCTGAATTTTAAATTTTGTCAATTTAAATCTTAAATTTTTTAATTTTTTTCAATTTGAACTATTTACCTATTTTCGTTAAATAAAATTAACTAAAAAAATGATATTTTTGTCATTAAATTTAATGAAAATGAATATTTTAGATATTTGATATATACCTACATTGATTTTAATGATTGTAGTACTATTTTTTCGTCAGTTTTAATTAAGGAAAATAAACGAATGGTTTATATTGAAAACAAATTAGAAAAATAGGATTTAAATTGACAATATTAAAAACTCGAGATTTATTTTATTAAAATGGTCAAATTCTGGGATTTTTTTTATTATTTTTAAAGGTTAAATTTACCTTTTATCTCTTATTATGATTTTTTTTATTTGTATAGCATTACTATTATTAAATTAATTATTCTGTTTCTAAACTATCAATTGAGTTTATTAAGTCCCTGAATTATATTCATGAATTATTGATCGAATCTATTAAGTCCATAAAATATTTAATTCAAACGCATTTAGTCCCAAAAATGATTCTAAAAAATAAAATACAAATACACAAATATTATAAATTAGTAAAAGATCCCATCTAATTAAGGTTTTATTTCAAAAAAACATTTAAATTTATATTTTATCTTTAAAAGGTGTTTTATTTTGGAAAAATTAGTGAAACATTTCTCTTCAACTTGGTATAGTAGGAGAGGTCCAAAATATTTTTTTAATAGCTAAGGTCCCTCAATATTTTCATAGAGAAAATTCGACTCAAAGAATTTTTGCTTGACTTAGAAAAATTTCACCTGACTCAAAGAAATTTCGGCCTTAACTCAAAAAAATTTTATGATATGATCACAGAGAAATCAGAGAAATTTTGATATGAAAATTGAATTCTTTGAGTCAAGGTGAAATTTTTCTGAATCGGACAAAATTTTTAAGTTAAATTTTCTCTGTAGAAATGCTGATAGACCTTAACTACCATGAAAATATTACATATCATTTATTTTATAAAATCTTAAAAAAAATTCCTCTTTCTATTTTGCTATGTATTTAAATTGATATCAAAGTCTAATTTTTTAGCCTTGTGAATAAAATTATATAATTATTAGATATATTAAATACATAGAATCAAATAATTTAAATAATAAAACAAAATAATAAATTAATTAAGCTATTAAAAAAACTTAACAAAAAACTTAAAAACAATCAATTAAAAATTATAAATGGTATACCGAACACATATAATTAAATAATTTAGATAATAATAATAATACACTACAAAACAAAATAATAATCAACCGCTAGTTTAATTAATCAACCGCGAGTTTAATTCCTATTGGAACTCTAGTCACGTTTTATTAGTTAAAAACTTGGCTACTGTGGACTCATCAAACAAACAAACAAGTTACCCACACTTGGGACAGAAACGTTTAATTTTATGTTTTTAGATAGGGACAGAAACGTTTTTTTATTAAAAACTTGTTCATCAAATAAAACTAATCAACTATGGGGCAAATTATAAGATACACTATCATCATTTTAATTTTTCTCTCATAAATATTTTTAAAAAATTAAAAAGTTCATCATAAACGAAATTTTTTAACAAATTAAAGTCTCGTTTGGAAATAGACTATTTTAATAATTTTTTGATTTTTTGACTAAAATATGAGATAAAAAAAATTTATATGTTTGAAATGATTTTTTAGTTTTTTACGAAAAGATGCGCAAAAATAAAGAAAAAAAGAAATCTTAACTTTTTAATATAGGTTATAGGTTTTTCGATTTTTTTTTTTTTTAACTTTTTGATTTTAAGACTTACTTCCCAAACGAGGCATAAAATAATTAAAAAGTCAAAAAATCAAAAATCCAATTCACATTCCAAATGAAGCCACGCCCTCCTTTTTGGGTGTGACCGTTTGTCTTTGGTTGTGGTATAGTTTGGAGAATAAATATTGTACGGTAGCCAAATATCCGATACCGTCTGTACTCCTCATGTCCAAGTTTCACTTCCTTCCGATTAACCTGCGAATACAACGGCGGTGAGCTACTCGGCGGTGTATTGCCGAAAAACTCCTCCGACGATCAAGTTAGCACACCTTTAGGGAGAGAGAAAGGAGAGGGGACAATGTGGTGGTTGAGTTTTTCACCAGTCGATCCCACGTATGGAGGCGCAGCCTTGTTTATATAATTTCTGCGCGCGCTTTTGCGCCCATTCCCTTTGAGACGTATGGACTTGCTCTCCTATTCTATTTCCTTATGTGTCAGCGCAAATACAGCTAAACACCACCTAACAAAACTGCCAAACGGCATTGGTGCGAACGGACAGCACGGTGCCACTCCATCACTCCACGACTGTGCTACTTCAAAGATGTGCAATGCTCTAAACCGAGCTACGCCTAGCACGGCGCCACATCGTCACACCACGACCGTGCTAATAGTCCAGTTTCATTGAAGAATCTCACTACGGCTTAGCCAACCTCAGTTATGACCTAGCTCTTGTTCGGTTGGACTGATCTACAGAAGACCTAACTCGTCTAACTCAATGTGCGAATAAAGTTAACCAGGCTAACAGCCTGATGTTACCCCGGCTAAACTGAACTAGGGCCTTGACCGAGCGAACCCCACTATCCGTACGAACTCAGCTCGGCCCAAACTTGCTTGGCCCAACTTAGCTCGATCATTAGCTCGGCCCAATGCCAATTTATGAAATCTCCCTCTCAAATATGTTTTCATATGATATTTATTAGTTAAAATAATAAGATTTAATATTTGTTAGGTTTTTTATAGAAATTTTTTGTCAAGCATCAAGTGATAAATTGTATGAACAACATATCATCGAATAAACACCCATAATTATGACTAATTGTGGTTTTTATTTTAATTGTGATGTTGATTATGTATTATGATTATAATTTTAGTTAGGGTTAATTACAATTTACCTCCTTATAATTTAGTTAAAAAACACATTACCCCTTTGTGGTCTATAAATATACACACAATTCTCTTGTGGTATGGAGCAAATTGTAAAGTTGAACTCCATTAATAAAGAGTGTTATTATTAACACCTCATAAATTACTTTGGATCCCAAATTTTTAGCTTTTTCTTATTAAAATAATAATCTCAAATAAAATTATTACAAAGGACATCATTAATTTTGAGACATCCCATCTCACAATTAAACTTACACACCCACTACATCATGAATTAAGATCTATGAGAGTATCCACCTCTATCACTACCCTTCTATCTTTTCCAAATCTCACCTTCAAAACTTATCCACCCTCAAAACCTTGAAAATCCTTTGGCAGCAATATTCCGATGGTAACGGTGGCAACCATTTGATTACCTATATTTTTCCGACTATGACAATGAGTGAAAATTTTTCTGCCAACCACAACTCCATAAGACGAGAGGAGTACAACAATAAAAACTTAAAGGAGGTTCATAACTTTGATGTTATTCTTAGCTCAAAGGAGATTGATCTTGTAAAGGTAAGTTTCTTGAAAAAAAATAGCAAAAATAATAAAATATGTTCATCATTTTTTCAGGACTAAGTTCCCAAACATATGACCGAAATTCGGAAACACAGGCCCCAAACATTATTTATTTGTTCAGGAATCAGTAACTGAATATTGATATTGAACTTTTTGTGATCTGTGATTGGTCCAGAATGAAGAAAACTCGAAGAAGTGAATCGTTTTAAGAATTGGGAATCGGAGATTTTAATTTCCGAGAAGTGATTGTATGATATGTTAAGATAAGTAAGGTTGGTGACAATCATAGACAAGTTTTGTATTGGAACATCCCCTGAAAGATTATTGTGGCTCAAATCAAGAGTTTGGATTTGAGAATAGTGAAAAATATTAAATGGGAAGTTGGTTAAACCGGCAGTGACAATATTTTTCTTCTTCTTCTTTTTCTTCGTGAGTTTTGAAAATGATGAGACTTTTCTTCTTCTTAGTAGGTTTTGTTAAGATTTTTTGGAAAGGAAGCTTTTTTGGGGTGTGGGGGGTGTGTATGAAATGTTTTAAGGATAATTTTGATATTATATGGGGGAAGAAAGGAAATTTTAAGGATTTCAAAATTTATAAGTGAAGATCCAAAAAAATTGAGGGTCCAAAATAATTTATAAAGTGCTAACAACACCACTCTTAATAAATTTTGTGAAAAGTCTATAATACCCTTATTCTTTACTCTAATTTTCTTTTTTATAATATCATTAACCAAAGTTCCTTTTGTCTCCAGTTTTCTTCATTTTCTTTCATTTCTCTTTCTCTCTCTACCGGATTTCACAGCCGAACTAGCTAAAATACCCACACACATACATATGTATAGTTATATATATACATCCAAAACCCATGGCTCTTCTCTTTCTCTTTCAGTTCACTACCATAAAAATCCACATAATCATACATATATTTATGTAGACCTTTTATGTATAATGGGGGAATCAACACAGCAGGTTCGAGGAATATAACAGTGGGCGTTAATGTCTATATTGGCTAATGAAAAAGTCGTGGCCAGAAATTAAATAATAAAAATGTCTATTTTGATGATGAAATGAAAGCGTTAGAATGACATCAATTTGTTCTAATGTCTACAAATTAATTATAAACTATTCCATATTAATAATCCATTTCAGTGAGTGACATGGTGTGCTATTTGTGTTATGGTGAGGTGGTGGTCCCATAGTGGCAATGATGGAACTAAAAGAACTATGGGGCATGGCCTCTCTATTTTTATAAAAAATAATGTTTATTATAACACTTCAAAATTTATATATATCATATTTTATAAATAAAATGGTCTCTCTAGTATAAAAAATATATATTTCATTCTTCTTTCATCTTACATTCTCTTTTTATTTTTTAAAAAAAAGTTATTTCTATGATATTTGAATATTTATATATAATTTATATATTGTACTGTACATACATGTGTATTTGTTTATATTGTGAAAAAATATTATTTATCTTTTGACCATTGCGGTGATAAAATCCTAATTCTGTTGGTGGCTTCAGATTGTTGAAGGAAGTAAGGAAAAGGAAAGGGAGATAATGTTAGAAAAATAGTACCAAACTATATGGAAAATATAATTTAAAAATATGTAAACGGTTTTTGGGCAAAACCAAAACTGAAATAAAATGACATAATAACATAACAAACTTTACAGTACATTAATAGATAAAACCTGATCGAGTCGAGTGTGTGACACTCTTTCCTTAAGACAGATTCGTCCTCCCACCCATGCTTAGGATTCAATGAACGTCTATCTCCCAGGATACAATGATCAATATCTTGCACTAGCAGCACTACTATTGCAAGCCTAGCGAATTTCGTTGTGCATGTACTCTCTTCATAAAAAAAATTAGACTCAGGAAATATGAAGAATAAAATGCAAAATGAAAAAGAAATGATGAATTCTCTATCTCAAATTAAAGTGAGGGGAATAGAATATATAGATTCCTCCATGACTCTTTAGAAAGGTTGTGACCCTTCAAAAGGACACACCCTTCCATCTCAAGAGACATAACTATTGGAGTAAATTGGAATTCAAACTTTCCAACAATCCCCCACATGAATGAAATTTACGGAAAGGACATGCAACAACATGCAGACAAAGAGAGAGTACATTAAGGAAATACCCTATATCGGGATAGGTAGCTTTTGGCTTTGAACTTTCCCTAGTAAAAGCCTATCAGATTTACTAGATAATCAGTGGACATGATGTCTTGAACTGTTCAGCCGTTTGTGTAAACTAAAACAATAGAATTTACACAGAATATCTCCAAACACAGCTTAGTTCTCATGGTTGTGCCCGTTTTGGCCTTGGGCATCTCTTGGTGTTTCATGAGTGCTTTAGAAATTTAGCTTTATCAATTTTCATAGAAGCGGCCCCTTCACACTCATATAGGTGATCTTTATTTCGAGTCTCTTTAATACTCTTCTTGAAAGATACCCCTCTAGGGTTTTCAAGATATAAGTGATCAGTGAAAGCATAGCTTACCCTAAGTCCCCTACATACAACACATGTTGTAGATATCATTCTCATCATAGGAATGGATAGGAGATGGACTCCTTCAGTGATTTATGGTGAGCTACGCATAACTTAGTTGTCCCTTTGAACTTAGTTCTTGGGATCTCCAGTCATCTAAGTAGGGTTACCATTATGATAACTCTGATGTAATAGGCTTTAATCACATTCCTTTCGATGAACATTCCTTCATTTGCTCTCTGGTCAAACTTTTTGTTTAGCGGCCGCTATTTTTCCGTTTGACCTTCTCAGTTATATATCATTGAATAGTTCGTAGATCCACTATATTATCCTTAGACAATATGCACAACTGAAAGCAAATATCTTACGATATTAAGTCTTTAATTATTTCGAGACTTACCGTTACTCTATGTCACTCCTATTTTCAAATTTAAATAACAAACATTGAGGTGTTCCTTAGGAGTTAATGAAACCATATTTGCTTCCACTCCAACTTTGTCCTATAAAAAGAATTGATATTCTTTGTGGATCTACAATTGGAACCGTTACTTTGGTAAAATTCTCCAAGCACCCCCACATTTTAAGCATTCCAAAGAAACTTAATTTCTCTTGTTGATGTATAATAACACAAAAATATTAATACACCCCCACAATTCTGAGGTAAATCAGAATATAACATTAATTGGCATGCTTGAACTAAATAACAAGATGTAAACTGCTTTGTGAATATAATCACAATACTAATTTTTCTAAAAAACAATTAGACTTCATAACTTACTTTTGCAGTACAAAGGAAAAAATGGCTAATACCGGTTGTGGCCACACCACTTTGTCAAATAACATTTCTTTAGCCACGCATTATTTCTTTTTTTTGCTGCTTTAATTCCAATCTCAATATGGAATATAAATATCACTGTATAATTATATTTACATCTTATTTGTCTTATCCAGTATTGGTGACTACGTCGACAATTACCAAAGTGTCTTTCACCCATAAAATATTTTAACTCATATAATATTTCATTACGGAGTTATCGGTCACCACACCAAATTCACAGTCATTAATCCAAAGAATGTTAGAATTCCTCTTATGTCAAAATACATAAGTTTATATTTTTATCAACACTTTGATAAATAATTGACATCCATTTATAATGCACCACATATCAAATCGATATACCAAATATATCAATTAATGACATCAAATTACATTCTGAAAATTTTCCCAAGTATATAAAATATACTTTATATTTTCTCAAGTTTCAAGAATTCACAAATCAAAAATCATACCAGATTTTAGTAATTAAAATCATATCTTGATTTTAAAAACACATTCTTGAAAACTTCCACAAAATATTTGTCAAATATTTGTGCCTTTCCTTAAGAGGAACTTGAGATACTAACTTATAAACAAATATACATAATTGAAATTCTAACAATTATAAAAATTTAAATGCATAGTATTCCTCAAATAAAAGTTAATTATGGTCATACCCAATCAAAATTCTTTAGGGTATTTGGCTTCACCATAGCAAAGCTCTCTTTGAACACCTAGTGGAGGACCCAACCCAGGCTGTATATGCAATTAATTATTTAAAATGGGATTGCAGCAAACAAATTATCAACTTGAAGCAACCACATTTAACTACTACTGATGATAATGTATCATTGAAGTCATTTTTATTTCTAACAGTGCACTATGCGTCCCATGCCCACTCTTCATAGGTTTATTATAGATGATGCATGGATTCAACATACTAGGAAAGCAGGTATAAATAAAATCATAACAGTAACCCAAAAAAAATATGAGTCACTTCACAAAATTTTAAATCATTACCCATTAATGCTCAGCCCAATAATTTGTCATTACTATTGGACGAAATCTAAGCCCAGAAAATATTGAATGGTAACACATCACTGTTTGGGAACTCCGTGAAGGTTGAGGAGGGCCGAGTACCTATTTTCCATGGCTTCCCTTCTTCCTCTCTTACCAAACACTAAACACCCACCACTCTCAGCCTCCACAACCTCCCTCCTCTCCACTCCCACCACCGGCGTCGCCACACAACCACCACTAAAACCCATTCCCGAATTCGAAATATCCAGCCTTGTCGCCCTCTTCCTCTTCAACAGCGCTGGCGGAGAAGAAGACGAAGACGAAGACGAAGTCGAAGTCGAAGTCGAAGTCGAAACCGCACAATCATTAGAAGCCCTATTAAGTCCGCTCAGAGGCTTTGTAGCCGAAGCCTAAACAGCAAAGAAGAAGAAGGCGAGTGGGTTAGGGTTAGAGAAAGGTTTTTATCTGGGGAAGATGAGAGTGAGGATTTGTAGAAACATCACAGCCCCTGACTACCCACTCTCTACCTCTCCCACCCATGGTTACATATCGCCTCCTTCTTCCAAGAAACAAAATGGGTTTTCTTCTGTCATTTCCCTTGCCAAAAGTGTGGTTTTGTGGGGGATTTGCAAAAAAGAGAAGAACAAACCCTAGATGGAGAGAACACAGGTGAGTTCAAGATTCCAACGGTACAAGACATTTCTCTCTCTGTGGCGGCTTTGTAACGTTCGAATTTTTCGATTTCGGTTTTTTTTTTTTCCAATATAAAAATAAAAATGGTTATAGAGTTGAACAAAACAGAACTGTGGAAGAACAGGTGGTCTCTATAAAAAGATTTGGGAGAGGAAGGAAATGAAATCCTCTCTTTATTTTTAGAAAATTAAACAAACAAATAGTGAGTATGAAAATATTGTTGGAATTCCCAGGAAATTCTCCTTTATTTGGGTTGTGTTTCTATTTACACTGATCAAATTTATTTTGCACTCCCAACCATGCATATGATCAGATAAACAATCCGCTTCTTGGCTTCCTCAACCAGGTTACAGCCGGCTTTTGGGTGCTCATTTCGGACCCCAAGATTCAATCTTTCACACCACAAAACATAATCAATGTTCCTCCCTATAACCCTCAATTCTCTTCCAATCAATACAATTAGATTCTCGAACAACAAAATGAAACCTATACATTCTCATATTGAAACGATCGCATCAATCAATTGAAGTGAAAATAATGCAAATAAAATAACTAGGTCAAACCCGATCAATCAAAACCTAGAAATTCAAAAAATGATCCTATTAATAGTATGTTGCAACTAATCAAACAAAGTCAAATCATACTGTTCATACAGAAACAAGTAACATCTAAATTACCACAATGAAGATGAACGAAATCCATATTTGAATCAATTTAAAACATTGCATTACTCATGATATTCATAAATAAAAACATGTTTTGGAAAAGATACAGAGAGAACAAAAAAATTTACTAAAACACAGTTTTGGACACAATCAATCAATTATATTTTCTCAAAAATCGAATTTGTCTTAAGATTGTTAGAAAAATAGTACCAAACTATATGGAAAGTATAATTTAAAATTATGTAAATGGTTTTTAGGCAAAACCAAAACTGAAATAAAATGACATAATAACGTAACAAACTTTACAGTACATAAATAGATAAAACTTGATCGAGTCGAGTGTGTGACACTTTTTTCTTAAGACAGATTTGTCCTCCCATCGGTGCTTAGGATTCAATGGACGCCTATCTCCTAGGATACAACAATCAATGTCTTGCACTAGCAGCACTACTATTGCAAGCCTAGCGCACTTCGTTGTGCATGTACTCTCTTCATAGGAAAAACTAGACTCAGGAAATATGAAGAATAAAATGCAAAGTGAAGAAGAAATTATGAATTCTCTATCTCAAATTGAAGTGAGGGGGATAGAATATATAGATTCCTCCATGACTCTTTAGAAAGGTTGTAACCCTTCGAAAGGACACACCCTTCCATCTCAAAAGACACAACTATTGGAGTAAATTGTAATTCAAATTTTCCAACAAATGAGAGGGTGGAGATAATGTGCAGTTGCAAAAAAGATAGGGAGATAGATTCCACCGCCGTTGTGCAATGGTGGAGGAAGAAGTAAGAATAAAAGAAAAGGAAAAAATGTAAGAGGATAAAAATGTCATTTTATAGTTATAGACCTAACGCAAGCACTTAACGTAGTGCATGTTATGCACACGATGTTAACATAGACATAATTTGTAACTTTTACATTTCACTCCATACTAGAGGGAGGTTAAGTGTATATTTGTAGACTATAGGGGAGTAATGTGTTTTTGAATTAAACTATAAGGGGGGAAAATATGATTAACCCTAACCAAATAGTAGCCCTCGATTATATCTTAGGTAGTACTATATTTGGTATTGTGCTTTTAATTACGAGGATAAAGTAGAATCAAATTTAATTATATATATATATATGGTAACCTAATTCTAGTACACCTCAAAAAAGAGTTGTGCATTGTAGAACTTCTCTAAACCTGGATAGAAATTTGTTAATATTTTGAGCTCGGTTGGAAAAAATTGATAAATTCCACTTTTATATAGGGATATGATTTTCTTCTACTAGATTGTCTGGTTGGATGTGAATGTGTCTACATTCATGATTTGAGTTATTCATTTTATAAGATTCTTTAAACAAATTATTTATGTCAAAATGAAATTGATTGGACAACCATAAGTACATGATTATATCATATTAGAATCATTTGTTCTTGAGATCATACTTGGCATTTCATTTTTTTAACAAATATGATATGATCATATGGTTATAATTGTTCTATTAACTTAATTTATTGCATGAATGATTTTCTTACAAGACCTTATAAGATGAACATTCAAATTATCATAGTGGGCAGCCTACTAAGATTCAACAATATAATCATGTGATTGTTAAATTTTGACCTCACAACCAAATCAAATCTCTTCGCCGAGATCCTGGGAATTAAACCGTAGAGCACGTGCAGGAATAGAGAAGCCCAACACTACATATAGAAAGAAACAAGACTAGTGGCTCATCCACCTGAGAGTACTTTGACGATTAAGTAATCAAACAATCTCACAAATATCGGCTCAAGTAAACAAATAACTCTCAAGTAAAGTATATCTTAGACTCACAGGAGTTCCATCTTTATTTAGTAATCAATATCCACTTTCCCCTTAGAAGTCTTACATCATGGGACTCTTATTCTTCACTAGGATAACACTTATCCTGTCTCATCCTATTCGAAATAGGATCATCTCTCTTAAGAGTCTAGCCTTACCCAAAAAAGTAGTCTAACTTTAACTAGAACTCTTGTCCTCTATCCAATTATCTCGGACTCAACTAACTAGGATCACCCATGTGTAACCTCGACTAACAACCTAGGTCATGTGGACAAACCCAAAATTTATGTCCCCACAACTGCCCTAGGTTTTATTACTTTGGCCATACTGAGTTGATGGAACCTATATCGTCTAATCTTTCAGCATGTCAGCTAAATAACCTAGTAAAGGACACCCTCCCAACCAAGATCATAACTCATTGGCTTCCAAGAAATAAGAACTCAAAATCAAGCGTTTTAACTTGCTCAACACTTAGCTGTACGGCTATACAAAAACCAAATCACCTGCCTAAACCGACGAAACTGACTTGAAAAATCAATCAACGGTCAGTTTCTGTGCAATGTATGGTTGGCTATGGTTGATAAGAATGAAATTTTCTATTTCTCAGACGAGTGTCGGTCTTAAATAGATTTTGTTTAGCGAAATCGAACTGACAATTTATAATGATACATTTACACGTGTCCTTGATCATTAGTTGTGCAAATTAAAAATTATCTCCATAAGCATCATTACTTGAAAGTGACAAGCTGACAACAACCTTATCCCACTATTTATCTCTCACGTGTTCACCACTTTTCTCTCTTTCACTCTCTCTCTCTCTCCCCTTTCGTCCTTTCTTTGTCTCATACTATATCTCTCACGTGTTTTACCACTTCTCTGACTCTCTCTGTCCTTTTCTCTCTCTCTCTCTCTCTCTCTCTCTCTCTCTCTCTCTCTCTCTCAAATCTGAAAATCTATCACCCCCAAAACCCATTTCCCTTCAAACAATTCCCACTCCAATTAATTTGATTTTTGAAATTCAACGGTAGCTCCTATGAGATTGCGATTATGGCGTTAAGATCATTGCAATGGCAGCGTCAAGACATCGCGGTGGTGGCATCAAGATCATCGCACTAGCTAGAAGATCATCGTGATGGTAGTGATGGTACAAATCTTCTTTTCTCTCTCCAAAACCTGTCATGACTCAAACCCGGTACCCAAAGGTTCGGCGTCGTAACAAGACATTAATTGAAGTCATAAACAAATTAATAGTGCAGCGAAGTAAAATAAAAGGGTATCCAAAATTTTATTTAATTAAAAATATATACATTGGAGCTTTTATTCATTTACATTATCGGAGTTAGACTATAACTACAAAGTGCCTTGTGCCTACCCCATGCACTGGTCTTGACACGTCACCTGAAAGTGGTTAACAACTATAAGTACATGGTAGAGTAAGAAATATTATACTGAGAACATAAGGGTAGTAAAATCATTATGGATAATTATTCAGGCTAAACAAAAAATAGTTTGGTACAAACATATAATACAGAAATCATATAATCAAAATAATCCTAACTACGATACAGAATAGAATAGAACAGAGAGTCAATAGATATTTAAGTCCCCCAGATATGGGACCTTCAGAGGTCCAGATATTTAAGTCCCCGAGCTTAGGACCTTCAAAAGGTCACAAAAGTGACAACAGAAAAGAACAGAACAAAATAGAGGGTCCGTAGATCCATGACAAACAGAAAGTCACAAAGTGATTAATCAGAATGTCAATGGTTATTTAAGTCCTCCAAGGCATGGAACGTCAGAAGGTCACTAAAGTGACAATTCAAAGACTAATAGTTATTTAAGCCTCCCAAGGCATGGGACCTCTGTGGTGGTACTTACAAAATAATTATCCAAAAACATATTTAATAAACAGTTTTATCCACGGGTTTTTCTTTTGAAGCAAATAGGGTTCATTTAATAAATAATATACTTTAGAAACTAATATAATTTGCAAAACATAATTTACATAAAATAATTTATGGTAACTCAAAATATAATAAAACTCACCTTAATATAACTTAACTTATGTTCCCAGCTCACTCTCTCATATGCCCCTCATTTGTTATATATAATTCCTTCACCATATATCTCCTATTTATAGAAGATCAATTTGCTCCAAAGTGCCTGCCTTACCATGTGGCATGTTGCATACCACATGGCATCACATTTCACTCATTGGCAATTCATTCAATGAATTGCAAACTTCCTTCTAATTACACTTTGCCCCAACAATATATATATATATATATAATTACATTATTATCTTTTAGTAAAGCATAATAATCCCTATTATAAATTATATTTTAACACATATAATCATAAAAGTAAATATGATTTTCTCAGTATCAATTTAACTATTTATTATTATACAATAACTAATTTAGCTTAAGGTATTTCAAAAATAAATTATTGTATAATTTTCATAAAAGGTATTCTTTGGGGTGTTACAAAACGTCTTCGATCTCCCTCTCCCAAAACCTCTCAATCTTCTTCTTTTGTGTTGATGTTGTGGATGGTGGATTTGGTGTAAGGCCGACTAAAGTCCAAATAGATTTTCTACTACCCAAAGTGATCGGTATTGAACAAATAGTCGACCGAGATTGGTTAAGGTTTTCTCCCATCTAAAGCTATTGGTTCAGGTGATAGATGACCAACGAAATCGGTCTGATCCAACTCATGAATAGCCCTACTTAGCTATCACTCCAACCACCACCACCACCACCACTTGGCACTGCCCCACTGGTTCCTTACACGCCATCTTACTGACACACATCGCTTCATCTAACGTCATCATTCAGCACATTTTCCAACAAATTCAAAATCACTTCAATTTTGTCGTCGTTTTCCTCTCCCAAAACCCTTCTCTTACCTCTTCACCTCCTCACTTCATGCACTCTCTCTCTCTCTCTCTCTCTCTCTCTCTCCTTAGAATTTCTCTCTCTAGATCAACATTCTATACAGATTAAAAATGTCATCTCACTATAGTGAACTCGAATCCGACCTCTGTTTCTCCTGAAACCACTAGTAAGTCACCCATTCCTGAGTTTTAGCTTTGGTTTTACTATTCTTGAACTCTTGAACTTGTTCACCTCCTTTATTTTTCCAGTTTTCTTCATATTGTTACACATTTTAATTTGCTTAAGCATCGAATCATCACAAGAAACGTAGAGATTTTACATAATTTCTAGTAATTTTCTAGTTTTTTCCTTAATTCTTGCATGCTTATGTCTATTCTTGCCCATTCTAGACTCAAATCTGGTTTTTGTGCATTGAATCACCCTAAGTAAACAAAAAACTTAGATATTTTCAAAACTTCTTGCTAAAAAACCTTAGGTTAAACCCACCAAGAACACTCCCATGGGTGCCTTTAAGTGGAGAGTAGACTCTCCCATCAAGCTAGAACACTTCCGCCAAGAATTCAACATTCTGGTCTACGTTTAAATACATTTGGCAGATGAAAATGACTCCATAGAGCCCAAGGATAGCAGTATGCCCTTCCCTATTGTTTCTATAGTCGAGGGTGGGATCAGATTCCCCTGCCACATTCTTTTCTAAGAAGTCATGAACTTCTATAAACTAAACCCCATGTAGCTAGCCATCAATACCTTTAGAGTCATAATGGGTGTCGCCAAGCTAAATCGCCAACATGGTGTACACCTCACCCTTAGAGACCTCTAATATTGCTATACCATGTGTGGCCTTAAAACCAAGGGAGGTAAAACTTACTACCTGAAGCCGAGGTCTAACGAATTCAAGTTTGTGGGTGACCTCCCAGGTTCAAACAAAGGCACTAGAGATGATTTTTTTTTATCATCTCAAGCAACTGGGAATCCCCTCCTAGTGACAACCTCCGTCTTTACCCTTTGCCTGGGAAGGTTAGAGAAAAAGGTGAGAGTAAGCCCATACTTAGAAAATTCTTTATTTATTTTTTACTACAATTTTTCATTAAACTTAGAACTTAACACATATTGTTCTTTGTTTTAGGTCCCCCTTAGCTGAGCAAATCCCAGCGCAAGCAACAGATACGAAAGGACGAGATCGGCCAACTCCTTGCCTTGCCAATCAAAAATGCCACGCCCTTATCTTGCTAAACTTCATTCCTACATATAAGTCTCCCCTACCAGACTTGCCATCGCGGAGTCGAACTCCTTCTTCTAAAAACACTCTTGTATCTGCTCCAAACTCTTTCTCTTAAGAAGACCAAGCTTCAACCTCTGAACCAAGCCAACAACCTAGCATGTCATTAGTTACTCCTCTCATTGTCCCTCCAATACAAAGGCAACACAAGCGCCAAAGTAGTGATAATGCCACTGCAAAAACTAGAAACAGGCAACGCTGAGGTCCCTAACTTCGGACATACGACTTGTACAATCTGTTAAACACCCTTCCAGTAGTATACTGAGGTGGTGTCACTATTGCCACTACTGCTGAGGAAATGGCTCACAAAGCTATGGTTGTCGATAATCTTCTCAACAATATCCCTGGCATACTGACTGTGCAATCCACACCCACTTCTCCAAAGTCCAACAAACCCAAATCCAAATCCAAGGCCAAGGAAAAGCAAACAACGATGCTGACTTCCAAAGTCAAGGATCCTAAGGATAGCATATTTATCTCCCAGATGGCTATTGCAAAACATCCTACCTCTGAGTTTACCGAGGCTTAGGAAAGTAAGCACCTCAAGTCCACTAGAATGGAAGGATAAAGGGGCATCACTCCCGATGACAACTGGTTTCCCGAGATCCTTGTTAGCAACCAACCACTAAAGCTCAAAGACAATGCTTCCAAGAGTGCCAAAGTCATTGGCGCTCTTAGTATTGGGTTACTTCTGCCATCCAACATAGATGACATTAGCAACCTTAAAGAGTATGAGCACTTCTCTAAAATGACGCAATACTCCATTTCGGTAAGATTTCCACATTCTTTAAGCAATTTTCACTTAGGGTTTTTCCTTCACTACTGATCTCTTTCATTTCTTTTGTAGTCAATCCAACATGCCTACGTCTTTTCATACAAGGCTGAGATAATGAAGAAAGACCTTACCAAACAGACGTTGAAGTCGGCTGAGTACCTCCAGCCACTCAATGAATCCGAAGAGAAGTGCAAGAAGTAAAGGGAGATCATCACCGCCACCAAAACGAAAGCACAGAGAGCTAAAGCCTCTGCCAAAGCTACGGAAGAAAGAGTCACCGAAGTAGAGAAGAAACTGGCAGAAGCTTTAGCCAGCAAAAAGTGAGAAATCAAGCAAGCAGACACCCCAGCTTATGAGGGGTGGAAACAAGCTATGAAAGAGGCATACAAAAAGAAAATTTACATTGCCTGAAATAGAGGCTAGGTTATTGGATAGATGGCTGCCTTAAATGCCACTGTTGTCCTCAAGGATTCACTTTACCAAGATCTTATGAAGCTTGTACTTCCATTCCCTCCTCCCCCTAAGCCAAAAGACCCTCTAGTCGAAAAATCTGATGGCTTAGAGAAAGATGAAGATCTTCCAGCCAAAGCCACCTCGCCGATGGTCAACGAGGGTACCCTGGATCTGATTGGGAAGGATAATGAAGAGGTCTAGGACAACCAAGCTAACTCCACTACTAGCAACTAGGCAGACAAGACTATGGCCAAGAAGATGATTAAAGAGACTCTCAAGGAAATCGACGAGGAAATCGCTGCCGATATTGAAGCCGACACCTCAACCATGAAGATTACTGAAGCCCACACAACCGTTGTTATTGAAGTTGAACAAATTGAGGTTCAAACTGAAGTTCAACCAAAAGCTTAGCCCTTTTTGAAATTTTTTTCCAGTACTTCCATTTCTGAACAATGACAACCCTTTTTTACTAGCCGATATGCTGACAAATGTAAGCATACTTCCTTTTATGAATACAGACTTCTCTTTTGTGACTGTGTTGACTTTATACTCTGTTGTTGCTTGCTTTCTTTTGTCTTTCACTTTATATCTTCAACGCTTATCAAATATTTTTCCAAGTGTAACTTTCTTGATTATCACTGATAACTTACTTGAACTGGATCTCGGCCAACATCATCTTGGGTAACAGTACTACCTCGGATAATATCGTTAGATCCGTTAGGTTGCACTTCTACCTTGTTCACAAATTCCTGAAAATTTTTACCAAGTATTACTTCCAAGTCATAACTCTGATCATAACAAGGCCCATGATCTTGCTAACATATCTCAGCTTTCTACCCCCTTAATGTAGCGTAGGTTTCACTAATTTCCACATTATACAGTCAATGTCATATTCTTGCCTAGATCCTTCTGAGCTAGGCATCCTTGTCCAATGTCATCTCTTTAGCTCATCTAAGCAAAACATTTGAGGCTTTGCCTCAATGTACCAATTTTCGTGGTACTTGTTACCTCGACTTTACATGTACCTAACTGGCTAGGTCGGTAATCCGACATTACTGGCTATTGGTATAATCTCAGTTGATTTTGTCTTGTTTCTAGTTAAAACATCTCTTTAACTTAGTTCCGCTCTACCTTCTTGGTAAGTTTAAGTCAAATGTCTAGTTTCTCGTTGAAACATCATATCAGCCTAAACATATCCTAACTTTCTACCAAAGTTACACATCAAAATCATACAAGTTCTAACAAGAGTTGTGATGAACAAATCAAACTAAACTTTTATTAATAAAACATCAGGTAAGAACTTCTAATCAAACTTCTAAGTTACAATAGGCTAAGCTACTAATGATAAAAAAAAATAAAAAAAATAAAAAAAAAAACAACAACAACAACAACAACAACTTCAAATTGTGGGTGTTCCAAGGTCTTGGTTATTGCTTGCCATCGCTATCTTCTAATCGACATGCTCCTACACCAACAACCAAGGTGATCTTGGACGATCCTTCCCAGTTTGGGCCAAGTTTGCCCTTCCTGAGATCCTTCTTGTTGCCAACCACTTTCCTTAGGACAAGGTCTCTAACCTTGAATTCTCTGGGAGTGACCTTTTTATTGTAGGCTCTAGCAAATCCTTACTTGTATACTCCCAGCCGAAGTGATGCTCTATCTTTTCTTTCTTCAATCAAGTTAAGATCTCGAGCAAAGAATGCTTCATTTTGCCCACTCTCTACTACTTGTGTTCGTACACCTGGAATGTCGATCTCTAAAGGTATCATTGATTCTATGCCATAGGCCATGGCAAAAGGGGTTTCTCCAGTTGATAGTCTCAGCATACTCTGATATGTCCATAGTACATTAGGAAACTCTATGTCTTTTGCTGCTTCCAATCTCTTCTTGATTCTATTTAAGATGGTCTTGTTCGATGTCTCGGCTTGGTCATTGCTTTGAGAAAAGCTAGGCGTTGAATAGTACTTCTTGATCTTGTACTTTGCACAAAAGTCTTGATTAACTTGCTATCAAATTGAGTGTTATTGTCTGTTACAATGGCCTTTGGTATGCCAAATCTAGTGATGATGTTCCTCTAGATAAAGTTCTTGACATCCACATATCGAATTTTGGCTAATGGTTCAGCCTCTATCTACTTAGTGAAATAGTCAATAGCTACTAGGAGAAACTTTCTCTAGCTAGTTGTTTATGACAGTTGTTCGACTAAATCCATGCCCCATTGGGCTAAAGACCATGAACTAGATACTAGATTTATGACAAGTTAATGTATCAAAGGTGCAAACCTCTGACACTTTTCACACTTTCTTATATAAGCATCAGCGTCCTTCTGTATGTAGGGCCATCAGTACCATTGGGTGATTGCTCTATGGGCTAATGATCTGCCCCCAATATAGCTTCCACATACTCCTTCATGTATCTCGTACAAAAAGTCTTCAACTTGAGAAGGGTGCACACATTGCAATAGTGGTCCTGTGAATGACCTTCTGTAAAGATGCCCTTCGACTAAAAAGTAAAACTTTGCCGATCTAAGCCTTATCTTGTGTGCTTTCTTTTTGTCTTCTGGTAGTCTTCCATCCCTTACAAATACCACAAGTCTTGAACCAAGCTCAACACATATTGCTTTAGATTCAACAATTAAGGGCTATTTGGGCACAACAAATAGTCAATCATGATGGTTTTGGGAGTATCAGTCTTCACGGTTAAAGCTAGGTTAGTTGGCGCATCGACATGACTACTATCTTTTCAGCATACTTGTTGGAGATGGCAACTTCTAAATTGTCTCAACAGTTGAATGACCTTAGACTACCACATCATTGACTTCAATTGCAGTTGTTAACCTCAAACCTGCAATCAATGCCTCATATTTTGCTTTATTGTTTGGGGCCTTGAATCCCAGCTTAATTGACTACTCAATCACCTGTCTATCTAGTGCGGTCAGAACAACTCCTACCCCCGCTCCTTGTCCGTTGGAGCTTCCGTCAACAAAGAGCCAAAAAGATTTGCTAATGTATACATTGCAAGGCTTCAGTTGCTCAAATTTCTTCTTCTGGTTTACAATCTCCTCTGTAGGCTTAGGAGGTTGGACCACAATCTGCGAAGTTTCTGGCCTTACTATCCCCCCGAGTCTGAGGTTCATTTATCTAGGCCTTGAAATCAAGTTTGGATTACACTCATCAACAAAGTTGGCCAATACATGTCTTTTTATTGTTGTCCTTGGTCAGTATTCTATATCATACTGACCTAAAATGACAGCCCGTTGTGCTATTATTTCTTATAAATCTCCATGCTGCAAAAAGGATTTCAATGCATGTTTAGTTATCACTCTGATTGGGTGGGCTTGGAAATAGTGGTTCAATTTCTTTGCCTCCACCACTATTGCTAGTATTAACTTCTATAATGGTAAACATCTCGTCTCAAAACTGGCTAGGGTCTTGCTGATGTAGTAAACAGTTTTTTGTTCCCCTTCATCTTCTCGGATCACCATTATACTCATTGCATGATCTAATATGGCTAGGTACAAGAACAACTCCTCCCTAAGCATTGGTGTTTTCAAAGGTCGGAAAGACAAGTACCTCTTTAGGTTGGCTAGAGCAATCTCACAAACTTCAATGCAATCTCAAAAACTTCAGTCCACTTAAAGTCGATGGCCTTCTTTATTAGATGAAAGAATGACTTGCACTTATCAAAACTTCTGCTAATGAATCTGTTCAACGCTGCTGCCATACCAGTCAAGACTTGCATATCTTTTGCATTCTTCAGACTCTCCAGATCGAGGATGGCCTTGATCTAGTCAGAGTTGGCTTATATTCCTCTTATAGTGACTAAGTATCCTAGAAAATTACTTGATCCAACTCCTAAAGCACACTTGGAAGCATTTAGTAGAAACCAAAATGCCTTCAAGATCGTAAACACCTCCCTGAGGTCGGTTAAGTGATTTGTGGATTCCTTACTCTTTACAACCATGTCATCAATGTATACTTCAACTGTCTTCCCAATCAGATGTTTGAACATCTTGGTTACTAATCTCTAATATGTTACTCCTACATTCTTCAGTCTAAAAGGCATCACCTTATAGAAATCTAGGCCATTTGGAGTGATAAAGGTAGTTTTCTCCTGATCTGGTTCGTACATTGTGATCTGGTGATAACCTTGGTATGCATCTAGAAAACTCATTCTCCCTTGTCCCGAGGTTGCATCAACTAAATGGTCAATCTTTGGAAAAAGGAAACAGTATTTTAGGCAAGCCTTGTTCAGACTTGTGAAATCCTCACAGACCCTTAACTTCTTATTTTTCTTTTTGACCGCCATTGTGTTGGAGAGCCACGTCGAGAAATAGGCTTCTCTAATTGCTTGCACTTTTAGCAGCTTCTTTATTTTTTCTTCCACCGCTTCCACATGAATCATTGTGGGTTTTCTTGCTCTTTGGATTACAGGTTTTGCTCGGTTGTTGGTCTATCTACATTTAACCAATAATAGGTTACCTCGGGATCGATACTTGGCATCTCATAGGGCATCCAAGCAGTCACTTCTATTATAACGGTTTTGGTTTAGACCTGATCCATTTCATGCTCTTATATTTGGGATTTTGTGTCTTTAATTGTTATTTATGTCTTTTATCGTCTTGTTTTTAGTTAAGTTGGGTTATTAGCTATGTTTGAAATAGGTTAGGAGTTAGTTTTTCAAAAGAGTTGTTGTTTTATTTTTTGCTTGTTCGCTCGAGCGATGTTTTGGCTGCTCGAGCGATCTTTGAAATCTCCCAATATTTTGTAGGTCTGTAAAAGTTTTGGGAATAGGGTATCATCGCTCAAGCAATATTTCTTGCACTCGAGCGGTCTTCTTTAGTTTGCAAACTTCTGGAAAGGGGTTATTGTGTGTTTTGGTCGCTCGAGCTGTCTCATTTATTGTGTCTTACATTCGAGCGGTATTTTGATCGCTCAAGCTGTCTGCGCGTATATCAGTTCGGGAAAAGGGATTTTTGAATCACTTTTTCATTTCCTCTCTCTCACTAAAACCTTCCAAACCCTTATTTCTTTACTCTCTCTCTCTCTCTAGTTCTTGCTTAAAGCCTTAAATACTCTATCATCCATTGATTTCTCCACCATTGCTCCTTGGAGAAAAAGGTAGACCTTGTTGAACACTTCATTCTAATTGGAGAGGATCTCATTTTTGGCTCCATCAAAGTTTCACCCCTTGCTCTCTTTCTCTTTTACTCTGAAAGTAGGGATTTCTTCAATCTTTAGTATGATCCTTAGCTTGGTTATTTGCTACCCAGAAAGGGTTACTAATTTGGTAATTTTGGGGTTAAATCAAGGTTTTGATCTTGAAATATAAAAAAGAGATTTTTCAAATAAATGCTTGACAAGGGTTTGTGGAAGTAATCTATATTGATGGGTTGTGTTGAAATATGGGAGGATCTTTTTTTAAATGTGATTTTTGGAAATAAAGAAAGTTTTGTTTGAAAATTATTGATGTTTGTTTTATGAAAGGAAAATGAAGGATGTTGGATTTTGAAAGGATATGGAAAACGTATCTGTTAATGATGAAAGTGACGTTGGATATGTATTATCGATCCCATTTTAAAATTTATGAGATTTTATCTGTTATTAGAAAATTATCTGTTGAGTAGAAATATCTATTTTGGGCTATCGGTGGAGGATAGTCTTGATTGTTATAGAAATTGCATGAGGATTAGGTTAAATTGAAACTAATTTCTCATACATTATGCATCGAGCATTGTTTCATACTTGAACATTGAAAATGTATTATTTTGAGAAACATAGGTGTATACCTTGGTGAATCTGGTTAGGGGGTGTGGTTGTGGTTTATATTATTGGCTTGTGTGTCCTTGGTTGAAGTTTAGAAACCCGCACAGTTAAGTGCCGATCCTTCCAGTTAGTACCGATAAAATGGCTTTGTTAGTGCTTGTATAGCCTACTAGCAAACACGTACCTAGAAATTCCTAGTGTTTTGTATCCACTGCCATGTTTTCTAATATAAAAAGGATATTTTCACGAGCTGATATATAATTCTGGCATTGCATTGTTTTAAGATGAAAATGAAAAAACATTTGACGAACGGCATGCATGTGCATTCACCTCATGACTTCGTTAAGTTTCATAAATTGTGTTAAAGTATCTCTACTGGGTTTTAGCTCACCTTACGTGGAAAACAACTTTCAGGTGCTGATGATATGCGTCCACCAAGGACATAGCTTGGGAGGACTTAGAGCCAAGAGCTTCTTTTGTTTCTTTTGATGTAATTATTTTTGTACAAACCTTCAGCTTTAACTGTATTGAGTTGAACTCACTTTTGTTGTACCCAAGCATTATCTTGGAAAGATGTAGTCATTAGGGTATTAACTTATCCAGATAACCTTTTATTTCAGTTTGATCATATGTGGCATATGCTATAGATTCAGGACCTAGGATTTATGAATGTATATTCGCATATGTCATCTTTTGTATGGTAAAAGAAGATAAATGAAAGGTTATTATTTCGCATGTTACGTTTTCTTTTGATTATCATGAGATGGGTTGTTGTTATTATTTTGGGGCATTACATCTATGTTCTCTCTAAGGAAAGCTTACAATTCTCTTTCTTCCTCATCGGCCAAACTAGAGCCGAGAAGAAATAATCGTTCTTTATCCCCTTCGTTAACCAGGATCTTTTTCAACGATTCCTGGCTCTTGTCAGTTGGTTCTTTGCCGAAGTCTTCCAAGAGATTTTGGTATTCCTCTTCTACTTTAACTGATTTGACATCTCAGATACTACAAGTAAACTTCATTGCTGCAATGGAGCAACTTTTCGCTTGCACCTGATCTCCTGGAATTTCCTCGATCCCGAAATCTATTGGGAATCGAAGTAACTGATGCAAGATTGAAAGGACAACTTGCATTGCACGAAGTCACAGTCTCCCCAAGATGTCATTGTAAGGTGATGGGGTATCGATCATAGTGAACTCTGTCATCATTGTCTTTGTGTCTGCTTGTACATTCAAACTCATGACCCCTATAGGCCATATTGGCATCCCGTTGAACCCAACCATTAGACTGTCAAATGGTTCCAGATCTTTTTGCCTAAGGTCGAGTTCCCTAAAAACTCCAACATAAATGATGTCATAGGAACTACCTTAATCAATGAGTATCCTTTTCACTTTACATTCTCTGACGAACAAAGTAACTAGCAATGCATCGTTGTGTGGCTATTGAACAATGTCTAAATCTACCTCCGTAAAAGATATCACTGGCCCCTGACATTTCGTTGGTTGAGGTCTCTTCTTCTGCACTTGAAATACCTACTACAAGTACTTCACAGTTTGAGTGTCCCTTCTAATCTCATTAGCGTTCACCTAGGAATGGATCACGTTAATGACTCGAGGTTCCTCAACCCGAGGTGCTGCAAACAAAGGTGTGGTGGTGCTCCTGCTAGAGCTTGGCCTCATTCACATGTTATGTATTCATTCTTTCCTTGTCAATTAAGTTCCTCAGATGACCTTGCCTGACGAGGTCTTCTAAATGCTGCTTCAGATCGACATCCCTCTGTCATATGCATATTCTTATTATGATATGTACATGACTTATCTGAGCATCTCCTCATGGACACCTTAGGAACCCTTTGGGGTGATCTGAAGTAAGGATTATTTCTTATTCTTTCCAAGATCTTATAAATGGAAATCTTGAAGATAGTGATGACTGCCTACATCAACTTCATTCTTGGCTCTCCGTTGACATGGTCTACTCCATTCCTCCTCGATGATTGGTTCCGCCTAAGTGAATTGTTTCTTTTCTCTTGTTTACCAATACTTCCTTGTTTCGGCTTGTCTTCTTGTCCTAGCATACTTTTTAATCCTAGCCATTAGATTTTCCACTGACATTGGGAGAGTCTTAGCCAAAGATTGTCTAAGTGGGCTATCGTCTTCTAGGCCATTCTTAAATGAGATAACAACAAATTCCTAGTTATAACCTGGAATTTGGTTGTAAACCTATAATATCTTTTCGCATAGGCCCTCAGACCTTTACCGGCATCCATCTTCATAGACACCAACATGTCAACCCTCAATGGTTGAATGTTGTTCGTGATAAACTGACTTACAAACATCTTAACCAGACCATCCCAACTCTTTACCGATCCCTTTGGTAACTTCAAAAACCAATTTGAGGCTATGTCTCCCAATGTTACAGGGAACACCTTACATAATAGTGGATCATTTCCACCCCATAACAACTTCGCATTAAGATAAAGTCCAATATGAAAATTAGGGTTAGATTTACCATCATATCTATGAAAGTTTGGCATGGTGAAGCTCTTCGGTCCCTCAAACACTTCCAGCTCCTTGGAAAACGACATATTTGGCATGTTAAGTGATGTGACCTCAGCAGCATTCCTCTTCTTCTAAAGGAGGTTACATGAATACTCCTTAGATCACCTTAGTGTCCTGATATTAACCGACTTCAACCTCTTCGGTGCACTACTTCATGTGCTGGGGTTTGGCCTCTTGCATCCATTAAGATCCAACAGCTTCTCGGTGCGGTGACCTTGTCCATTCACTTGCCTCAATCCTTTAATCTGCAATGGTATCTCTTTTCGGAGTTCACATTTGCTAGCGTGTGCTGATTATCGTGGAGAACTGTAACTTGCTTTTCGTGCTCCTTTCGGATACGATTAGCCCTACAGTTCGAACTCCCGCGATTCTGAATCTGGTTTTACAAGTGCAATGTGAAATAGATGAACACAAATGAGTCCAAATTTGGCAAATCTTTTAGAAAATCGATTTTGAATCAAAAATGCCAAAAATGGACCGCTTTACCAGATTTTAGAGTCACCACCTAGATATTTTTGGAAAATTTAAGAAACCCGTGACTTGTGCCAAAGGCCATTAGTCCGTCATCACCAAAGTGTCTCGGCTCGGAAACTTAGGTATGAGAGAAGAAGGTCATGACCCCACTCACCCGATCAAAGCTCAACCTCTACTAATCATGATATGATTTTTATTTACATTATATGCCCTTGTTCCGATTATTAGGCTAATGTTACTAGGTAATGCACACAAGGATAGACCAATTCACAAAATTTTGGAATGCATTGATTTTATGTTTGTTTTTTAAAAAGTGTTTTGAATACGTGCCAATTGAAAAAGCGAGCTTGTATTGACATTAATCAAATTATTCTAATTTAAGTAAAAAGGCCTTTATCCACTTGCATTCAAACAGGTATATCACTTAAGCACTTAGCCTCATGGTATTATACTTGATATGGTAACATAAACACACAATGCAATATGCTAAAGTAAGAAATGCTCACCTAGTACTTCAAGCCAAATAAAGCAAGATAATTAGAAGAAATGCATGCTCCTAAACAATGTAATATGACTAATGCAACGCACACATTATGCAAATAATAAGTTCGGCTACTAACATGGCATGTGATTCATTTCAAGGCATGCGATAAAGCATGTATTCGAGCAAAGAGTTTGAATTTGACATTAGTTAGAATGATGAGCCGAACCCTTATGCGTGCAAGATGAATGGATGCAAGTCATGGAAAATGCTAAGTAAATATGATGCTACCATTATAAGCGGGTAAATAAAAAGGAGAAAGAAATGGGGGTTGGAAGACATACACAATTATTACATATTTTGCCCTCGTGCAAGAGGGTCTGAATGAGTGTCCGAATTCACTACTTATTACAAGTCCAAATGAATACTAAACAAATAACTAACTATCTAATTTATTATAACAAGACATTATGACAATAATTACAATGATATAATAAACAACAATAGTTACAATAATAATAATTACAACAATAACATAAAAAGTAATTACAACAGCATTATGAACAATAATTATAACAATAATAATAAAAGAAAAGAAGATGCACAAGGATTATATGCGCGTCAATGAAGGCCGTTTGCAGAAATTACTTTGTCTACCCTCTATGCAATTGCTCTGTTTTACCCTCAACCACTGCCTTTTGTTTCTGTTTAAAGGATTTTATTTACCAAACATTGGAACCCGGCTGGACCCCAATGAGGCGCGGCCGGGTCCAAGAAAATCTGGTTGTGCCCTATTTTCGTGCAGAAAAATATTTTTGTGCTCTGAGGTGAAAATAGTGCAGAAAGAGCCTTTCTAAGCCCTATTTGTCCCTTCTGTTCTTCTCTGTCATGGGGAAACTCAAGAGAAGAACGGATTCAATTCCAAAACCATGAATGATAGCAAGATGATTGCTTGATGATTTCGAGCACGTTTGGACAAAAAGTTAATAAATGCAATGAAAGACAACCACCCTTCCCTCCTATCATAAAGTTAGCTCAAAGAGGGAGGTAGACACGCCTCAAAATTTATTAAAATATCATGAATTAATATATAATGACTCTTGACGCGATGGACTAGGCATAATGTCCGGCCGAATCTAACCACTTTTATTCATCTTCTTTATGTTGGTTTCATTGATTTTAAACCAATTTTATTAGTCCTTTTTGACTTACATTTCCATTCTTTAACCATTTTGTTCCAAAGTGATATTTAAGTCCACTAAAGGAAGAGAACGCGAAATGATCCTTAGCATAAAAGAGAGACTATGCCTTGATGATGAACCTCCGAAGAGATTAAGCCATTGAGCATAGGAGGTCTCTTTCTCATGCATTGAATAACAATCAATTGCTTGAAACAACTCTCAAACAAAGAAACCAAGAAAGGAGGAAGGGTGCAGAAATGATTATGCGAAGTTTATTATTACCAAAAAAGAAACTCTTTACATAGAAACTAAGTAAAGAAGGCTATCAACTCGAATAACTCGATGTCTAAGGACTAAACAACAGAAGCCATGAGGACGTTCAACACAACAAGCAAAGTATTCAAAACATAAACTAATTAAATGGATTAAAACATCCCTAAATAGCCCCTAAAGCATTTAAAAAAAAAAAAAGTAGCTAAAAGAGCACAAAAAGATAGGTAAGGACAAAGAGACACAAAACTAGTAAACAAGAGCAAGGAGAGGTGGCTAACCCCTCCAGTTTTGAGACTTCTAAACCATGTTTTTCAACCCTTTTGAACTCTGAAAATCAGTGTGAAAACCTAAGAAAAGAGTGTAAAAACAAAGGGTATATGCTATGGGATAAGGTGCAAGAAAGGGTGTTAAGCCTATTTACCTTGGTAGCTCTTCAACCCCAAGTTCTAACACTTGGAATGGATCCAAAACAGCACAAAAACACAAGAAATAGATAGAGAGAGATTGTAATGAAAGTAAGGAAAAATGTGACAAGCTTATACCTCTTGAAGAGAGCAAGCTTTGGTTGTAAACCAAACTTGATCCTAGCACACTCTCAAGGTTGAATTATGATTCTCAAGGCTCAACCAAGGCTCCAACGTTCAACTCTAAGGGTGTATATGATGTATAGATATGGTTCAAGGATGATATAATATCACAAAGCTAGCTTGCAAAGGAAGAAAGGGCTCTCAAAGGTGTTTTTGCTTTTTTGAAATTTTTCTAACCTTCAAAACAGAGATATATGCTCGTATTTATAGAATTTGAGCCAAATAGGTCACAAATATCTTCAAAAATAGACAGCTGGCAGATTCCTACCCAAAACAGTGTTTCTCGCCCAAAAGGCACGGCCGGCCCCAAATGGCCACGACTGGCCCCAAAGGAGGCACGGTCGGGCCCCAACGTGGCTCCCCTGTTCCTCTGTTTCAAGCTCAGAGTAGGTTGGCATGGTGCTTAAAAAATGGATTTTTGTGGTATAAAGGTATAGAAACAGCCTAGGTATGGAAGGTTGAGATTTTTTTAGAGCCAAAAATCAGATTCCTTCGCTGAGAATTCGAAACATTGACAACGTAACTTTCACCATCAAGTGCTCAGAATAAAGCGCCCAAGTCTTGTGGGCAGTTGTAACTTGCTTTTCATGCTCTTTTCGGATACAATAGCCCTACAATTCGGATTTCGTGGTTCTGAATTTGATCTCACAAGTGCAATGTGAAATACATAAACATAAAAGAGTCCAAATCCAGCAAATCTTTTGGAAAATCGATTTTAAATCAAAAATGCCAAAAATGAACTGCTTTACCTGATTACAGAGTCGCCACCTAAATGTTTTTGGAAAATTTAGGAAACCCATAACTCGTGCCAAAGGCCACTTATCCATCATCACTAAAGTGTCTCAGCTCGGGAACTTAGGTACGAGAGAGGAAGGTCATGAATTGAGCACCCCACTCGCCCAATCAAAGATCGGCCTCTACTAATCATGATGTGATTCTTATTTACATTATATACTCTTGTTCTAGTTATTCGGCTAACATTACTATGTGTTGCACACAATTATAGGCTAATTTGCAAAAATTGGAACACTTCGATTTCATATTTGTTTGAAAATTGTTTGAATACGTACCACTTGAAAAAGTGGGCTCGTATCTAAATTAAGCAAATTATCCCAATTTAAGCAATTAGCCTTCACCTACAGACATTCAAACAATTATATCAATTAAGCACTTAGTTCACGCTTGACGTGGCAACAATCACATACGAATGCGATATGCTAAAGCAATAAATGCTCACCTAGTACTCCAAGGGAAGCCAAACAAAGCAAAATAATTTAGAACATGCATGCTCCTAAATAATGCAACATGACTAATGTAACACATGCGATATGTAATTTAAATCAGCTCAGCTACTAACATGACATGTGAATCAATTTGATAGTATGTGGTTTGAGCAGGTTTTCAAAGAAGTAATAAATAACAATATGAGTTAGAATGATGCGCCGAGCCTAATGCATGCAAGACAAATGAATGCTTTATACATGGGAAATGCTAAACGAAATATGATGCTCTAAACTATCCATCATAAGCGGTTAAATAAAAAGGAGAAAGACATGGGGTTAGAAGATATACACAAATATTACATATTTGCCCTCACACAAGAGGGTCTGAATAAGTGTCTTAACTAATTACTACGAATTAACTAACTATAACAAACCAAATGAAATAAATTAACTACACTAGCTAATTAGTACAAATTGGCCCTCGCACAAGAAGGTCCGAATAAATGAATTAGCTAAGCTACTTAACTAACTATTACAGCGCCGAATTTAACTAACTATCCTGGCTAATTAAATGATTACAACACAAAATTAATTACTCTAACTATTACAACACAAAATTAACTAGCTACGTTAATTAATTAATTACAACACAAATATAATAATATAAAGGACTAACTAAGTAGTTACACTATAAGATTAATTAAGCTAAGTAATTAAGTACTCTAACTAATTAGCCCCGAGAAGTAAGGAATGCTCATGCATGAAGGCGGTTTCCATCAGAAAATGCCTCTGTTTTGTTGCCAAAAGGGTTTTGTTTTGCAGTCAGAAAATTACACTATTTTCACCTGAGCCTCTGCTCTGTTCTGCAGGAAAAAAGGGACATTGCTTGGTTGAAAAAGGTGGCCGGCTGGCCAGAAGTGGTGGATGGCCATACAAAAAAAGTGGTCAGCCGGCCACTAGTTTGTGGTACTGCCTTGCTGCAATAGATAACAAACAGAGCATTTTCAGAAGATGTCTATCCACTCTGCCTCTCCTTATCATCAAATAGTTCAAAGGAGGGGTAGGCTTGATTCGCAAGCCACCAATCGACGCAAATTCATTGCGTGATGACTTATGAACCAAGGGATACAATCTCAATAAATGCATAATGAAAGACCCACGAACCTCTTCCCTATCATGGTATTGATTAAGGGAAATGGTTGATATTGACTCTTGAACCGTTTTCATCACTAACAAGTATAAAACGACTCAAGACTCAATGGGTTCAATTAACATCCGATTGAACACAAACCATTTTATTATCTTGCTCCATTTTATTCCAATTTTAATACCTTTTTTAATTACATTTCTATTCCTTAAGCCTTTTAGTCCAATAATGAAGATTAAGTCCACTAATGGAAAGAAGTGTCAAACAAAGGGTTGTTTTGGGCATAAGAGAGATGTCATGCCGTTGGTAATGAACATCCGAAGAGATTAAACCATTAAGCACAACAATCTCTATCTCAAGCTTAAACAAACAATCGGTTTGAACCGACTCTCAAAGCAAAGAAGAAGCCAAGAAATAAGAGAAGTACAGAGATGATTAGAGATAAACACAAGTATGGAAAGCTTGAAATAAATGCTATCAGCTCAAATAGGTTGGTATCTAATGCTTAAAACACCAAACCTATGAGGACTATTACACTACAAGCATGCAATACAAAGCATAAATGACATGAACAACTTAAAACAGCACTGAAATTAAGGTAAAAACATCTACAAAAGTAAGCTAAAATAATGCAGCAATCAAACTAGTAAACAAACCAAATGAGGGGAGGTTAAGCCTTTCATTTTTGGGACTTCAAAACCACATTTTAGCCTCTGAAAAACCTTTGAAAATTAGTGGTAAAAAAGCTCCCAAAAAAAAAAAAAGAGAATGAAAATGTGGGAAACACAAGGGAAAAACCTAGAGGACAAGGTTCAAAGACGGGTGGTCCACTCCTCTATCCTTAATGGCTTTACACCACAAGTTTCAGTCTACAAATACAGGTGAAAAATGGCCCAAAAACTGTAAGAAAAGATAGGAAAGAAATGGTACAAAAGAGCTAGGACGTATACCTCTTGAAGAGGAGTGATCCTTTGAATTACAAACAACCAATTTCACACCCTTAAGAGCTAAAATGCAAGCTCAAACACCTCAGCAAAGAACCCTCAATGTTTGGTTTAGAGTGTCTAGGCAAAAGGTATAGAAGTTGCAAGGGAGAGAGAGAAAAATGTAGAGAGAGAAATATTTTTCAAGACTTTTTCCACAAATTTTTCAAACCTAATTTTGAGAGGGAGTCATCTATATATAGAAATATATGAGACTATCTCGACAATATCTATACAGACACAGCTGACACAGCTGGCAAAAAGATCTAGTTTTTGACACAAGTGGCTGGCAGACCACTAATAGGGGGCCGCTGTACACTAAAAGTGGCCGATAGGCCACTAGTGGGTTTGCAGGCCCCTGGATGGTCAGGCTTGAAAAACTACTATTTTGGTCCAAAAACAAGACCCAAGGGTTGTAGGTTTCTGAGGCTCAAAACTGAGATTTCCTGCTAGGGAAATTGAGCATTTGGACAAGTGTGTAAATTCATCATTGGGTGATCAATCGGTGGTACCCAAGTCTTAGGGCGGTAAAAAATAGGGTGTCTACAAGAACAAACTGTCTATCTCCCATTACATCGTACTGACGTTTGCCTACTGTTCTGGACACCAACATTGATGACCACTGGTGGTAATGTCGGCATCGATGGTGTCAGCTGCAATACCTGATTCTATACCATGAACTTCATCATGGTCTACAACTTTGTCACCTTATTGGCCAAATCCTTTACCTCCGCATCCCAATGTAAACATTGGTCTTCCAAATCTAGATATCATTTTCGTTACAATATTCTTCTAGGGGTTGATTTGGTGCCCTCCTATTGCCCCTTCTCAAGTTGTCCTTTGCTCTTGGATTTCGGCCGTTGGTGGCATTATTCGTTCCTGGAACTTCCTCCCTATTATTCCCCCCATCATGTTCATCTCCGTTGTTAAGATTGATGCGCTCTCCTTCCTCACTATACAAGTCGTCTTCAACCCGCGGGTTCTGCATGTTGTGTACAACGTTGGCTATCTATCTCGACTAAGTTCTCACAAACGGCGCCAAATTGTGGGTGTTGAATTTTGACCTCACAAGCAAATTGGATCTCTTCGCCGAGATCCTGGGAATTATACCATAGAGCATGTACATGAATAGAGAAGTTCAACACCTGTGCACAAAAAGAAACAAGACTAGTGGCTTGTCTACCTGGGACACTCCGATGATCAAGTTAGTCAAACAATGTCACAACTATCTCGGCTCAAATAAACAAATAACTTTTAAGTAAAATGTACCTTAGACCCACAGGGGTACCATCTTTATATAGTAATCAATGTCCACTTTCTCCTAGAAATCTTACATTATGGGACTCTTATCCTTCACTAGGATAACACTTATCTTGACTCATCCCATTCGGAATGGGATCAACTCTCTTAAGAGTCCAATCTTACCCAAACAGATAGTCTAACTTTAACTAGCACTTTTATCCTCTATATGATTATCTCATGTTCTGGTGTGATCAAATCACACCTCGGCTAACCAGGATCACCCACATGTAACCTCAGTTAACAACCTAAATCACGTAGACAACTAAAAAATTATGTCCCCACAAATCACATAAAATAAATGATTAATTACAATTTAACTTCTAGCTATCATTAAATATCACGTTATCTTTTTATTTTTAAAAAATCGTAAAACCAACACCAAACATGGAGTGTGAAGTCTCTGATTTATTGTGAGGGGGGGATTGATTAGGGGGAGGGGAGCCAAATGAACTGCGATGCATTGTCAATTCTCAAATCCAAAAGCAAATACTACTAAATGTAGAAGAAGATTGGTGTGAAATGGTATTCATACAAGTGGCTTTTCTTTACCCCCTATAACTCACTAATCCAAAAGCAAATACTAATAAATGTCGAAAAAGATTGGTGTGAAATGGTATTCATACAAGTGGCATTTCTTTAGACCATATAGCTCACTACTCCTTGTCCCACAAACTGGTCCACCATTCATTATGGATTAGTTGGATGGATAACCTCCCCATTAATTTATTAAATTTTATATTATTATTCAAACAAAACACACCTCACCTGTACAACTTCTCCATTATGTCTGGATCTCAACAACTATTACAAAGATTAAAAAATTTCAGAATTCTCATGGAAAAATGTAGGAGTATCAACTTTGCTCCATTAGTTTATACACTACTTTTTATATTTTATTTTATTTTTTAAAAATTGATTTATATAGTAACATTAAGAACACCAATACAAAAAAAAAAAAAAGGAGGTGATTTGGATTCATTCAAAGATAATAACTCTATATGCTTTTGAGTTTTTTTATTAGTTTTTTTTTTTTTTTTTTTGTCTTTAATGATTTTTTTTTTTTTGGATATTTTAATCAATTTTATTTTTTTAATGCACCTAATTTAAATGTATTGAAAAAGTAAAATATTTGTAAAAATATATAAAAAAAATTCAATAAATACTTAAAAATATAAATAAAAAAAAGTACTCAATTTTTATATTTAGTGAATTTTAGGAATTTTTTTATTTTTACTTTTTAAGTGTGTTTAGATTAAAAAATTGATAAAAATATTTTAAAATTCACAGAAAATTAAAAAATACAACTCGAAAACTGTGTCTGAATATTCAAAAATCATACAGAGTGAACGTGACTTAAATTCATTCTAAGTACGAGTCTTACCAAATTTACAATTTAGATCATACTTTGTTGATTATTTTACTCTGTTATTGATTGTTGGTCCTAGTATTAGTGATAGTCAACTCATGTTTACCGTTGGGGATGGTGCTTGTTGGTATATCACAATACCGATTCCTGCAATTACTCAGTGTGATATCAAATGTCAAACAAAAAAAAATAAATTTCAACTTGTTGGATCATAAATAATTACAAGGATAATTCTATTTACACATTATAAATTATTTCAAGTACATATTATTAAAATATTAAATTTATTTCAAGTACATATTATTAAAATATTAAATTTATATTAAAATAATCTCTTAAAAAAATGACTATTACGGATTATAAGTGTGTTTGGTTTGAGTTTTTTGGATTAAGTTTTTTTAAAACTAAGGGCTTGTTTGGTTTGTTTTTGAGAGAGTTGTTTTTGGAAAAAAATTTGGGAAGAGAGTTTAGAAATTTTTTTGGTTTGTTTGGTTGTATATTTTGGGAAAGTTATTTTTTTGGGAGTTTGGGATGATTTGATATTTTTGGAGAATTTGAGTAAATGTGTGTGAGAGAAAAAGTGATTGAGAATGAGAGAGGAGAGAGAAAAAGTGATTGATTAATGTGTAAGAGAGAGAAAGTGATTTTGGAAATTTTTTTTAAAAAACTCAAACCAAACAATTTTTTAGAAATTTTTTTTTAAAACTCATCTCTCAAATGCAAACCAAACATGTTTTTTGGTTTTCGTGTTTTTTTGTTTTTAGTAAATATTTTTAAAATTTTAAATATTTTTTTATTTTTTTAGATGCACCTTACTTAGATATATCTAAAAAGTAAAAAAATTGAGAAAAAATATTTTTAAAAATTAATAAATACATAAAAATACAAAAAAAAAAATGTACGGAATTTTCTTTTTTTTTTTTTGTATTTTTGGTATTTAGTGAATTTTTAAAAGGTTATTTTTACAATTTTTTTACTTTTTAGGTATATTTATGTTAGATTTGTCTAAAAAGTAAAAAAAAAATTTGCTTAAAATATTAAAAAAATTCAGTAAAAACAAAAAAAAAACCCCAAAAAACAAGAAAGTAGAATTTCCTGAAAAGTGTTTTTGAAAAAATGGAACCAAGCAAAATGGTCTATCAATCCAAAGAAAATTCATACATCAAAATACAAAACACTCTTTGCACATCATCATATATAGACATATAAGCATTGTATTTCTTTATCATTATCCGGCACTTATCATCTTCTCCATTATAATCTAACACACTACATTCATAAATATCATTCATTATCAATTAGTTTACTTGATTCTCTTCTCTATTATACTTCTATTCCCAACTCAAAATATTATTATCTTTAAAGACTTAGGATTTAAAACATTGGAATCAATCAGTTTTAAAGTTTTAAACATCGGAATCAATAGTTTTAAAGATTTTTAAACATCATAAATGGCACTCAATTTCTTGCTTTGGAACAATGTATCAATGAATACTATTTACAAAGGCAATTTTGTTTTTTTGTTTTTTCTGTTCGTAAAAACATTAGAAGGATGGTTTTGTTCATCACACGTTCGGATTAACCATGGTTGAACATTTACATAATAGTCAATGTGAACAAAACTATTTTGTTCAAATTATTAAGGTTGACTAAATATTAAATGTTCATACGTAAAAAACTAAACATAATAAGTCTGAACGAGTTGAGTTGTCTATTCCAAAAAGTATGAACTTATTAATTTTATTCAACATAAATATTTCAACCGTATTTATTTTGTTCAATTTTATTTTGTTGTACAATATTCAATCAATCAGTGTCGAGTTAAACTCAAAATAGAAACAATTATGGAAGATGAATCGCTAAGCAAATAAAAAACATATAGAAAAAATTAACCTAGGTGATGTTCAAAGGTAAGAATCAGAGATCAAAGGTATGAGAGAATGGTGTGTGCTGAGAGAATTTTTGATGTGAATATAGAATTTCCCTAATTATCAATTCTTGGAGGTTGTAATTCATAAGTAAAAAAAACAACAAAAAAAAAACAATAAAAGTTGCACCTCAATAAGATTTTCACCATTTCATTATTGCTTTTCCCTCGCTTCTTGCCAAATTATAATTTCACTCAAAAACTATCAGTGATGTCATCTCTAACGGTGACAAATCAAGAAATTAATTTAGTGCAATCTCATTTTTTTTTTGCTCATAATTAATAACAATATAATGATATGATTTTTGAGCTAATATAAAGCATAAAATGAATGCTAATAAAGTTTACAAATTGTTTTTCTTAACCAATGTGTAGCGTAATTTTTTTTTTATTATATGAAACAAGACCTGTTTTAATATGGTAATAGGTGCCACATCGGCAAATATAAAAGGCTTGTAAGGGGTTGTTTGGGATGATCTAAATAAGTATACTTTTTGACTTTTTATGAAATATGAGTTGAGTTTGGGTTGGGTTTGAAGTGATGTGTTAGAGAGGTGATGTGACTTAAATAGGATAGTGACTTTTTAAATTTTTATCTTTTTCAAGACATGCCACACTTGGCCTTATTAGTTATATAATATTACCCAAACTTCAGTACTAATGACGAAAGTTTAGCACAAAATAAAATCTTTAATCATAGCACAAATCACCAAAGATAAGAGAAAACTTTGCATATACTGTATAATCATCCTGGGTAATTACAAACACACTCCTTGAAATTTTCTTAAAGTACAGATTGTTCCTGTAGTTTGGAAAATTACAAATATCTTCTTGGTAGAATTTTTTATTTTATAGAATTAACTATAAAAATGAAATTTATAATTGCTTTCCTATACAATAATAAAATTACCTAAATTATTAATTGAAACATATTTTTAACATCTTTAAAACCTATTAATTGATTTGATAATTTATTAATAAAATTGTCGATTTGTAATGAAATTAGAAACTTCAGGGGTGGAATGTAATTTTCAAAACCATCGGGAGCGATTCGTATTTTAATCGAAGCTCAAAAGATGTATTTGTAATTTACCCATATACATTTAAAGGACGTTTAGTGTAACTTATTTCAAACTGAAAACTAGGCTTCGTTTGGCAAATGGTGATTTTAATCAAAAAGTCAAAAAATCATTAAAAAAATCAAAAAACCAACAACCTATACTAAAAAGTCAAAGATTCCATTTTCTCTCTACTTTTTGCACATCTTTTCCTAAAAAAAACAAACCAAAAAGTCATCCCAAACATGCAATATTTTTTTTACATCATATTTTAGCAAAAAAATCAAAAAGTTACTAAAAAAGTTTGTTCCCAAACGAGACCTAAAAATCATTAAAAAAAAAAAATTTGAAAGCACTGTTTAGTTTTTCAGGTAGTATTTGATAACGTTTACATTTTTTGTTTATGTTTACAAAAATTTATAGCATTTGGTAACGTTTACGTTTTTTGTTTATGTTTACAAAAATTTATGGTATTTGGTAACGTTTACGTTTTTTGTTTATGTTTACAAAAATTATATAAACTGGCTTTTGTTTATTTTTTGAAAAACATAAACTACAAACGCGTTTGGTTTGAACAAAATGTTTGAAAAATTTTAAAAACATAAACTAAAAAATATGTTTGTTCAGACCTAAAATATTTATATTTATTTTTTATTATTTATGATAATGGGTCATACACATTATAATTGAAAAAAAAAATTAATTAAAAAAATTATTTGAAAAAAAAAAATTTATTGAAAAAAAAATTATTTAAAAAAAAAATTTGTTAGTCAAATTTTTAAATTTCTATTTAAAAACCAACGTAAACTCATTTTTTGAGTTTACGCTTTTTTCTCAAATTTATAAACTAAGACAACCATTTATAAATCAAAAAAAAAAATTATCAATTAAGTTTTTATAACAGTTTTTTAAATTTTTATAAATATAAACTGAAAACTGAAAACGAAATGGTTACCAAACAAATCAACTTTTTTTAAACTATTTTTATTTCATAAGTTATAAACCAAAATTGTACCAAACACTCTAACATAAATTCCAATATATATATATATATAAGTATGCACTTCTTTTAAGCATTTTTGTGATATATATTATCTATTTTTTGTGGTAAATATTGCCCCCTCCTTCTTTTTTTTTTTTTTTTTTTTTTTTTTTTGGGGGGGGGGTAGAGTTGCAACGATTTTTGTTAGAGCCACCTCTTATTCCCAACAGCAATTGATTTTACATGACATAGAGAACTTGATTCTACAAGTAGTATCACAACTAGATTGCCATGGGTTCAAATCACAAATCCTATAAAAAGTTAAATTATTTTTAACACCAATTAAATGTAGGTGAGATAGTGGAACTTGATCCCACAGACAATATGAATGAAATATTCAGATGTTAAGGCCAAAGCACATGCAAGGTCAGAGCATGGGAAGCAATTGGGATGCCCCTGTCAACACTCTCCTGCTTTAAACAACCAGTTTGTGTGGCAATTCAACAATCTCAAAACTTTTTCACATGGTTCCCCTTTTTTAGTGCATTACACATGCCTTAATAAGTGGAATGTGTAGCTTCCACGTGAATATAGTAGTAGTAGACTCATGGTGATGGAGTAAAATATCAGGGACATCTCAGTTAAATTGCAACTCCATGCGTGTGGAAAAAATGGAAATTCAAAGACAAGTTAGAGCTTTACTCGATGCTCCAAATCATGACCCTTCATCCATTGCTCATGCAATAATCCTAGCAACATGTAGGGTTGTAAATAAATTAAATTGTTAATGAACAAGCTCGGTTCAGCTCGTTCAGAACTCGGCTTGGCTCAGTTCGTTTAGTAAACGAGCCGGGCTTGAGCTGGCTCGTTTAGTAAATGAGCTAAGCTTGAGCTTGCATAAACTCGGCTCGTTTATCTTTATTTAAATTATATAATAAATATATTATTTATATATTAAATAATATAAATAATATTTTTATTTAAATAATATTTTAAAAGAGCCGAGTCAAGCCGAACTTAAGTTTCATTAATATTAACGAGCCGAGCCGAGCTAAGCTCAAACCCAGTTCCTTATCAGGCCAAGTTCGAGCTCAATAAACGAGCTCGCTAAGTAAACGAGCCGAGTTCGTTTGCAGCCCTACCAACATGTAAACCAAATACAAAACGAGATGCAGAAAATACATGAATAGACAGAATTGTCTAGAATTGAGTCCTACCAACAAATCTTGTAAAATCAAGCCCATTCATGTGTTTTCCGTGTCTAGTTTTATATTTGATTTTTTGGTTCTTAGACATACTTCTGTTCATGAGATTGTTATACCTATATTGCAATCAACTCAAAATCTACTGATAAATTCTGTTATATTCTTGAACAATGTCAAGGGAGACATTTTGCAAATAAAAGTGCTTTTTTCTCCCCTCCTCCCCTCTTTGCATATCATCAGATAAAATTTACAGTGACAAATGAAAGGAAGACGTGTCGGGGCTGATATCCTTGGCAACCCGGAGAAGGTGTTCAATGTTGATCTTGGGGTAGTGCTGCAGAAGCTTCAAGTTGGCTATGAAATCACCACTCAACAAACTGCTTTTAATGCATAGCAACATCGCACAACATACCCGTAAAAGCATTTCCTGCACAAAGAGAAGAAAACTAGACTGAGTAAAAATTGAGCTTCTTTTGTTTGTCAATAGCTTACATATTAGCCACTTCTTGACTATTTTCAGCTACAAAAAATATTTGCCCACTTGACAATGGCTGATTTAGCTGACAAAATGGGAAATAAACAACTTTTCCGCTCAACTTCCCAATAACAAAGGGACAACTTGTTTACCATTTGTCAAATGTATTAGTTTTTTTTTAGCAAAATTACGTTTAACTAAAAAAAATGCCAAAAAATAATAATAATAAAGCATAAAAAAATCTACAAAAAACACATTTGCCAAACCCCACCTAAAACTAGTTGAGCCGAGAGAGAGAGAGAGAGAGAGAGAGAGAGAGAGAACCTGAACACCAAAAGGATTGCTTAAAAGGGTATCCCAAATCCTCATGACAGAATGAAGATCAAATTCCTGCGTAAGCAACAGAGTGATCCACCTAAATCCATAAAATTGTGGGTTGACCTGCTCATTAGGACCGATAACATAAGTTTCTCATAATTCAAACTTCAAATCAAATAAGTTGTTGACAACATTACAAACTTTCTTTGGTAGTTGACAGAATGACACTTTTTAGGCCGTATCATGGATTTGAGTAGGATTTGAAAAAAAAAAGGCGAAGGGAAATGGAAAAGAAATTTAAAAAATAACTTATATTTCTTTTACATTTCCCTTGCCATTTTTTTTTCTTTCAAATTTCTACCAGATCCATGATCCAAATACGACTTTAATAGACAATGAGAAAAATTGAGTGACAAGGATTCTGAAAAATATTCAGACATCCAAATATGCATTTATATTACCTTGGTTGTGTATTCAAGATGCCGCCACAGTTCTTCATCATTGGCTTTCAATAACTCTGACAAGCGAGAAAGGGTAGAATGAATACCAACAGAACTATTGTCCAGTTGTTGACAAAAGTGATCAACTGAGTCACTTAAGAGTCGAACAAAACAAGAAAAACTATCGGCCTCTGCATTTGCCTGCATAATGGAACAAAAATAAACAGTAATGTTATTCAGTTCAGATTAGCCCCAAAATGTACTGATTTCAATGTAAAAACAACAAGCATATCTGGATTTTACTCTTTAAGTCAGAACTAAAAATATTAAAAAAATAGAAACACCAAGGTCGCAGAAATTCTCACAGCATTTTGTTCATCAGTATCGGTACTAAATACATAGAATATTGGTGCTAAAACCTCGTTCATGCCTTGGACGTAACGGATTTCAGGGTTTAGTTTCGCAAACAGAAGAAGAATATTTCTCATTGCTTCCTGTAGATAGAAATAAAGCAGCCAACACATCCAGGCAATGAGAATCTTTATATTAGCTCAAGATATGGGAAAAGAGACTAGATTCTCTCCAGTCTGGTATCCATGTGGCCAATTTGATGATCAAAACTACTTATTTCTAGGCTTATGTGTGGATTATCTATGAAAAAAATTAGTTTGATCCAATAAATATAGCAGCATAATTGCATCCTATTTGTCTTGTAGTCAGTTATGAAAATCATACTCATCGTCCATTTCTTTGACAACAAATATGATGAAATCATGAGGCTGAGATTATGAATCAGTCTGATTTTTTTTCTGTAAATGATCTACATAAATGAACAACGTATGGACTGGACGGTCCAGTCCAGTCATGACAAGGTTACCCCTGTAGGGACTTCTGACTTTGGCATAACATACAATCTTAACAGAATTCACTTCCACAAAAAAAAAAAAAAAATTAAAATACCCGGTTTTTCCTACTCAATGATGATTCCCCAGAGAAGAATTTCATATCTGGGTGCGTGCGTTGCAAGTCACGATCAATCTGCTCTGCAATCTCTGTGAACTGGAAACAAAATGCATCTGTTACCATGAGCATCTGTCTAGTACAACACAAGAATTTCAACTGGGCACCTAAAGATGGAGAAGATCTTTACCTGAAAGAATTGGTGCCAAACACTAGCCTTACCAAGGTTCAGAGGATGATCTTCATTAGAAATGTCTTGTCGCTCAAGCGGCCCATCAACATCACTGTCAGGACACTCCTGGTTAGAATTCAACACTTCACCATTTCTTCGAGAGAATTCTGTCTGTCTAGATTGAAGCCATAAATTAGTGCATATTTACCAGCAACCAGAGATACTACATATTGAGGTGTATGGGCAAAAAAATTCAGCACCCACAAAATTATAGTCCATTAATGGTGTTTTTGGATCATTGATTTGATTAGGGATTTGGAAATGGCAAGGGAAAATGTAAGGACAATATGAATGAAATATAAGCTAAGGAAATCCAAGCACAACCTAAGAGATTCTCCAATGGTGAGGTGTAAGGGTTGCTATTGTTCAAAAAATAGCATGAAGTTTAATTTTTTCCCTCTTCAATAGCTAGCTAAAAGGAATACTTTATTTTTTAGATTTGCTATACGTTGTGGCACAAGCAAGGTTCTGAAAAGCGGTTTGCGGTCGCCATAACGGTGGCGCTGGCGCTGGCGCGGTTGCAGTTGCGGGGTGTAAAGGCCGTAGTGTCACTGTTGCGGTAACTGAAACCGTGAATTTCTTTATTTTTCGCACAATTTGAAAAAAATTTACCGATATGCATATTTTTTTTTCCATGATCATATTTATTGGGTTAAAAATAAATATTGATCAATTTTTATAAATTTTTAAGTATGATCCAATATATTTCATATTTTTAAATCACTATAAACTGAGCTTTTTACATTTTATTTTAATAATTAATGACTTTATATTATACAAAAAATCAATCACTAACTATTATATATAAGATAAACAATGACAAAGTAAGAGAATAAATAAGAGCCTAAATATATATATATATATATATACATATTTTAACCAAGCCAAATAGATAATGACCACACTTATTATTATTATTATTTTCAAACAATATAGAGATAGACACACACAAACAAAATGGTTGAGTGATAGCAGCTGCATAGAATAGCATAGGTCTTACAGCTTCAACAAATCAATAACATGTTCTTCATCTTCTCTCTTCTCTCTTCTCTCTTCTCTCTTCTCTCTCTCTATCTCTTGCTCCTCCATTTTCTCTCTTTATCTTCCCTCTTCTCTCTATCACTCTTCCCCGATTTTTAGCTTTTTTTTTGTGTATTTTTCGAAAGAAACAGTTTGGAACCGTTACGTAACGGTGCGTAACAGGCTGTTACGGCTGTTACGGCACCGTCACGGCTGTTACGGTTGTTACAGCACCGTTACGACCGCTACGGCCGACACACCTGTAAATCTCAATCACACTGCAAAAGCGGCTGTAACAAGTGGCGGTAACCGCCAAAACCGTTACGTAACGGCATTACGTAACGGTTGCGGCTACTTTTTAAAACCTTGGGCACAAGGTTTAGCTATAGATAAATCTGCCAACCCAACAAAATTGCCCAAATAACACTTCTCATCTTCCCCAATTGTATACCAAAAACACGGTTTATCTCCACTAACCAAAAATTTCAAAATGAACTTAAAAAATCAAACAAATCAACAATAACTCAAACTCCATACTGAACAAACTCAAACTCCAAAACTTTTCATAGCACTTCCATAAAAAAGAAAGTACCAGAGTGTAAGAGAGAGATCAAAACGAATATTTTGTAGAGCAAGAATGGGTAGGAGCATAGAGATTGTAGATTAAGCAATAAGAAGAGGGGGGAAAAAAGAAAAAAAAAAAAAGAAACAAACAAAAAAGAAAAGAAAAGAAATGTAGGGTGCATAGCGGGACAAAGACATGGTTGAGTAATGGAAGTTGAAAAATTGGTAGTTTAAATGGGGAGGGAAAGTTGGTTGTACCAAAAATAGAAAAATGACCATTGGAGTAACATCGTTAAAATATAGCATTTTGATACTATCCATTGCTAAAATATTGCTTTAGCTAGACAATTTAGCTAGTAAACCATTGGCAATTCTTACTATGTGAAAATAGTTGATCATGGTCAAAATCATCTTACAGGACTCAAGAGAAGCTCCTCTTTTAACTTCGTGTATTTTAATCGATTTTCAGCTAGCTCTTTCTCCCATAAGTCTCGAGAAGCCGGTAAATAACCCAAGAGCAACTGCAAGCGTGCGACAGATAGCATTAGTTGATACATTAACTCCATGAATCAAACAATTAGGGCTAACTATATGTTGTGCGGAGAGCCTCTAGAAAACTATACCACATCAAGGTTGATGATGGTTATGTATATTGAGAACAATAATACAAACAAAAGTATAGAGAATAGCAAGAAAGAGACAATCACACAAGATAACAAAGAATTACGTGGTTCTACTAAGCCTACATCCCCAGGCAATCCCACAAACAATACTTTTCATTCTCAAACAAGAACAAGTGTTCAAAGAGATACAATGATCTCTCAATCTCTCTGGAGATGCTTCAACTCACGTCTCTCTCCACTCAACTGTGAGTATTCAAAAAATACTCTCAAGTGATTATACAAATGAACTCTCACTTCGATGCCTAATAAGCTCCCCCAAATGGGTTATTTATAGTAGTGGTTTGTCATTGTTGAATATGTTGATATACATTGTTGGGCCCATTACCTATCAGCTTAAGCTTTCGGAAATGTTGGTGACTTAACATGGTATCAAAGCTCATGTCGAGAGAGGTCTTGGGTTCAAGTCTCTCCGTTCATATTTGGTATTTTGTCCCCATTTGATTTCTTCTTCTTGTTTGGTTATTTGTTTCTCTTTGTTGAAAAGTAAACTTGATTTAGATAATTAAATGTCTACACATACATGATACATGCATGAAGTGGTTCATGTTCATGTATGTAGTAAATAATGTGCAATGTATGTAGATGAAGGGTTATGACTCATTAATGTCTTTGTTTCATGTAAATGACTTGGTTCATGTTCTTAGGATCCTATAAATACCTATCTACTTTAGGAATTAAGTAGAGAAATGAAATAGGAATTGAGATCGAGTATGGTGTAGTAACCTATAATTTTGTGAAACGAAAATTACAAATTGTTCTCTTCCTATTCACTTCTCTTCTCTCCCTCATTGTGATTAGAGGTGTGTCTAACCCACCACGTATTGGCAACAAAGTGGTATCAAAGCTACTACATGTCTAACCCACCATGGCTCTCCTTCGTTATGGATTTGTAGGTTTTCCAAGTCTTTACACTCAAACGATATGAGTAGGATGATTTTTACAAAGCTTACATGGACTTTTGGAAGAAAGGATTACCCAATCAAATTTAAGAACAAAATCTTAAATTTTCGAGTTGGAAGTTTCTCTGCACTACAGTTGGTATTTTGAGCATATCTTCTTCATACAATATACGATTGAACTGATTCAAGTGTCATTAAAAAGCTAACTTAAAGGGATACAAATTATTGTTTCACAATATTTTCTCAATTCAGCCATGTTGGAGGTCAAAAATGAGAACACATTCAGAGAAAAGAATTGCATTAAGGACAGATTACATGCATCAAACTTGAAAAATCATATCTTATTCATTTCATGTCCAAACGATGCAAATCTTGTGTCTAAATTGAAGCCCTAGAAGTCTAATTTCGGATGAAACTAGCCTCATGTCAAAATTCGTAGCATGGAGAGATATGAATAAAAGATCAGACATAACTCATATGTTCAATAACTAGCCACCAAATTTGACTTCCCAAATCTTCCATTTTCAACCATGAATGGTTGTATTTATGAGAAAATCCCTAAATATTAGGAGAAAAAAGATTTTGTACATGTATTTTCTCTATAAATAGAGAAGTTGTGTTAATCAAAAAAAGAAGAGAAGTGGAGATGAGTAGTAGAAAATAAAATAAGGAGAAAATTTTCTTCCAAGCTTTCTTCTAAGATAGTTATGGAAATTTCCTCAATCATGTGTATATTAACTTCTCATTATTAGGGCTTAGATGAAGCCCTACTCAAGGAATGATTGAGGCTTTGTAATTAATTCTTGGGTTGTATTATGCTTGGATAATAATTGCATAACATTTAAAGATTTTTCTATATGTAAAAATTAATCTTACTTCTTGTGTTTGATTTCTGTGATTTCAAATGCATGGTTACGCAATAGTTTTATATGTACATATATTGAGATCCTAAGATAGACCATGCTTAGGAAAGACAAACCATTCCTATGGCAGTAATTTTAGTAATTTTAGCATAAAATGGTTCGTACGAACTGAAGATGGTCTATGTTTAGAGTCTCAATATATGAATATTTTAATGATCATATTAGGACTTGTAGTCATAATATATCATAATTATTCACTAATTAATCTTCCAAGAACGGTTACAATTACCTCGTGTTACGTGAGTATTGGTGGATTTGAACATCCTAAGGAATTTTCCTCAACCAAACTCCATCATTATTTTATACTTAATTGTCATTTCCATTAAGTCCATATCATCAACCTTCTTTGATCAAATGAAAATAAATTTCAATTTTAAGCACTTTAGCTAATACAATCACTGTGGTATGACACCTGTACCCGTTCTACTATATTCTTTATTTTGCATAGTTATGGGTTACTAGTTTTTGAACGATCAATTTTTGGCAGCGTTGCCAGGATTGAACTCGGGTCACCCCGCATGACAAGCAGAAATACTTACCATGCTTAGGGAAGCTGGACCATTCCTACAACAGTAGTTTTAGCATAAGACGGTTCGTACTAACTGAAGATAGTCCATGCCTAGAGTTTCGGTATATGAATTTTTTTGACGATCATATTAGGAGTTGTTTTTTTCTTTGATCAACCCAACTTCTCTATTTATCAATCCAAATACATGTACAAAGTCTTTCCTACTCAAATATTTAGAGATTTGCTCATAAATACAACCACTCATGGTTGAAAATGAAAGATTTAAGAAGTCAAATTTGGTGGCTAGTTGTTGAACACATGCATTACATCTAATATTTTATTGATATCTGCCTCCATGCTATGAATTTTGACATGAGACTAATTCCATCTAAAACTAGACTTGTAAAGCTTCAATTTAGACACAAGATTTGCATCGTTTGGACTTGAAATGAATAAAATATGAACCTTATGATTATCATTGAACCTCATCTCAATCCGATATCATGTGAAGAAGATGCTCAAAATACCAACTGCTGCGGCATATTTTGGAGGGCATTTTGGCATTTGTCATTGAACCTTATGATTTTAGTGGTGATGGAGCTGTTTCATTGAAGTGTGATAGAAAATATCAAGGGGATGGAATTTTAGAAGTTGTTATTCACAAATTAGTTTGGAGAATACAACTTTTGACACGAATTGGATAAATATGGAAGAATTTTTTGATCCCCAAGAGCAAGCAAATGCAGAATTCAAGAAGCATTACAAATTCAAGAATGAAGGCTTGTGGAATGCTCACATGAAGAAAAAATTAGAAGCTCCTCATTTGAAGGCATTGCACAAGCATGTAAGGAAGAAATGCAAGAGTGTTTTTAAAAAATTCAAATTCAAAGTTTATACATCCATGGAGATGGCTGTGAATTGCTATTGAAGATGATGGATTTGAAAGTAGTACCAGAAATGTTGCATTGAAACTGATCAACCACGAAGCTTTTTTGTAGCACAAGGACTTCAATGCAAAATCAAGTTTTAAGGGGGAATGTTGAGAAGTAAACTTGATTTAGATAATTAAATGTCTAGACATACATGATACATGCATGAAGTGGTTCATGTTCATGTATGTAGTTAAATAATGGTCAATGTACGTAGATGACGGGTTATGACTCATTAATGTCTTGGTTCATGTTCTTTGGATCCTATGAATACCCATGTACCTTAGGGATTAAGTAGATAAGTGAAAAAGAGTGAAATAGGAATTGAGATGGAGTATGATGTAGTAACCTATGATTTAGTGAAATGAAAATTACAAAGTGTTCTCTTCCTATTCACTTCTCTCCCACATTGTGATTTGAGATGTGTCTAACCCACCACGAATTTCCAACATTCTTTCTGTTTGGTTCTCTCTTTGTCTCTCTATATGCAAGAAATGGTTTGCGTGTGAGGAAGGGTGTTGAATAGCATCATATACATTGTTTGGCCCATAACCTATTAGCTTAAGTTTTTGGGAAGTTGGTGACTTAACAGTCACTGGGAAGCCAACTGAACTGATCCTCGTTTGAAACTAACTTGCTGAAGTCTTTTTCACTGTAGCATCATATAACATCTTGTAGCTTTTCAAGATTCGGATATATATATTTTTGGGTAATGCTAGGGATACCAAATTTTCTACCAAATAAATGACCAAATGTCTCACATGGTGTGGAGTCCACATTTCTCACATTGGTGTGGGGTCCACAAATGTGCATCCATGTGAGACATTTGGTCATTTATTTGGTAAAAAAATTGGGACCTATAGCATTTTCCTATTTTTTTTTCAATTCTACATGTGGGTTGATAGGTGAATAAGATTTGTACCTATTGTTTTCTTCTACAATAACTGTTACTGATGCAGGCTATGTGAGTTTGTGTTACAGGACTTTTCAAAATAAATCAAATACCCATGTCGAACACCCGACACTGGGACAAGGGAATGGGATATGAGTCGGATACTTTTCATCGAACACCTCTTATATAATTGTATTCAACACCATTATTATATGTACCTATTGTCACACAAATACTATAAATGTCTTTTTGACACTGTAAATTACATATAGCACCATTTTATCTCACATACATGATGAAAAAAATAAAAATATGACACTTTTTTGCTGAGTCTGAGTACCCTTAAATTTTTAATTTGATGAGTCCGACCTCTAGATACATACCCACACCCATACCCGAATCCATGTAACATATGCCTCATAAATGAGGTGGACCTAATGATTGAGCCAAAAAACTAACCTATATGCAAGTGTAAAGAAGCTTGGAATCCTGGATTACCGGTACATGTACGAAGGTCCACAAGGCTAATCCTGAACGCTCCTCGAAACCAAAAATACGAAATAAGTTCTAAGTTGCGCTTCGATTACCTTGGTGCTTTGATATGGCTTCCAAGTGGGTTCCCTAATGTGCACATAACATAACATGAAAGAATAACTGAGGCTTGCCTGAATGACAAAACTGTTCGGAATTTCAAAGTGCTTCAGCTTTGACTTCTTCACAATTACAAGATTATCGCTCCTTGGCCTCTGGGAATTTGCATATCAAGGAAACCGAATCCCTAAACACTTTGCTACTAAAAACAGCTTATTTCATTTTTAAGGATTTAATTTCTAACGTTAAATCCCCCTAATATATTGGTTAAAACAGAATTTGGACAATATAAGTTGGATTTACCACATACTATGTGTGACAGGTCAGTAGCATACTGCTCTAGAATTATTCATAGAGGCATGTCATGTTCCAAATAGAGCTAAAAACTCCTTGGCTCAGTTGTGCCATGAGCCAGAGGACTCAATCTTTTCTGAGCTTACACATAAACAACAAATATTGTAAAGGAGCTCACATGGTTACTGTTAAATTGATATCGGAGTATTTGAAAGACATGTTTTGATGAATATGCAAATCATATAATCACAGTAATTAGGGCATTCAGCTCAAACAAAATCAACTGCGAAATGAAAGTCATTGTCACACTTGGTATTTCTAGAAAGATGAAGCAAAATGAAGAAATGAAGTGTATATAATATGCGAATCGACTACAAACAATATTGAATCAACTTCAAATGAAATTCTAAATGTCTTCCAAGAAAGAACGTTAGCACAACCTCATAATCACACAATTTTATTGAGAATCAAAAGAGACAATGAAATGAAGCATTTTATATTATTACAACAGGTGAGTATCATTGTAATTTACAGTGAGACTCTTTCGTAATAAATATTTTGTACGATTATTGTGTTGTTACATATTGTCAATTGTAAGTCTAATTTATATTATCTTCAATAATCACAAAAAGAAATGGCGAAGAAAAGTGAAGGGAATAATTACATTGTAATGTTACTACCATTTTCTGATCATTCCAATGAAAAATCCAAGTGCAAGGGGAAAAAAATTCCTCAACACAAATATTTCATGATATACTTGCTAATCTAAGTAATGAAGCAGAGCAGGGAACTTCATTATGGTTAAAAAATGATATATACATGGTTGCAGAGCCGATGGAAGCAACAAGCGATGCAGATATGAAGTTCTACAGTTGCATTAGCCTATGGATGATTTGAACCGTTATTTCTCTACTTCTTTATCAATGCTCTGTCCAGGAAACTAAAAAAGAATCTCAAACAAAACTGTTCGGGAAAATTGGCCTCATTTCATAAGCTAATCTAGTTGCAGAATATTTTTATCTCAACAGTTAAATCTTAGACAATGCAAGCAACATTCATACTTCAAATTATTTCCGTCTTCAGTTAATTCAATTCAGCCAATTACTAAGGCTCATGAAACCCTGCTGCTACTTTATGCGGAAGGCTGAAACATAGAAATTATTTATTTAATTAATTATTTTTTGAAGGAAATTCCAAGTATCTTCTGAGGAAGTAAATTTGTAACAACCTTCCCCGAAGTTTCCAAAATGACTTACCTCTCTTGAGGTTTTATTTTCAATCACACTAACATCCCCTAAGGTTTAATGAAATTGTTAAAATGACAGAAACTTCTCTTTAAGGTTTAGTTTCCAATTACACTAATTTCCCTTGAAGTTTAATGAAATGGTAGAAAAACCTCCCTTGAGATTTTTGAAATGACAGAAACCTCCCTGAAGTTTAGGTTTTTATTATAAATTCACTCCTGTTACTTTATCGTAAGGAAAAAAAAAATGTTAACATCATCAATAAAAACCTTAAGAGAAGTTTCTGACTGAATTCTATACACCCCTTCAAAATGAACTTCTCAACAAATTTTCCTTCGTTGTTTTCCCTGCCTGTTTTCCACATCATTTTGATCTATGAAGCACGGATACTTCAAAAAGGGTGACGTATCCGCATCGGATACTTATCGGATACCGATACTCCTCGGATACTCGCGGATACGTATCGGATACTTCTTAATTAATTTTTTATTAATTTTGAAGTATCGGATACTCGAAGTTACATGTTACTTATAATATTTTGTTTAGTTCTTTGATAAGAGGAATATAGTGAGAGTTAAAAGTAATAGAATTTGTCAAATTGATGTATCCTTGTTGTCTCTCTCACTTCTCTCTCGCTTTCTCACTCTCTCACGTTTCTTCTCTCTGCTTTCATTCTTTTTTTGGTGTTGGCATGTAAGGATGATGTTTAATTTGCATTTGTTTTTGCTTTTAGTTTTGGATGTTTTATGAATGTTTGAGCACTTTTAGGTTAATAGGAATCCCTCTTTTTATTTATTAATTTACTTTAAGTTTTATTTTCATGCATATTACATTATTAAAATTATAATTTTTTTTTTTTACGAATGTATCCCCGCTGTACCTGTATCATACTTTTTCAAATTTTGACATATCGCCATATCCACATCCCCATATCACCATATCCGTATCTGTGCTTCCTAGGCTATCATTGATGACTTAAAAAAGTATATTTGCTGAAATTTTTATTTAAGAATTGTTTTTTGGCTTTAGCTAAGATCTTGTGATATTCACTAATGAAGGGGAACAAGTTGAAGCTATTGACCTTGAAGACTCTTAGTTTTATAGGAATTTTTCTTCTTTATCAAGTTGTCTTTTGCTTTAGGTTTTATTTTTATGCATACTGCATTACTAAAAATTGTTAAAATAATATTTTTTACGAACGTATCCCCGCCGTACCCGTATCCTAGTTTTTCAAATTTTGTCGTATCGCCGTATCCGTATCGTATCGTATCCGTATCCCGTATCCGTATCCATGCTTCCTAGATTTTGATGCATCTTGTTGAGCTATTACAATGCACAAAATAAGTTGTAATTGATGCCGTACCCATCTACTCTTGGACTACAATAAAGGCTGAGGTGGCCTGGTTAGTTATTCAAATATTGATAGTGTGGCCTTATCAATATCAAGGAACTAAACTTTCCAACCAACTTGAATGTAAAACCAATTACGATCAGGTTTCATTCTACATTCAGACTATGTCTATAAATGAGAACCACTGTGTATATAGAACTATATGCCTTGCACATTCAAAAATAAATAAAGAAATAAATAAAAATCCATTTTTAAATAAAAATCCATTTTTAAATAAAAATCCATTTTCAATCAAAGTGGTAAAAACCATATTGAAAATATTAATTACAAAACAAAGTTAATTCTAGAAGAGAACCCTAACCTTCCAAGCTGTTGCCCGCAAACCTCCATCGGGAAGCCCCGAACTAGCAACTCTTTGCAACTTTTCCAAATTTATCTCCTTTTGGGAAAGCTAATCCATGCAACGTTTCCACAAAACAAATTCAAAATCTGACAATCACAACTAAAAGACTACAAAAACAAAACTGAAACCCCAATACACTACTACAAGGTTACCATTAGGTAGCCAAGAAAGTAGAGAAAAATAAAATAAACAAAAATCTTTATTCCTAATGTACCAAAATATCTATTCTATTATATAAAACATACACTCTATTTGGTGTGAACACTGTCATTTTTTTTTTTTCTTTCTAGAATGCCCTTGACATCAAATAACCGTTACATCCAATAACTTCCTAAATGTTTTACTCATTCAACAGACTGCCCCTCAATTGCAAATCATTTAAAAATTTAAATGCAAAACTGCAAAGGCATTGTGTTTGCATCCACCAGATGTGTATATATATATTTAGCCCTAGATTTCTCATCACTATGGAACCCAGTCAACTGAGCCTGAAGATGAAGGTGGGCTTGGCAATTTTGGGGCTTACTTTCCCTGATTTTCTCAGTAGATGGGTAAAACTAAACTGAATATTTAATATTGAATCCTAAACCAACGATTTTGAAACTCAATCTTGAAATTTCATGACACATGGAAACAAATTCAAAAACAAAACCAAAATCCCAATGCACTAACACACCATTTGGTAGCCAAGATACTGGAGAGAAGTAAAAATCTTTTAACCCTAGATTTTTCATCCCTATGAAATCCAGTCAACTGAGCCAAATTACAAATATGGGTTTTTTACATTTAGGGTGTTTCGACGTAAAATATTTTATAATTAAAAAAATTATTTTAATTTTTTAACATTTTGATTGATATTTAAATCAAAAATATTTTATTACACAAAATAGAAATTGTGATTTAATAAAATATTATTTATAATATTTTAGTGAATTAATATAATCATTTAAAAATGCTAAATATATTTTAAAAAAATTAAAATGAGTGATTTTTGAAAAAAAATAGTGTAAAAATATTTTTCTTAAAAAATATTTTATTAACAAAAAATGACGTCAAAGCGCATTAATGCTTTCTCTACCTCAATTTTCTCAGTATTCTCAGTAAACCAAACAAAGGGTGAAACTACTGAAATTGAATCATAAAGCATCAAAAATCATAGAAATGCACTGTTTTAATTTGAAAGTCAATCTTGAAGTTTCAAAACACATTGAAACAAACTCAAACTAATACTAACCTCGTACTCAAGATCTGACCTTTTCTCGTCCGCAACGATGATTTCCTTAACAGAAACAGAAGCTGCCACATCTTTCTCAGGCTTCGGCCTGACCTTGCTTAGGTCCGATTCACCATCAGAGTACTTGTCATTATCTATCTCGTAGTCATCAATTTTATCGATTTCTCGGTCCGATGCCAAAACATTGGGCTGAAAAGTCTCGAGCTCTTCGCCGGGCTCGAAGGTTGGATCAGAAACCTCGATTTCGATTTCTTGTTCCCTGTCTTCGAATCCGGCGACTAGGCTCCCGAGGTGGTCGGGAAATACTCGCCGGGCTTTCTCCGGGAGCTTGATCTTGCCTTTTAGCAACATCGGCAGAGTCAGGAGAGTGAGATCGGCGGGAGAGAGATGATGGGTCCATACGATTCCATGGAAATGGTTGACAGGTGAAGGGTTGTTGAGGTTTGAGCTTCATGACTCTCTCTCTTTCTCTCTCTCTGCCTGTCCCGCGCTTTCTTGTGAAAAGAATGGTAGTTAACGGTTGAATGGTTGGTGGTGGGCCCACGTGGGGACAACGGTAAAGCCGGCCTTTTGTTTCCTCCAATTGTAGAGTGCCAAATCAGCTCCACCAAAAGTATATCAAGACTTTCCAAAGAAAAGAAATCGATTATTTAAATATAAAAATATATCACTTTTTCTTTTTCTTTTTTTGATACATCGGAAATGAAAAAAAAAAATAGAGGGATGCACCAATAAATCTTAAATTTGTATCTTGTAATCCATTTGGTCCTATGAATTTTCTTATGAACCATTAAGTCCTATCACAATGTTAATGACCATTAAACATCAAACACATCATCGTCAAAACAACATCATCATCATCAAAACAACTTCAAACATCACATTAAACATTATTCATCATCATCGTCAAAACAACATCATCATCATCAAAACAACTTCAAACATCACATTAAACATTATTCATCATCATCAAACATTAAACATTAAACATCATCATCAACATTAAACATTAAACATTATTTATCATCAACATTAAACATTATTCTTCAACATTAAACATTATTCATCATCATCAAACATTAAACATTAAACATTAAACATTAAACATTAAACATCATCAAACATTAAACATTAAACATTATTCATCATCATCAAACATTAAACATTAAACATCATCATCAACATTAAACATTAAACATCATCAACATGAACATTGGTTTGATTGGTTCGATTATGTTTAAACATCATTTGGTTCGATTGGTTTGATTGGTTCGATTATGTTTAAACATCATTTGAGACAGTCTTAGCATCACCATGAACATTGGTTCGATTTACAGTACACAACATAATCCAAAACGAAGATGGGTTTTGAAATCCCAACAGACTTGATCCGCCAAGTCCAGATCTCGCTCCGCAACGACACCGGACTCTCCTCCTATGATCCCCACCCCTCTCCTCTCCCTCCCATTCGAGAATCAGTTTCTGGGTTCGACCCATCACCGCCGAATCTCCAGTGCGAGCATTGCAAGTGCAGACTCGTCAGAGGGTTACAATCGCTGATTTGCAACATCACAGATCCGACATTCAAGAACCGAGTCCCATGGAGATTGCGGTGGCGGCGACCTCGGCAGCGGTGAGAGTGAGGTCGTCGGTGGTGTTTACAGAGAGACGGCGGCGTTGGAGGGAGGAGGAGGCCATGGCGGCGGAGGTCGATCGGGAGGTGAGGGAGAGGGAGAGGAGTAGGGTTAGGGTTAGGGTTAGTGGTGGGGAAGAGGAAGAAATAGGAAGAGTGGAGAAGGAAACCCAAACATGGTTCTGGGAAGTGGAGATCTCGCCCGCCGTGAAGTGTTCTTAATCCAAAGGTTCAAACCTAGATTCAAAACCAGATTTAAACTGTGAAGTGTTCTTGGGGTTTTGATGATGTTAATGATGTTATTGATGTTACTGATGTAGATAGTGGGACTAAATGGTATATAAGAAAACTTGTAGGACTAAATGGTATAACTTTCTACCACATAGGATTTACTAGTAATTTTTCCAAATCACTTTATCTCTCTTATTTATAATTTTTTACATTTTAACCATTTTAAATATAAAGATATATTATTTTCATCGGGTAAACTCTCGCTAGACTACCTTTAAAATATGTGTATTAGAGCATCTTTAATGATGCATTTTTTTTTTTTAATATCAAATTTAAATAAAAATTCTATTTGATATTAAGTGTTGTAACGGAAGATTTTGAGCTTTCATCAAAGTACCAGTCGACCGGACAGACGATCGAGCGAATGTCCAAGCAGTTGACCGATAATGTATTTTTTTCACAAATTTTTGTCTAGAGATGGTTATTTGGGGGGATATCCGATGGTAAAAAATAATACTATGAACAATGATTTGATGAAAGTTCCCAACATCCTCAATTTGGTAAATTTTTTTTGATATTCTCTATTTGATACTTATTTTATGAAATCATTAGAGTAGGAAAAAGATGTTTTTTTCATCAAATTTAAATTTGATGATAGAATTGATGAATCATTGGAGATGGTCTTAGTATAATTTTTATAATTGAGAATACTCATAAATGAGGAAAATCAAAAAAAAATCTGGATAATTACTAAAAATAAAAAAAAATAAAAAATCCAATGTTTGAGCCTTGTTACAAAATAAATCATAAATTTTAATTTTATCAATTTATACTATAATTTTTTATTGCTTTTTAATTTAAACTATTAGACTATTTTCATTAAGTAAAATCGACGGAAAAATAATATTTTGGTCATTAAACACATTATATACATAAAATGTCTAAAATATACTTTTTAATGAGTTTAATGACTAAAATACCTATTTTTCATCAATTTTACTTAATGAAAATAAATAAATTATTTAAATTGAAAGCAAATCAAAATTTTAAAATTTCAATTGACAAAAATAAAAACTCAGAGTCCATTTTGTTACAATCCTCAAACTCTAGAGTTTTTATTATAAATTCTCCAAAAAATTAAAGACTTGACGATGTCCTACTTAATAAGATAAGTCAGAATAATAAAAATAATTTAAAGTAAGGCCTTATTTGGAAAGTTAGGTATTTTAATTGACTTTTTAATTTTTTTTTTGACTATTTTAACCCAACTAAAAAAGTTATGTTTTAGAAGATAGTTAATTTTTTTTATAGTTGATTTGATGGTTATAAGAAAAAAAAAAAAAGTGAAATAATTAGAAAAATTATATGTTGGTCTTGAGGCACATGGCCATAGTTAATCACAAACATCCATGCCTCTCCATGCCCTCTTTTATTCTCTAATCACCCAGTACAAAATCGTAGATCCCACCTCTTTCACCAATCAGAACACACATAAGGCATCGTGTGGCTGGACCTAGGACCAACAAATAACTTCTTAAATAATTATGAGTTGAATATAACATTTTATTTTATTGATTATTTTAATTTATTTTATTTTTATTGACTATTTTAACCCAAATAATCTCCGACAAACCAAGCCTAAATTATACTTTAAACCATAAAATTTAACTCAAGTTTTATTTTAATTTCTATTATTTTAAATTAAATAATTTAATCGACCAACCTGCAACTGGTGACAAATTTTTCGTGACCACCACTCATTACCGATGGCCCATTTTCGGCGACTATTTCTAGGAAGTATTTGACGAAGGACTATTTTGATAAATGAGTTAAAGGCTATTTTACAGTTTTTAATTTACTTTTCTCTCTCATAAAAAGAATTTAAAAAAATTAAAAATTAACTTTTAATTATTTTTCTAAAACATCCCAAAGTAAAAATTATGGCTCGGCTCTGTTTGGTTTTAAAAAAATATACATGATAGAAAATAAAAATGGTAGTAAGTGAAGTGAAATAAATAAATAAATAAATAAAAATTTATTTTTTTGCATGCATTTATAGATAAAAAATTTGTAAAAAAATTATGGAAAAAAATATAATCACGATATAACAGGGAGTTGTAGAGAGAAACATAAGTAAAAAAGAAAGATTTGTGGGAAAAAATAAAATTTCATTCACTTTTTTGACTAATATAAAATTTTAAAATTCAATAATTTTTATGTAGTATTTATTCATAAATCATTCTTCACCTTATGTTCCACTTAGTCTAAATTATTTTCTTATCTTCTAATAAATCCTATGAATGACATAGTTACCAAAATACCTCTAATAATAATAGGGCAAAACGTATATTAATGTTCACGTTGACAATGTGAATATTCCATGATGTGAATATTTACACTATCAAATTTATTAATGTGAATATTCACATCATAAAACATTCAAAATAGTCCAAAATAATGCACACCAAGTTGCTAAGGATTCAAAAAATATTTGTAAAGGTAAAATTATCCATAAGTTATGCAGGATCTAAAACTGATTGTCGTTCCACTTCTGGTTTGTGTACTTTCTATGGTGATCATCTTATTTCATGGAAAAATAAAAAAGCAGGTGGTTGTTTCTAAATCTTCTACAAAGGCTGAGTATCGGGCTATGGCACATGAGACATGTGAGATTCTTTGGCTTCGCTCTATTCTAGCAGAATTGGGTTTTAAGAAGACTATTCCTTCCTCTTTATTTTCTGATAACAAATCTACCATTATGTTATTATCTGATTATGTGCTTCATGAGCATACCAAGCATATCGAGGTTGACATACATTTCATTCGAGAAAAAGTTCGAACTGGCATTGTGCATCCATCTTTTGTCTCTTCTTCTTAGAAGTTGGAAAATATGTTCACCAAATCTGTGAGACTAACTTTACTAAAGTCTTTCATTGATAAGCTGCGTTTATTGAATATCTTCACGCTAGCTTGAGGAGGAGTGTAGAATATAGGAATCAAAATATTATATTTGAATATAGAAATTAAAATATGAATTATTTTATTAAATATCCTTATGTATATTATTTCTTAAATTGTATTATAAATATATTATATATACATGACTTTTAGCTCATTAATTGATAAGTCATATAAATTTTTCCATCCTTTTTGCCAAAAATGCACACCACACACTAAGGGTTGGTTTGGGATGTCTTAAAAAAGTACACTTTTTGACTTATTGGTGGGTTTGGGTTAGGTTTGGGTTGGGTTTGATGTGATGTGTTAGAGAGGTGGTGTGATTTAAATAAGATGATGTGACTTAAATAAGATAGTGACTTTTTGACTTTTTGACTTATTTAATACATGCCAAACTAAACCTAAAAGAACCTAACTTTGAAAAGTGTGAATGATACTTTTAAACCACACACTTGGGGGGAACACAACAAAGCCAGCAAAACAAAAGGGTCTGTAACCGTAATTGCCCTCCTTTTCACCTTCACGATCTTAAATGTGAAAGGACCAGTTGCAGGTGATGCCCAGTCTGTTGTTGTCTCTTAGATGGAAAATTTAGGTCACAATAACCCCTTTGGCCCCCATTCCATCAATTATGATAAATAAATAAAAAAATGATAGCATTTCATTCTTCCATTGGTGGGCTAGTTTCATGCTGTATTCTTACAAAATTTATTAACTTTAAATCTCTTCATTTCAAATTCAGGGGACGTTTGGGAAGTGGTGTTGGGCTAAAATAGCCCACTAAATGTCAAAAGAGGCTAATTTAGCCACAAAATGCCAAAAGCTCCACAGTTGCTTGGCGCCAAGAAATGGTAAGGAGAATTTACGGAACTACCCCTCATGAAGAGGGGGCATGCGGCACAGCAAAATTTTAAAAAAAAAAAAATTCAAAAAAACACATTTTTCCAGAAAAAACAAAGTTGAAAAAAAAAATAAAAACATTTTTTTGTTTTTTGTTAAAATATTTTATAAAAATAAATTCAAACTCTATTTTATAAAAATAGTTTTAAATATTTCAATTTTTTTATTTTATGTATTTGGTTATGATTTGAGTGTAAAGTTATGAAAGTAGTGTAGAGTTTCAAGTTATGTGTTTGGTTATGAGTTTTAAAAATAATTTATTACTTGAGTTTTATTTTATGTGTTTGGTTACGATTTGAGTGTAGAGTTGTTTTTAAATTTAAAATATTAACATTTTAAATTATTTAAATTTTTTGAATATTTAAATTATTTAAATTTTTTTGTTAAAATAATTTTTTACATATTTAAATTATTTAAATTTTTACAAGTTAAATTTTCTGAATATTTATTTTAAATTTTTGCTTATGAAATTTTTTAGATTATTTACATTATTTAAATATTTAAAATAAAATTAAAATTAAAATAAAAAATTAAATTAAATTAAATATTTAAAATTAAATTATTTAAAATACACAGGACAATAAAATAAAACCTCACTTTTTATCATTTCACAGAAAATGAACAAAAAATAAAAATAAAAAACACATGAAAAAACCATTTGCAAAAAAAAAAGAAAATTAAAATACAGGCTGTATTTAAAAAAAAATACGCGTCATTCAAAAATATTTAAGAATATTTAAAAAATTAAAAAAACGTAAATTCAAAAAAATAAAAAAATAAAAATACGCCTCATCCAAAAAGGGAAAAAAAAAACCAGAAATTACCATGTGGCATGTAATTTACAAGTAAATAAAACACATGAAAATTCATTTTTCAAATATAAAAACAAATTAATGTGGGTAAATAAAAAAATGAGAATATCGTAAAGTAAAAAAAATTAACGACAAAAATACGCTTCATTGAAAAAAAATTTTAAAAAAAAATATGAAAACATAAATTACCATTCGCCACGTAATTTATAAATAAATGAAACACATAAAAAAAATTATTGTATACCAATAAAAATAAATAAGGAAAAAAACGTAAATTAAAGAATAAGAACTAATTAATGTATAAAAAAATAAAAATGACAAAAACATAAATTCAAAAAAAATACGCCAAATACACCCTCGAAATAAAAAAATAAAAAAAAATAAATATTTGACCAAAATACGCCAACATAAACAAATAAAAAAAATTATGCAAAATACCCAAATCCAAACCCCCAAAAAAAATAAAAATAAAAAGCTAAAAATGGCAAATCAAAACCAAAAATAAGAAAAAAAATTATAAAAAAAATTAAAAAAGGGCAATTTGGTCTTTTAACAAAATTGTAAAAAAAATACCGAAAAAAAAAACATACCAAAAAATTTTTTATTTCAGCAAAAAGCCAAAATTGAAAAAAAAAAAAAAAGAAAAAGAAAAAAAACGGAAATAATGCCAAATGCGAACCCAAATTAAAAAATAAAGAAAATGGAAAAGGGCAATTTCGTCTTTTAACAATATGACACCTCACCAAAAAGCCAAAAAGCCAAAAAAGTCAAAAAGCCCTTCCCAAACCAGGCTTTTTAGCCCCAGGCTAAAATAGCCAAAAAAGCCAAAAAGCCAAAAAGCCAACCCACTTCCCAAACCTACCCTCATTCATTCAAGTAGAGAGTCTTTAACTGTACTTGAATCATAAATTTAAGTAAAAATTTAAAAAGTAAAAGGAAAAGTCTAAGTGAAATGAAATTATATTTCATTCATATTGTACTTATCTTTTTTCTTTTTCTTTTTAAATTCCTACTTAAATTCATACTTCAAACACTTACTTTCAAATCACACCATAAACCTTGAAAACACTTCATGTCAATGTCTTGATGAAAGCAAAAGTTCAATGCATGTCAAATGCATGGATTGGAGTTGGTTAGGTCATCTCCAATGGTTAGCCAAATATTTCATCAAATTTGAGTAAAAAAAGTACGAATTCCTCTATGTAATATCAGCCACTCCAACGATGAATTTGTAGCCAGTATCAAAACATCGATCGTCCGGGGAGTGTCCGGCCGGTCTACCGACAAGAGCAAATGAATTTTTTTTTGAAAACCAACCTGTTAACAGTCTACTGCCCCCACCAAGCAGAATTTGCACAGTTGCTGTGTTCTTCTTTCTTGTTCTCTTTCAGATGTTCTTGCCTAGTTCAATGATTGAAAAATCAAAGAATTCAGTGCTTGGAACTTACTACTCATTTATCTTCTCTCACTCTTGACTTTCTTTGTATTTTAATTTTCTTCGTTTTCTAACTTTCAATCCCACCAAACAAACACAAAACAAACGCCCTTCTCTTCATCTTGATTCTTGTAAGTTTTCCCAATTCACATTTTTCTTTTTTGATTTACAACTTCTGATATCATTTGATGTTTATTTGTTGTAGGTTTTTCATGCTTCTGTTTTTATTTGATGACCCATTTTGGTCATTGGATTGCCTTTCAATTTTTGTTAATTTCCAAGCCCATATGCATATCAAATGTTTGTATTTATTGCACAAGATGTATACATGTTAACATGAATATATGTGTGTGCGCGCCTGTGTGTCTATGTAGCTATATTTGTATATATATTGTAGAGTTTTGACGCAATGTTCTCAGACGTTTTCCCTGTTTCATGAGATTGTTGCAGCAATTATTTTGGGCTCCATCACAGTGGTGTGGTGTTTCAATGGAAAACTAATCTAGGCTTATTGTTCTTTTGAATGGCTTTGTATTAACATATGGATTGTTAACTACAATCTGAATGTTTTTTAATTTGTTTCTGCTAGATAGGCAACTCCATTAAGTTGCAAGGAAAATTTAGAGGAAAAATTTCTTGACAAAAATCAGTTAAAAGGAAATATAAGGAAAATAAAATATAATGATGAAAAATGTTTCCTTCAAAAAAATTGATACACATTTTTTTGCACAAAAATGATCCGGACCCCCTTTTGGATTGATTGGCCAGATTTTTTTTTTTTTTTCTCCTCCTCCAATCACCAACCCCCACGTGTGTGTGGGGGTGGTGGGGATTGGTGATTGAGGGGGTCTCAATCACATCTCTTTTTTGCAAAATCAGAACACATGAAAGAAAGGAAAGAAACTTTTACAAAGATATAATATTGAAAGTAGTTTTTGAAAGTAACAGAATTGGAATAGAGAGAGGTGGTTGACCGGGGGGTCAACCTTTTAGTGTAAAATTTTTAGCTTATTTTAGTTCTGATTTTCAGAAAACAGTTTTCAAAAAAATTTATTTTTTTATTTTTCGTATTTTAATGTTTTCAATGAATTTTTTTAATATTTTAAGCAATTTCTTTTTTTTTTAAATTTTTAGACACACTTAATATAAATACACTTAAAAAATATAATATTTGTGAAAAAAATCTTTAAAAAATACACTAAATACCAAAAAATACGAAAATTCAGTACATTTTTCGTATTTTTATGTATTTATTAATTTTTGAAAATAATTTTTCACAAATATTTTACTATTTAGATACATGTGCATCTAAAAAAGTAAAAAAATTGTTTAAAATTTAAAAAATATTCACTATAAACAAAAAAAAAAAACACGAAAAATAAAAAATTTAATTTTCAAAAAATTGAATTCAAAAAATTAAAACCAAATATACTAATTGTTATTAGACTGGCGTGTTTGATTCGCCGAATTAGAGGAGGGGACAATCTACTATTTTGATTGTAATCCATTGATAGCTCCTTATTTGCCATTTGTTTTTTTTTGTAGTCTGTCCGACATGTAGTCCGGTCGAATTCCTTATCCCCCATATGGGGGACTATTGTATCCTACGGGGAGTGTGAGACAATTTTTGGGGGACTATCCATTGTTGGGATTAGGTGGTAAAATGACCATTTTGACCATCTACTATATAATTATGTATTATATTTAATAAAATTCAATAAAATTTGAATGTCTCAATTTAAAAATAAAAATAATTTTATTTAACTTTTTATTGATGTTCTATTTATTTAATTTTTTAAAATAATTTTTTATTGATGTTTTATTTTAAAATTTTGTTTATATTTTATTTAATTTCATTATTTAAATTTGATAGATGTTTTATTTAATTTCATTGTTTAATTATTATTATTTTTAAAAACAAATTTATTTAAAATTTTAATTAAAAAAATAAAATATATTTTTATTGATATTTTATTTTATTTTTTTTAAAAAAAAATTATTTAATTGTGTAAAAAATAAAACAAAATAAATTTTTATTTAATCTAACTAAAAATAATTAAAATATTAAAGATATGTTTAATATTGCTATTACTTAATAAACAATTGAAAAATGGTAAAATAGTCTTTTGTTCATTTATCCTATCCAGTCCGTCCAACCAGGATTCACTAAAAATAGTCCTTTCTAGACATCTAATCCAGTGAAAAAACAAACATAAGATATATATCCAATCCAACCAAATAGTCGAGAGGATTCACAATCCCAAACTCAAGTCCGATGAATTTTAATCCCCCGTTATCCGGTCCGTCTAATCAAACACACCTTATAATTATTACTATCGTAGTATGCTTCGGTCGACCACACTAACCGTACAGACTTATACAAAGCTTGATTTCACGGGTCATTAAAAGCTGGTCTTTCAATCACGGGAAAACAATTTCCTTAATGGTTTGATTTTTTTCCTTCTTTTTTTTTTAACATCTTTTCAATACAACCCAAAAATAATAATAGAATCAAAACAAAATGCAACTAATCAAAACAATTTCCTGTTTGTTGCCATATGAAGTAACCTACTTATCAAATATAAAGTTTGTTCTTTCGATTATGTAATGCAAAGTATGACAAACTTGTGCTAGTTTTTGTGTAATAAAATATGTAAAGCCTGTTCTATTTAAGTGTAAGACAACAAGTTTGTACTAGTTTTTGTGGAATGAAAGCATGGCAAATCCCAAAATATGCGTCCCAATTATGAGTGCATCATACATGTACGGGAAAGAGATACACCTTCTCGTATAATCCTGTCGATCAAGTCTGCGTTCCTCCGTACGATGTCGTTCTACCACCTGAAAATACGAACGTGAGCTGGCCGGCGGATGTGTGCCGGAAACCCCTCCGATGCCTAAGTCAGTAAGCAGGACAAGTAGGCAAAAGCTCAATGTATTCAGGGAGCAAAATTGCATTACCTCTTCTTAGGTGATATTGGCGAGCTTTTATAGGTTTCGTGTGGCACAGTCCTAGTAGGACTCTTACTCTTCCATGTAGAGTCCTCCTAGGACTCACATTCCTAAAGGATAATGCTTATCCTCCAACACCCCCCTCACTGCTTAAACCAAGTGAGATGGTTTTACGAAGGCCGGACTTCAATGTGACCGAAGTGACCGTTAGTTCGGTCCAAACTTTCCTTTCTCTTACCTCGGCCTTCCATATTTAGACCGAGCTATCCATAAGAGAGTTGAGCCGAACTAACGTCAGAACCGAGTCCTGCAGGACTTACCACACCTCGGTTTCTATACACTTTAACCGAAGTAACTTACTGAAGACCGAACTACAACAACACATTTCTCAACCGAAGTAGGAACAAGGCCTCATGCGACCGGGCTAATCATCACGGTTGTGAGACCGATCTAACTCCAACGCTACTTCTCCAAACCGGAGTAGCTTACATGGCCATTCTACTTGGCCCTTTGTACTGCGGCCCATAACGGCCCAACACCCAGCTCGGCCCAATTTGTATATAAATTACCCTCTCAATTGCCCCTTAATTCCATCTGCAAAGCATAATTGGGATTACCTGTCAACCAGCCGAGCTACAGTCTTAACCTCTCCAGCCGGGCTAAAAACACCCGTTAGCCTTTCCAGCCGAGCTAAGACCCTTTTCAGCCGAGCTGTGCACGTCCGATCAAAACGTCTCTTCAGTTCGTAAAAACTGAATCGATTGTCCTTCCAATAACACGTGGCATGCTCTGATTGGCTCTCCACAGCTGTACAGCCGTCCTCGTACTTCGCAATTTTTGAACAGTTCCCGCCTTTCCTCTTTCACAAAACAGAAACCTTTCATTCTCATCTGATTAAACGCAATACTATTCACTTCTTGTGCATTCTCTCTCTCTCTGTGCTTTTGCTTTCCCAATTCCTTCCAACTTCTGAGCTCGTGTTCTTGCTGTTGTTGCCGCTCCCTCCTCCAATTCTTCCTCTTTACCAGGTAAGCATATGAATTTCTTCTTGTTTTCCCTTCATTTTCTGCTTTCGTTTTAATCTGTTGTATATTATGTTCGAAAGAGTGTTCTTTGCTATTAGTCTTGTATCGTTTCTGGAAAGAACGTGCCTGTAGAACGCTAGAACTTCATGAATCTTCAAGTAATAACCATTAGAACACCTATTTGATCCAAGAAACATGTACAACCGAACTAGGAATTCGTTTTCGCTATACATAGATCCAGGCAGACTAAAACCGAACTAGAACTTGTGCAAAATAACAGTAGTTTCAATAGGTCACCACCTGATTCACACTAGCCGGAATAAAAACTCACCGAACTAGCAATGGTGCCCCAACCGAGCTAAGCCTTGGGGGCTAAGCCAGCTTTCTTAGTTTCTGAACTGAACCCAGAAAGCTGCCCCTTGATGCTTAACCGGAGTAACAAAAACCATAGGTAGAACCGAAATAACCAAGCATCTTGCGAACCGAGATAAGAACACACCTTTTAGAAACCGAGGTAGATCATGTAGTACCCCTTTTAGCCGAAGTAAGGCTTCCTTTCCTTGTTTTGTTTTTATAGCACGGTCGATGATCTGTGCTTAACACCTTGTTTTTCCACTTTGCAGACTTAGGTTGCCCAGGTACTTCCTCTCCGCGCTCAACCGAGCTCCCGAGCACCAATTCTCAGCCGAACTAATTTATTTATAAGTTATTCAATAAATGGGGAAGTACAGATTTTTGGTAGAAACCCCAGGCGGCTTAGCCGAATTCAGAAAGGATTACAATATTCCAGCCGATGTAAACCTTACTTTAGCCGAACAAGATGTTGACCCATGGGGCAACGAAGGTTTTGTTCCCTTTACCCTCCAATCAATAATAGAGACCGGACTTAGATTCCCAGTCCAACCCTTAATTTGTGAATTCTTAAGACAAACCAGACTATGCCCCACCCAGCTGTCCACCAATACATACCGAATAATAATGGGTATAGCTGCACTGAACCACCAAACCGGTCTGAACCTTGGTTTAGCCGAAATACTCCATCAATACTCCATAGGATCCAAGAACGAAGGTTGGTGTTATTACTTGAGAATACGCCGTGGCCGAGAAAAAATAATTAAGGATACACCGGACAAAGACCTGAATGACGATGACTTCTTCTGGGTGTCTGGGAACTTTGAGGACCTTCAAGCCCAGATTCCTGGCCGAAGAATAAATTGGAAACAAGGAGAGCCCGGTATACATACTTCGGTTGCATTTCATATTATTTTTTTTTCTTTCTTTATTTCGGCTTTGTACTCTGGACCGAACTAACACTTATTTTCTCTTTGCAGATAGAGCCCATCTCCTTTCCAACTATGGCTTCCCCAACCTCGGTCTCTTGCGCGCCGCACTAAGAGTAAAAGAGAGAAGTTGGGCAAAGCTTCTAAACTTCGAACCGACTTACCGCTACTCCGGTCGCCGAAAAGCAAGGGTGACCGATTTCCTCCTCGAAGACGCACCAGAACCGGACCCTTCCTTGCCCCAGGTCAACCTTGTGCCCCTCACTGCCGAACAAGAAATGGCAAAGAAGAACAGGCTAAAGGCCCTGCTGACCGCAACAACACCAGCCGAGGTACCACAAACCGGTCGAACAACTGAGACCGTGGTAGCTCTTCCATCGCAACAACCATCCTCATCTCGCCAACGCAAGCGTGCCCGAACTAGCCAAACCGAGCCACGACTTGCTGATGAGGACGACACCGTTCTGCTGCCAAGCCTGCCTCCAAGTCCCCAACCAAACCTCCAACCGGAGCAATCTGACTAGACTACCACTTCCTCCAAATGGGCTCCTGTCCTCTCCTTCAACAACCGAGATATCACGGCTGCAGATTCGGTGGTTGCTGAGAAGGACCACTTGATGGCTTTCAACCTGGCCAAAAGTGTGTGCCTTCCCAAGGATATGGAGCACCATTACAAATAGCTTAATACCGAGCTGAAATCAATTCGGTCTTCTACGAAGTCTATGATCCTGGTAAACAGCTTTCTTCTTTCTATGTGAATTTTTTCAAACTTCGAGTCCGGTTAATCGTTACTTCTCCTTTGCAGGCCATTCAGAAAAACCAAGTCACACATAGGAAGGTGATGGAGCTGAGGAGAAACACCAGGGAGGCCATAGCGGATGCCGAAGCAAAGAGGGCCGAGCTGGAGGAGGCCAAAAAACAGATGGCCGAACTCCAGGCAAAAAATGATCGATTGACCGAAGTATCTAATTCGGTTGAAGCCGAAAAGAAGAAGATAGCTGCTGAGTTGAAAGACAAGTACCTACGCCTCCTGGCCAGGATTGAGAAGAAGAAAGATGCCGAAATAAACGAACTCAAGGCCGGAATGAAGAAGGCCGAAAAAAGAGGCTTCAAGAAGGCTGAAGACGCCTACACCCTCCAGTGCGATGCAGCAAAGGACTTATTCTTCAAATGCGGCTGGAGGAGTGCGGTGGAGCGGCTCGGTTGTACGCCTGACACCGATGTCTACAATGCTCCACCGTATTCTATTCCGGCCTCGCTTGCGCAATATGCTGCCGATCTCCAAAGACAACTACTCGAGGGGTCCGGTGATGATGAAGGTGATGACGATGATGATGAAGAGGATGAGGAGCCAACTCTCACCCCGGTCGCCAATGAAGAACAGGAAAATAATCAAACAGTTCGGTCAGAACCGGTCATTGAGGACCTAACTGACGAGCTACTAGCTGACAACACACAGCCAACAGGGACCGAGGTTCAAGCCGAAACCGAGCTCCCTGATCAAACCGTGCTCCCAGCTGACACCGGACTCCGGACAAATGACGATGCAGAATTCGATGCCGAGCTTGATGAACTCTTTCGTTAATTTTGTTGTCTTTCTTTTCTTTTGTATTTGAACTTTTGTGACCGGGCTGCGGCCCCTCAACTGTACTTGCTTGCACTTTAAATGAAAAAATATTCTTCAATTCTTGTTTCGGTTTTGAGTATGTATGCTTGCACTTGTAAAATGAATTTTTCCATGAACTCATTTGCTCAACTGTGAACTCGGTTTGAATGCTTGCTTTCTAACTGCTACTTGAAATATTTCTAGGCCGATATACCGTATTCCGGTTTTAGCTATATAACTTACTAGCCAACCACTCTTTAGCCGAGATAATTACATCGGCTGAAGAGTACAAAGAGTTGGTTTAATCCAGCCAACCACTCTTCAGCCATACCCATGCTTCGGCTGAAGAGTACAGAGAGTTGGTTTAATCCAGCCAACCACTCTTCAGCCATACCCATACTTCGGCTGAAGAGTACAAAGAGTTGGTTTCTTCAGCCATACCCATACTTCGGCTGAAGAGTACAGAGTGTTGGTTTAATCCAGCCAACCACTCTTCAGCCATACCCATACTTCGGCTGAAGAGTACAGAGAGTTGGTTTAATCCAGCCAACCACTCTTCAGCCATACCCATGCTTCGGCTGAAGAGTACAGAGAGTTGGTTTAATCCAGCCAACCACTCTTCAGCCATACCCATACTTCGGCTGAAGAGTACAGAGAGTTGGTTCAATCCAGCCAACCACTCTTCAGCCATACCCATACTTCGGCTGAAGAGTACAGAGAGTTGGTTTAATCCAGCCAACCACTTTTCAGCCATACCCATACTTCGGTTGAAGAGTACAAAGAGTTGGTTTCTTCAGCCATACCCATACTTCGGCTGAAGAGTACGGAGTGTTGGTTTAATCCAGCCAACCTCTAAGTTGGTTTTTCCAGCCAACTTAGAATATAGTTTACACTGCACCTAACTCACCAAAACTATCTTTACAGAAAAAACAACCATGCTGAAAAGAATTGACTTGTTTTATTGAGAAAGGAAAAAATTACACATGCTTGAAAGGAAAAAAGCTAAAAATAAAATATCTTAAGATTGGCAGTGTTCCATGGCCTTGGGATTGCTTTGCCGTCCTTGTCTTCCAAGTGGTATGTCCCTTTGCCTGCTAATCCGACCACTTTGTAAGGTCCTTCCCAATTCGGCCCCAACTTGCCATCTCCTGGAACCAGGGTGTTTTCCATTACTTTGCGAAGTACCCAATCGCCGATCTTGAACTGTCTTGGATGCACTGTTTTGTTGTACTTCCTAGACAACTCTTGTTGGTAGGAGGCAATGTGAACCAATGCTCTGTCTCTTCTTTCTTCCGCAAGATCAAGTTCTAATGCTATGGCTTCGGCGTTTAAGTCTGGATCAAAGTTTTCGCTCCGAATTGTGGGGAGGCCAACTTCTAATGGGATGACTGCTTCCATGCCATAAGCTAAGGAGAATGGAGTTTCTCCTCTTGATCGCCGAGGCGTGGTGCGGTAAGCCCATAAAACGTGAGGGAGCTCTTCCGCCCATTTGCCTTTAGCTTTCTCTAGTCTTTTCTTCAGTCCATTCAAGACTACCTTGTTTGAAGCTTCTGCCTGTCCATTCGCTTGGGGATATGCCGGTGTAGAATTGTAGAATTCTATCTTGTATTCCTTACAAAAGCCTCTGAAAATTTTACCGTCGAACTGAGTACCGTTGTCTGAGATCAGTGCCTTCGGTATGCCAAAGTGAGTGATGATGTTTTGCCACACAAACTTCTTCACATCTTTTTCCTTGATTGATGCCAAGGCTTCTGCTTCCACCCACTTTGTAAAGTAGTCGGTTGCCGCAAGAAAGAACTTCCTGTTGTCTGGTGCTGTTGGGAGTGGTCCCACTATGTCTAAGCCCCACATTGCGAAAGGCCATGGACTAGTGAGAGGTAGAAGTTCTCTAGCAGGTTGGTGTATTTGATGCGCAAACTTCTGACACTTTTCGCATTTTTTGACATACTTCTCCGAATCCGCTTGCATGTATGGCCACCAATATCCTTGTGAGATAGCTCGGTATGCCAGTGATCTTCCTCCTTGATGGCTGCCACATACCCCCTCATGTATTTCGAACAGGAATGCTTCTACCTTGCTGGGGTGAACACACTTTAAGTAAGGTCCTGAGAACGACTTCTTGTACAATGCCAAGGATGGAGAGAGCCAAAACCGTTGCGACTTTGCTCTTATTCTGTTGGCTTCTTTCTTTTCTTCCGGTAAGGTGCCGTCTTTTAAGAACAGGATGATAGGATCCATCCAGGAAGGGCCTAGATCGGCGCAACATACCTCTTCTGCTTCTGGATCTTCAATGCTTGGTCTAGGCAGGTAGTCGATCAGTAGTGGATGAGGGATGGAGGTATCTGCCATCAAGGCGAAGCCTGCTAGTTTGTCTGCTCTGCTGTTTTCCTCCCTGCCGATCTGTTCTATCCTCACCACTTCAAACTTCTTTATTTCGGTTCTGATTAGCTCTTGGTACTTAGCCATTCTGTCATCCTTTGCTTCATAGTCGCCAGATATTTGGTTTACCACCAGCTGTGAGTCGCTGTAAACCATTAGCTCGGTGGCCTTCATGTAGAATGCTGATTTGAGACCTGCAAGAAGCGCTTCATACTCTGTTTCGTTGTTTGATGCTGGGAAGCCAAGGTTGATTGCCTGCTTCACTACTAGGCCGTCTGGAGAGATGAGGACTATGCCAAGTCCTGCTCCATGTCGGTTGGATGCTCCATCCACGAAGAGTTTCCACATCTCTCCAACGAACAATTTCCAGCAGGTGAAGGGATCAGAGGATGCCTTAGGATCTTCTGTGTTGCCGGTGTCTTCTTCCAAGTCCATGCTTGCTGTCTGCCCCTTACAACCTGATTGTACCAAGTCTTTATTTGTTGTTGAGTCCTGACTTGGTATAGCATGGTTTACTTCTTCCTTCCTTTCTTTACTCTGGTCTGCCTTGGGGCCTGACTGAGTAACCTGTACTAGGGGTTGCGTTATTCCGACGTCAACTTCTATCCCTAGGTCGGTTGTTTCAGTTAGGTCGACTGGGCAGATATGATGACTTCCAGGAGTGAACTCTGCGACAAAATCTGCCAATGCTTGAGCTTTTATTGCGGTTCTGGGTTGGAACTTAATGTCGAATTGTCCCAACTCTACTGCCCACTTCAGAATTCGCCCAGAGAAGTTCGCCCTTTCAAACAAAGCCTTTAGTGGGAAGGCTGTGAGGACAACAATGGTGTGAGCGTGAAAGTAGTGCGATAGTTTCCTTGAGGCCATCATCAAGGCCAATGCCAGTTTCTCCAGTGGCAAGTACCTTGTTTCGGCGCCTAGTAATGTCTTGCTAACATAGTAGATGGGTAGATGTTGGGTTCCTTCTGCACGGACCAACACTGCGCTGACTGCGTGCTGCGATACTGCCAGATATAAGAAGAGTTCTTCTCCAGGGATTGGTGTTACAAGTAGTGGTGGAGAAGACATGTATTCCTTCAAGCTTTTCAGAGCTCGGTCACATTCTTCGTCCCACTCAAACTTGGCCTTGAGGGCATGAAAAAATGGTCGTAGCCTGTCTGACGATCGGCTAATGAACCGATTGAGCGCGGCTGCCATGCCGGTGAGATGCTGTACTTCTTTGACTGAGTTTGGTCTCTCCAGATCCTGAATTGCCTTGATCTGAGAGGGGTCTGCTTCTATACCTCGGTTGGTCACCAAGAAGCCTAAGAATTTGCCTGATCCTACTCCGAATGCACACTTCGACGCGTTGAGGCGTAACTTATGCTTCTTCAGGATCTCAAACATCTCACTTAGGTCCTTGAGGTGGTCATTTTCATCCTTGCTCTTGATCACCATATCGTCGATGTAAGCCTCCATTGTTCTGCCTAACAACGGCTCAAACATCTTGGTGACCATTCTCTGGAATGTTGCCCCTGCGTTCTTTAGGCCAAAGGGCATGACCTTGTAACAGTATAGTCCTCTTGGAGTGATGAAAGATGTGACCTCCTGGTCCGGTTCATGCATTGCGATCTGGTGGTAGCCTCTGTATGCATCCAGGAAGCTAAGTCGGTTGTGCCCCGCCGTCAGGTCCACCAGTTGATCAATCCGTGGTAGAGGAAAGCTATCTTTAGGGCATGCTTTGTTGACAGTTTTATAGTCGACACAGACGCGCCACTTGCCATTCTTCTTTGGCACTACGACTGTGTTGGAGATCCATCTGGGGTAGTGCACCTCTCTGATTGCCCCTGCTTCCAACAAGTTTCCCACCTCTTCTGCCACTATTTCGGCGTGGTGGAGTGCCGATCTACGGGTGCGCTGAATGATTGGTCTGGCAGATGGGTGGACATTGAGTTGGTGACAGATGAAGTTGGGATCAATGCCTGGCATGTCGTAAGGAGTCCAGGCAAACACTTCGATGTTAGAGGTCAAAAATTCCAAGACCTCTAACCTCTCAGCGCTGGACAACGACGAACCAAGCAAAAAGAACTTATCCGGGTTCTTTTCATCTATTCTGACTTCCACCAAGTCTTCCACCGCTTTCTGGCTTGCTGCTTTGCCGACGTCTGCGAATAGTTCATTACTCTCAGGTTCTTCCACCGAATGAACATACCCCTTCACAGCGCGGCTTCCGTTCACTGTGACAAAACATTGCTTGGACATGATTTGATCTCCATAGACTTCCTCTATTACTCCGGTGTTGTTTGGGAACCGCATCACTTGGTGGTAAGATGACGCCACCGAGCGCATGGCATGTAGCCATGTTCTGCCCAAGATGATGTTGTAAGTGGAGGGGACTTTCAATACCCAGAACTCCACTTGCTTCGTCACACTCCCTGCTCGGACTGGAAGGATGATCTTGTCGACTGGCCATTCTGGCATTGAGTTAAATCCAATCAGGGGTGACACTGCTGGTGCTAAGTCTTTGTCTTGCAGCTTCAATTGTTTGAACGTCTCATAGTACATGATTTCGCATGAACTACCCTGGTCAATCAGAATCCGCTTGATGTCAAAATCCTTGACTCGGAGAGTGACGACCAGGGCATCATTGTGAGGGCAATATATTCTGTCCAAGTCTTTATCCGAAAAAGACATAACATTTGTGGCCTCTGTCCTCCCATTCTTGACGACAGGTTGGGCACTTAGTACCTCCCTTAAGTGCTCAGCCTTCTTGATCGAACCTCTGAGCTCACATACACGCTCAGGTTCGAAGACTCCATGTATCACATTGATAATGCCTTGAGGTGGAGCGTCGATTGGCATCCCATTGGGGTTATTATGGTCCTGGGGGGCTGGCTGTGCCCCGCCTTCAATGTATTTGTCTAAGTGGCCTGCCGCCACCAACTCCTCCAAGTGCTGCCTCAACGGGGTGCAGGTCTCAGTGCGGTGCCCTTTTTCTTTGTGGAAGGTGCACCGTGATCTGTCGTCGTAGTCCTTCTGAGCTTCGCCTAACTTGGCTGGCCACTTGACGAAAGGCTCGTCGCGAATCTCACTAAGTATTCGGTAGATCGGTTTCTTGAAGACCGTGGTGATGGCAGTGCGGACTCTCAACCATCTTTTGTCCTGGTCTTCTCCGTTGTCCCGTCTGCCACGCCCGTTTCTGTTCGGCCGATCTACCGCATTGACCTTTGCTGAGGCCTTCTTTTCTGGTACTGCGGTTGTGCTAGACTTTGCTTTAGCACGGGCGCCGTCCTCCTCCACCCTGATGTGCTGATGCACTCTTTCCATCAGGGCCTCCATGGTGAGGGGTGGCGTCATGGTGATAGAATCCCTTAGTCTGTTCCCGACTGGGAGTCCTCTCTTGTATTGCGCAATGGCGAGATTGGTTGGGCAATCCCCAATCTGATTGAATGTCTCCCAGTAGCGACTGTTGTATGACCTTAGGGTCTCTTTGTCACCCATGTCGATGGAGAGTAGCTGATCGATCTCCACCGGGGTCTTAGTGTTCGTTCGGAACCTTGTGACGAACGCCTCCGCCAATTGCGCCCAGGAGGCTATGCTGCCTTCTGGGAGTTTCTCAAACCAAGTAAGGCCCAGGTCTCCAAGGCTTGAAGGGAATAGGATGCACATCAAGGCCTCATTCCGCCGGTATACAGCCATGACCTGGCGAAAGTGGCTCAAGTGCGAGTAGGGGTCCGTCTTCCCCTCGTATGTATTGAATTTGGGCTGAAGGAAGCCTGATGGTAGGGGCGCGTTCTCTATTGCTGGGACGAATGGTGAGGTCTGCAGCCTCGCCAATGCCTTATCCGCTGGTTCATAGGCTGGGCGCGGTAGTGGCATTCCAACCTCGACGCTTCCATGCGTCCAAGGAGCCAACCGCTGTAAGGCAGAAGCTCTATGTGGATCACGTGCCCTGGCGTCTTCCCTGCATCGTGCCTTTTCGTCTAGCACGGTTCGTAGGTCGGACGATCTGGGCAACTCGGTCTGTCTGGACCTTGTTTGGTGCGTATGTGAGGGCCAATAAGTGCTTCCTTCTGTGTAAGACCTTTCAGATCTCGTCCTCTCAGACCTGGAGTGACGAGTCCTGGAAGATCTGGCCTGCGTGTCGCCTGTCCTGAGGCTTCTGTTTTCTGCAAAGGAGGGTGTAGAATTTCTACTACGACCCTCCGAGTGACGAGGGGGCGTCTTGTTGTTGCGCCCCTCTCCTGTCGCCACTTCTTTTCCTTTCATCTGGCGTTTTAGAGACTCCATGTCTGCCGCCATCCGCCGTATCAACTCATCTTGTTCCCTGACGCGATCCTCCAAAGTTTGAGGATCTACCTTGCGCCTTTGTCTTTCTGGGCTCTGCGAACGAGAGGGATGAGGGCTGTTATTCCTCCTTCTACCCCTGGCATCCCTCCTGGAATCTTGTCTTTGTGGTTCCAGGTTTGCCATGGGAGGGACCAAAGGTAGGCCCTCGCGCCTTGCACCTCCGTCTGGAGTTTGTCCGTCAATGGCGGACTGAGGTAGTTCTTCGTTGTGCGCCATTGATTCTTCCTGAGGAAAAGCTTGATCAAGAGGTTTTTCGTCTGACTTCCCACAGACGGCGCCAATTGTACGGGAAAGAGATACACCTTCTCGTATAATCCTGTCGATCAAGTCTGCGTTCCTCCGTACGATGTCGTTCTACCACCTGAAAATACGAACGTGAGCTGGCCGGCGGGTGTGTGTCGGAAACCCCTCCGATGCCTAAGTCAGTAAGCAGGACAAGTAGGCAAAAGCTCAATGTATTCAGGGAGCAAAATTGCATTACCTCTTCTTAGGTGATATTGGTGAGCTTTTATAGGTTTCGTGTGGCACAGTCCTAGTAGGACTCTTACTCTTCCATGTAGAGTCCTCCTAGGACTCACATTTCTAAAGGATAATGCTTATCCTCCAACACCCCCCTCACTGCTTAAACCAAGTGAGATGGTTTTACTAAGGCCGGACTTCAATGTGACCGAAGTGACCGTTAGTTCGGTCCATACTTTCCTTTCTCTTACCTCGGCCTTCCATATTTAGACCGAGCTATCCATAAGAGAGTTGAGCCGAACTAACGTCAGAACCGAGTCCTGCAGGACTTACCACACCTCGGTTTCCATACGCTTTAACCGAAGTAACTTACTGAAGACCGAACTACAACAACACATTTCTCAACCGAAGTAGGAACAAGGCCTCATGCGACCGGGCTAATCATCACGGTTGTGAGACCGGTCTAACTCCAACGCTACTTCTCCAAACCGGAGTAGCTTACATGGCCATTCTACTTGGCCCTTTGTACTGCGGCCCATAACGGCCCAACACCCAGCTCGGCCCAATTTGTATATAAATTACCCTCTCAATACATATATAAACAAGTTCAAATATCAAAACTTCATAGTTAGTTCATAGATGCTTCATAGTTATTTCACAGTTATATCCCAAAAGAGTGTATAAATGCTTCATAGTTACATCCTCAAAAGAAAAGCAATCATTATTTCACAATTAAACAAAAAAATGCCCATATCTCCATATCTTCATATACAAAAGTATGATCAAGATGTCCACAAAAAAAAAAAAAAAAATACCCACAAAAGTGGGTGCATCATTTTATAGCTCAGTAAAGCACTATGCACTATATGTTCCGTACATGTTCATTGTCCAACATATGTATCCAAAAACCATCATTAAGTAGTCAAGTTATCTGCAAGAAAAAAAAGAAAAAAAAACCAACAACTTAGTTTTGAATCCTTACCATGTAAATAAAATCTAAAGTGAACAAAATCTAAACTAACATTATGTTCTTGTAACCTATGTCACACATTGAGTAAGCATTGAAGGGCTCCTTCTTGGATTGCAAACCAAAGTTAGTACATGATGATACAGTTTGTTCCTGTGGATGGATTGGACTTATCCAAGCTCCTCAAGCCCACGTAGAAATGGTCTAGCCCGCCGAGTCACCTGTAAACAAGTTCAACGGGGAACGGGGCAGTCCCCCAGTGAACCCTCCGACGAGCAAGTTAGAAATATGAGTAGAATGTAGAGGGAGAGATTGGAGATAAAAAAGCTTAACCTTCTTCTTATCTTCAACATTTGCTTATATCCTTTGGTAATCATTTCGCTGTCTCTTCCGACCTGCCCTTCTCGCCAAAAGTCTATGCTGTAGCTTACCTTGTTCAGGGTAAGGGGGTCCTATTCCGACAGGGAGGTGTTGTCGTAATAAATGCTGTGATGGGCTACATTAATGGTGATGTGCAGCAGCAATAACTTTGCAGATCTTTGTCTGCTGATGTGGTTTGTCCTTCACCTGCCATGTGTCTAAATGTCATTGGCTCTTTATGCCATGTTGGATTCCAGCTGTTCTGGACTTCACCAGCTGGGTCATGTATTGGGCTCCGATTGATGGGCTTGGGTTGCTTGTAGTGGTCCATGGCCTTTATGGGCTTGGACACGTCAGTGGTCTCCCATTCCCGAGTGCAGCTTTAGCCCAATGAAGGGAATAGTAATGAAGAGGGTGAGAGTGTCAGGGAATGGTAATATGGAGGTCGGCCGGTGGGAGGGACCGAGCGGGTGAAATGATCGGGAGGTGGTCCGACCGGGCAAGGTGACCGAGTGAAAGGGCCGACCGCGAGGAGGGTCGACCCCGAGTGTTGGCCGAGTGGGGAGGTGGACCACGGGGAGGGGCGACCATGAGGGCTGGCTGAGCGGGAGGGCCGACCGTGGCACGGGCGACCGTGAGGGTTGGCCGAGCGGGAGGGTCGAAAAAGAGGAGGGGCGACCATGAGGGTTGGCCGAGCGGGAGGGCCGACCGTGGCGTGGGCGATCGTGAGGGTTGGCCGAGCGGGAGGGTCGACCACGAGGAGGACCGACTGCGAAGGGTGAGGTGGAGGGGCGTGGAGCTCAAGAGGCGGCGTGTCAAGTGATGATTGGAAGTGGAAAAAATAGGGTAAGGGGAGGAGACAGTGCATCGTGGTCGTACGCGTGGCAATATCTGGGGGGGGAGAGGTTAGGCGTTGGAGCAGAAATAAAGCGATAGGTCATTATGGGTGTTGAAAAGGCAGTTTTGGCGGATGATTTGAAAAGTTTTCAAACTGGCAAAAATTAATTGGGATCCTTGGAATATAGGCAAACCGTGGGCTTTTGGCATCATTCGATTCACCTACTTGTTTACGAAAACTCAAAACATCCCAAGTGTTAATTCTTTCGTTGTTCACGATACACCTCTGCAACACTTTTTTAATTTCCTTGCACCTGCGTCAGAAGCGATTCGCAAACATACCATAGAAATGGCCCAAGAATAAGCTGTGAATGTGAGGGTGGACCCGCTTGGTGATGATGATGCAGTGGAGCTAGCGGCGCAGTATAGGACAGAGAAGGTGGGGGAGTCGGTGGTACGATCCCATGGTTCCACCATGATAGCAGCTCTAAAGCCAATCAGCCAGGCGAAACCAGATCATTGGCACACGAAGGCTGACAAATCCACGATTACTGCGGCGGAGTTGGAGGCTATCCGCGAAAAATACCAGATCCTTATGGAAGTAGAGTTATTATTGCCAACATCAACGGAAAGGCCGTCTGACGCCAGGCCAGGGGAGTTTTCCCTTTATGAGGAAGCTCTGAAGGGAGGACTGAGGTTGCCACTGCCGCAAGTGGTGGTGGATGTGCTCAACCGTCTGGAGGTAGCACCGGGCCAACTAATGCCCAATGCATGGAAGATCTTGCTGGCCTATGCAAGTGCGTGGCCGAAGGCGAATGGAGGGGAGGCCATGACAGTAGACGAATTCTTTGCATGTTATAAGGCCTCAGGGCAGCAAGAGACGTGGGTCACTCTGTAGGCAGCAGCGGGGAAAGGGTTGGTGGCGGGGCTGCTGTCGTCAATCAAGGGGTGGCGACCACGATGGTTCTACGTGTCTGCCAATGGGGGGCTTGGAGTTCGCACCATTTGGAAAGTACCCATCAGGTCTGTGGAGCCAAAACTGAGAACAGCCGCAGAGGGGAGGTTGAAGAGGGTAAAGGAGTGGAGGGAGAAAGAAGGGGCCAAATGGAACGAGCTCGTTCAGCCGTCTGCATTGTTTGAGGCAGGTTTGGGTCCAAAGCCAAGTAATGGGGACCTCGACCGAGCGGAGTTGGAGGCGAGGAGAAGGGCTCAAGAGACGGAGGATCAGACCATCCTTGCTAAAGCCCAAAAATTCAAAGAGTCCTAGGCCGACCGACCACCAAAACCGGTTGCGAGGGAGAGGATTTGACCTCGCCCCAAACCCTTGGGAGAGAAAAACTTAGGCGAGTTTGTGCCACGGCCGCCCCCAACAGACCCTTTGAAGGAGAGGTCTTGGAAGGAGATGGAGGCGTTGGGCGTGGGGAAGAAGAAGAAGAGGGTGAGGCGGAGTGAAGAAGAGCTTGTCCAAAAGAGGAGGAGGGAGACAAGTGTTAAGGAAACCAGTGCTGCCAAGGGGGCTGAGGGGGGAGAAGTGGAGGAGACCCCAAGAAGGGTAGGTGGCCCAGAAGTAGTAGATGTTGCTTCAGAGGTCATGGAAGTGGTGCCAGTGGTGGCGGCGATCGCCGCAGGGGTCGCGAGGGCCGCCCCTGAGGGGCAAGGAGAAAATGGGGCAAGCGACCCTGGCTCAAGAAGGGAAGAGCAGCCCCAAGGGGGACCTGCACCCCAAGGAGGGGGAGTCAGTCTGACCACGGCGATGTACCACGCTCGCGCGGTGGCTGGGCGGCTGGAGGGAGAAGAAGGGCCAGCTAGAGCAGGGGCAGACCGCCTGGTGGGGATCGTAGAAGAGGCAGCCCTGCGCTCGGCATCCAGATTCAACGAGGCTGACTTGCTGAGGGGGTTATGCTCCGCCCAAATGGAGGTAACCACCTTAGCAGGGGCTCTGCTAAGGAAAGCCGGGGCTGCCAAACTCAAGGCAGATGAGGCCAAGGCCCAGCTTGCGAAGTTGAAGAAGGAGAGTGCAAGTTGGGAGACTGCCCATGCCGATCTGCAAGCGGTCAAGGTGGAGCTGGAGAACACACGCCGCCAGGTTGTGTCGCTCGAGTTCCAACTGGCTGGCGACCAGAAGAAGTTGGATGAAGCCCAAAGAGCCTGCGCCGTCGCGGTTGAGCGACATGAAGAGGCTGTGAGTAGTAATGAAGAGCTGGTCAGGCAAAAAGATGAGGCAGATGTCAAAATTGGCGATCTGCAGAAGGAACTGGAGGGCGAGCGTGCCAAGGCAGTGGAGGAGAGGGGGAGGCTTCAGAGGGAGTTGGAAGCAGAGAGAGCGGAGGCGACGGCGGAGAAGGAGAACCTGAAGAAGGAGTTGGAGGAGGAAAGGGCAAAGGCTGCGTCTGAAAGGACGACCCTGCAGAAGGAGCTGGACGAAGAGAGGGCGAAGGCAGCCTCTGAGAGGGCGGCTTATCTTGATCTGTGTGTCGCAGCAGTGGAGCAGTTCAAAGGGTCTGCTGAATTTCAGATGGCAGTTGATGCCGTGGTCGCCAGCAGCCTGGCTAGGCAAGAATCTGGGGGGGCGGGCCCATCGAAGACGACTGCTGGAGGTAGAACTGAAGAAGAAGTTATTGAGAGCTTCCAGCAATCAGACTTCTATAAGCACGAAATGGCTGAGTACTGGGACAGTGGCTGGAAGACGTTCAAAACGTAGAGCTGAAGAGCTGTTCCCAAACTTAGACCTTAGTAGTGTAACAATTGGCGAAGACGATGTGGCTCAAACCCCCCTGGATGAGGGCATTGAAGAAGAAGACCTCATCTCCAGTGAGGAGGAGTAACTGGAGAAGAAGGAGAAGGAGACTTTGCACAGATTGATTTTTTTTTTTGTTTTTTTTTTTTTTTTTGCTCGAATTGCTGTAATGAACTTATGTACAAAGTTGTGAATAAATAAAATTTCAGTTGTGTTTTGCCTTTGACTGTGTTTGCTTGTGCGTCTGAAATGGATGAAAGCTTGTGATAAAAACTTGTGGTAAACTTGTGATAAAAACTAAATTTAGGAATTCCTCAAGACAGAGTGGGATTGAAATTGTAATAAGAACTGAGTGGACTCCTTAATGCAGAGTGAAATTGGACTTGTAATAAAAACTCAATGCAGAGTAAAGTTGAACTTGTAAAAAATTCAATGCAGAGTAAAGGCAGGAACTCCTCAAGGCAGAGTGAAATTTAAAATGTAGTAAAATTACAAAAAATTACAAGTTTGTGTTTGCCACACTGCTCAAGTAGGTTAGTGATTTATGGAGTGAGGCTTGGTTTGATTGAGGAGAAAATAACCTGTGACTGTCCCTGAAACTGTGGCGCTCGGTCTGGCTAAGACTTGTGAGGCAGGCCGAGTGCTTCATGCTCGGTCTGGCAGAGGCTCTTAGTGTTCGGCCTGGCTGAGGCTTCTGGTGCTCGGTCTACTTTTGACGCCCAGTCTGGCTGAGGCTTTTGGTGCTCAGTCTGGCTGAGGCTTCTGGTGCTCGGTCTGCTTTTGATGCCCAGTCTGGCTGAGGCTTTTGGTGCTCAGTCTGGCTGAGGCTTTTGGTGCTCAGTCTGGCTGAAGCTTTTGATGCTCAGTCTGGCGGAGGCTTGTGATGCTCAGTCTGGCTGAGGCTTTTGATGCTCAGTCTGGCTGAGGCTTTTGATAAGTGCTGCCAATAAAGATGTTATTGAGACAACACGCAGATAGCTGAGATATAAGATGGTTGTCAGAGACAGTGTAGTCCGATTGATCAAAATTTATATTATGTATCAAAAGAAAATACAACAATCTGAGCAATACAAAAGTAGGAATTTATTGATAGTAGCGCTTCAAGTGTTCAGCGTTCCAGCGGTGGGGGAGGTCTCGGCCTTCCATGTCCTAAAGTCGGTAAGTGCCTGGACGTGGTCGGGCTGTCACACGTAAGGTCCCTCCCATTTGGCTGCCAGTTTACCCTCAGTAGGATTTTTGGTGGCAAGAGTTGCTTCTCGCAAAACAAGGTCCCCTTCGAGGAACTCCCTTGGCCGGACTTTGCGGTTGTAGTGTGTTCTCATTTTCTATTGGTATGAGGCCAATCTGACAGCAGCGGTCTCTCTAAGCTCTTCAATTAGGTCCAGGTCCGCTCGGCGGAGCTCTGCGGTTAGTGCTGGATCCGGATGTAAAACCCTGGGAGTAGGCAGACCGACTTCCACCGGAATAACCGCCTCAGCGCCGTATGTTAAGCGAAAAGGGGTTTCCCCAGTGGGAGTCTGAGCTATAGTTCGGTAAACCCAGAGTACATTCGGTAGTTCCTCAGCCTAAAGTCCCTTAGCAGCTTCTAGCTTAGTTTTGATGATCTTCAGAAGAGAACGGTTGGTGACCTCAACTTGGCCATTGGCTTGGGGATGACCGGGGAAAGAGAAACATGGCTGAATCTGGAGGTCTGCACAGAACTTCCTGTACTTGGCGTTATCGAATTGTTTGCCGTTGTCGGAGACAATGGCCTGAGGGATGCCAAACCTGCAAACGATCGATTACCAGATAAACTTGGTTGTGTTTCGCTCGGTGATGGTGGCAAGGGGTTCTGCTTCGACCCACTTAGTGAAATAGTCGATGGCGACGATGGCATATTTGGTCTGGCCTCGGCCAGCGGGTAAAGGACCGACGAGATCGATCCCCCATTTGGCGAACGGGTAGGGGCTGCAAAGTGTGATCAATTCAGTAGGAGGAGCATGGGGGATATTGGCAAAACGCTGACACTTATCACATTTGAGCACGAAGTCAGCCGCATCTTGGTTGAGGGTAGGCCAGAAATATCCAGTGCGAAGTATCTTGTGAGCCAGGGACCTGCCGCCTGAGTGATTGCCGCAGATACCCTCATGAATTTCTTGCATGTGAACCACCTGCGAGCGGCGCCCGGTGTATTTTGGATGTGGCGTCTGGCACGCATTTTTTAGCATCTGCGAATGCTAGTTTTGTAAAATCTGGCTTGGGTGTCGAGTCAGCCTTTTGTTTTGTTTTGAGTCTGTCTCATTGTCTTGAGTCAGTCCTTTTTGCTTAAGGGTCTGTCTTATTGTAGCGAGTCGGCCCCTTTGTATAGAATACCATGTGATTTCGGGGTTGCTGCCTCGAACACCGTTTTGTTTTGTAATTAACCTTTTGTTTTCTTTTTGAGTCTGTCTCTGCTGTGGAGCCAGTTGCAACCAAGAAATCTGAATGAAACAGCTGCGACTATCATGTTTCCATGCTTTTTTGTGAGCTCGTTGTGCCAAAGGATTAGAATGAAATAGCGGGGCATCTCGTTTACTCTTCTGTGCTCTAAACTCATTGTAATGACTTGAGTTTTTTTTTTTAAAACCTTTTTAAACACTGTAGTGATGAAAACGAAGAGGAAGGGATTCCTCGGGTTTTGCAAAACTTTGATCAATTTGAGAGAAAGATAGGCGTGCTAAGCCTTTTAATGAATGAAATCATGCTTGTCAGCGTGAGTACTGAGAAGGACCCTGGTTTGATCCAGATTGGTTCCACACTATTTTCAGCGCGAGCTATTTTTGTCACTTTTGTAAAAACTTTCAAAAACAAAATATTTTACACAGTCCTGTGAAGACCTGTGTGGAATCGCTCTTGAGATTGTGCAGCCTAGAATCGTTCTCAGCCTCAAGATTCAATCCATTTGTTTCCGAACCTTGAATCCATTCAGAATGTTCAACGATCAACCATTAAGAAAGGCTTGTGTGGCCGGGTTTGAAGCAGCCCTCGAACAAGAGGTACCAAAGTTAGATCAAGAGATCAGACATCGTCAACAGAAGCTTGCAAAGCTAGAACAGAAGCACCCCTCGAACTAGGGGCAAAAATGTCCGATGTACTCAAAGAGCCGAAGATGAGTCCTTTTTGCAAATCAATACCAACAGCCACTCCCCTGGATACGAAGGGCTTCAATCTCAAAACCATTTGGTATGGACTTGTTATACTTTTACCCTTTGAGAGGCTCGCTGGGCCGAAAACCCGAATAGGCGACCCAGGCAAAAGTTAGAGCGACAAAAAAGAAAAAAAGAAAAAAAGAAACCAAAAAGAAAAAAAAAGATGAAAAAGAAAAGAAATATCAAAAAAGAGAGAAGAAAAGAAAAACAAAGCTCGCAAGGTCGAAAACCCGCATCGGGCGCCTTGGCAAAAGTTAGAGCCTAAAAAAGTGAAGGTTAAAATACCCGAGTGCACCTTAGCCCGAACTACGTAAGGCTTGATTCCCATGTTTGGGATACGTAGGCAACTTCATTCTGAAGTCCAGCCACAAATACTTCTAAATCAAGTGTGTCCATGTATTGGTTTTGATAATCCTTGCTTTCTCTGTATCCGAGAGTTCGGTTGTGATCATTACCATAAAGACTGATTACAATGCGCTGCGGTGCCATTCAGACAAGGGGCAACTTTCCGTTGCCATTCAATGCGCAGCGGTGCCATTCAAACAAGGGGCAACTTTTCGTTGCCATGCAGCTCTCCTTCAGACAAGGGGCAATTTTCCATTGTTATGGGTCCGAGGTTGTGCATCTCAAGAGTAGGTTCCGTGCTCGTTGAGCATTGACCGTTTGCAAAAATAGTTTTTGAGAATTTTTACTGAGGTTGACTATTTTCTCGAAAACTATTCCATTTTCCAAAACTGGACCCTTTTCATGGACCCAAAAAAGGAAAATTTTCAGTGCTCGTAGCCTGACTTGCATGATTTTAAATCAAAAATCGAACAAGTATGTTAATCTAACTCTCACCTTGGTCAAAACTGTTTTAGTAGAAAATCAAAACAAAAAAAAATGATCAAAGTGATGAACTAGGGGCACAGTAGAGTCAGGTGTTCTGTCTTTCCCCCGTCATCAACATACTTGCCAGAAAAGGGCACCACTGAAGCTGTCAGTAAAGGGCTGAAAGCTCTCAACAACCTCCAAGTAACGAGGTATCAAACCAAATGCGAAGCACAAATCGGAGTAAATCAAGACACTCTATACTCCATCCGGAACATTGACTGAACGTCACCGGAAGAAATAGCCGCGAGCTAATAATATTGGGCGTGAACCCACAACTTCCTATTCATCCATCAATCACCCTGGGGAGGGATGGAAAATGAGAGAATAAAGAATAGAGAGGTGTAAGTCGAGAGAAAAGTGAGGAAAAGGGTTTTGAGAGAAAAACCGAGCCTGAGGACCGAGTGATGTGAGAATCACAAAGGAGAAAGGGTGGGAAACATACCCGGAGGAACTGGCTCCTCGAGATTTGAGGTCTTTCATTTTTTTTGTAAATACGTCCGTGTGTCATGTCTTTTGTCTTGTTTAGCCCAACTTTTGTTTTGGGTCTTTTCCGAACGTGTCTCGTTGTGTTGAGCCGGATTGAGGCACCGCAGGTAGGGGCGTGAAAAACCTCGTTTGTACAAAATGCCGCTGACGAGGATGTAATTGGACGACCGGGCCCTAACTTTGGCGGCTTGCTATTGGTCGTCTGGAAGTTCCCCCGTTGTCAGAAATAGAAAGATGTCCGACGCCCAAGGGATGGGCTCATTTTAGAGGAATTGTATTTCGTGCTGGTCGAGGCAAATGGCGGGATGGGATAGGTATTCGAGGCAGACGCCACGGCTGAGGTCGGACTTGTCTGCGGAGGCCAACTCAGCCATCTCATCTGCCTTAGAGTTTTCCGCCCGAGGAATGTGCTGGATGTGGAAGGTATTGAAGAGGCGAACAAGGGGAAGGGCAATATTCCTGTAAGCTCGCATTGTGTCCTCCTTGGTATCAAATTCCCCCGTGATCTGTCCGACGATGAGCTGAGAGTCGCTGAACACTCGGATATGGCTAACCCCAATATCCCTGGCCAGGCGAAGGCCTGCGATCAATGCGTCATATTCGGCCTCATTGTTGCTGGCCTCAAACAGGAAGCGGAGAGCGCATTTGAAGTAACCACCCTCGGGAGCGGTGAGGATAAGGCCAGTCCCACTGCCTTCCCTGCGGGAGGATCTGTCGACGTTGAGAGTCCAAGAATGAGGGTCTTCCGGTTCGATGGGAGCTGGTGGGGGTGGGGAGGCAGTGGTTGGGGTAGGGTTAGTGAATTCCAGGATGAAATCGGCGATAGCCTGCCCCTTAATTGCAGTTCGAGGCCGGTAAGAGATGTCAAACTAGCTGAGTTCCACTGACCATTGCATGAGTCGGCCGGAAAGTTCTGGTTGCTGCATAACCTTCTTTAAGGGTTGGTCGGTGAGGACCACTATGGAGTGAGCTTGAAAGTAAGGACGGAGTCGTCTGGAGGTGGTGACCAGGGCCAAGGATAATTTTTCTAACAGTGGGTAGTTCTGTTCCACTCCCCTGAGGGCCCGACTGATGTAGTAGACCAGTCGTTGGACAGAGCCGTCTTCCCTGATAAGAGCTGCACTGACAGCGGTGCTTGACACGGCTAGATAGAGGAAGAGTGGCTCACCCGTGATTGCCTGTGAAAGGAGGGGGGGATTGGCCATGCACTGCTTTAACTGTTAAAAAGCCTCTTCAAATTCAGTCGTCCATTCAAAAGTTTGCCAAAGAACTTTAAAGAATGGTAGGCACTTATCCGTTGCGCGGGAAATGAAGCGGTTGAGGGCTGCAACTCGGCCAATGAGTCTTTGGACCTCCTTAACCGTTCTGGGTGACTGTATCTCGATCAGGGCCTTGATCTTTTCTGGGTTAGCTTCAATGCCCCACTGACTGACCATAAAACCCAAAAACTTCCCAGATCCGACGCCGAAGGCGCACTTCTCAAGATTGAGCTTCATTTGGTACTTGCGTAGGGTAGCGAAGGTTTCTCGCAGGTCGGTCAGGTGATCAGTGGAGAGTTTGCTCTTGACCAGCATGTCGTCAACATATACTTCCATATTCTGACCTATCTGGTGATGGAAAACGGCATTGACCAACCGTTGGTAGGTGGCCCCAGCGTTCTTCAATCCGAATGGCATCACACGGTAGTGGTAGGTACCTCGGTCGGTAATAAAGGATGTATGTTCCCGATCGGACGGGTGCATCAGGATTTGGTTGTAACCAGAGAAGGCATCCATGAAGCTGAGCATTTAATGACCGGCTGTGGCGTCGACCAGCAGATCTATGCGGGGAAGGGGGTAGCTGTCTTTGGGGCAAGCTCGATTCAGGTTAGAGTAATCGACACAGAGTCGCCATTTGCCATTGTTCTTGCGGACTAGGACCACGTTTGACAACCATTTAGGGTAGTCCACGTTTTTGATGAATTCGGCCTCAAGGAGCTTGTCAACCTCTGCGGCTATAAGAGTATTGCGCTCCGAATGAAAAATGCGCTGCTTCTGGCGGTAAGGTCGGAAATGGGGTTCAATGCTGAGGCGGTGAGTTATGAAAGAGGGGTCAATGCCTGGCATATCTGAGTGAGTCCAGGCAAATACATCATTGTGCTCGGTCAGAAGGGCAGTAAGGTCAGCCTTAGCCTGGAGGGATAGTTGGCTGCCGATCTTGGCAGTTTTCATTGGGTTGGTGGGATCGATGGGGATCTCAACGAGTTCCTCAACCGGTTCGCCTTTGACCAGCTCGTCCTCATCTCGGACGTCAAGTCCTTCAATGATCATGGCCTCCTTCAGTTCGACTTCCTTGAGTGAGGCGACATAACATTCCCTGGCTATGGTCTGCTCTCCCCTTACTGTCCCTACATCCAGGTCGGTAGGGAACTTTATGGCGAGGTGGTAGGTTGAAGTGATAGCTTGGAAAGCGTTGAAGGCGGTGCGGCCAAGGATGATGTTGTAAGCAGAGGGACAATCGACCACAAGGAAAGTGAGCAACTTGGTAGTCTGCCGCAGGTACTCGCCGATGGTGATGGGGAGATCGATGGAGCCGATGGAAGTCACCCGGTCGCCTGTGAAACCGACCAGTGGGGTTTGAAGGGGGGACAGACTTTTCTCCCTAATTTTGAGCTGGCAGAAGCAGTTGAGGAATATGATGTCTGAAGAACTGTCGTTGTCGATAAGAACCCGTCTGAAATTATAATTGGAGAGGAGGGCAGAGATGACGAGAGGGTCATCATGAGGATAACGGATGCCTGTACAGTCGGCGTCCGTGAAGGTGATGGGCTCTGTCCACTACTTGGGCTGTTTGGAGGGTCGGTCGACCGTGGCAACTACTTTATCTGAGCCTTGCCTTATCTTTCTGAGTTCTGCCCTCTGAGCCGAGCGAGATGGTCCCCCACAAGCAAGGCCACCTGAAATGACTCGGATTTCACCAACTGGCGGAGGGGGATTACCTGGAGGCCGAGGCTGTTGTGGAGGGCAATCATGGCCTTGGTTAGGTTGGGCTGGCTACCGGAGTGGAGTGCGCCGGTGGTTATTTCGGAGGGGCTTGGCTCTTTGCCTCTGCTGTGGGCGGGTGTCAGTGAACCGGCTGAGACGCCCTTGACGTATTAGCGTCTCGACCTGATCTTTGAGGTTGATGCGGTCGTCAGTGTTATGGCCATGGTCCTGGTAGAAACGACAATATTTGGATTGGTCTTTCCGACTGGAAGGGGTTCGTGAAGGTAGAGGCCATTTGAGGGGGTAGTCCCATTGGATCTAGTTGAAGACTTGTTCCATGGGAGAATTAAGAGGGGTGTACCGCTCGAACCGACCGGGCGGTCAGGCTGGTGCCGACCGGTCAGCACGGGGAGGTCGGTTTGTATAGTGGTGTGTTTGGCTATTATACTGGGTGTTTCTGGGTTCTGAGTCTTTTCTCTTTTCTCTGGTGGTCGTGTTTTTAGCTATTGGATCCTGCCGAGCGGCTAGTGAATCTTCAGCATTCATATACTTCTGGGCTTTAGAGAGTAGGGCTGCCATGGAGGTCGGGGGATTTTTGGAGAGGGAGAAGAGGAAATCGGACGATCATAGCCCGGCCATGAAATCCGTGAGGATGACCTTGTCATCGTTTTCCGCTACTTGCAGGGCTTCGGTGTTGAAGCGGGTAACAAAACTGCGGAGCGACTCCCCCTCGGTCTGACGGATGTTGAGGAGTTGGGTTGCCGGGCGGCGTTGGCGCTAGGCTCCAATAAAATGGCTAAGGAAGGAGTCGCTGAGGTGCTGGAAAGTGGAGACAGAGTCTGCTGGTAACTGGCTGAACCACAGTCGAGCTGACCTCTTCAGTGTCACGGGGAAAGCCCGACACATGATCTCGTCAGGGAAGGCATGGAGGATCATGAGGGTTTGGTAGGTCTCCAGATGGTCGACTGGGTCCGTCGTACCGTCGAAAGAGTCAATGGTGGACATCTTGAACTTGGCGGGCAGAGGTTTGTCCCGGATGGAGGCAACAAACGGTGAGTTTGCCGTGGTAGAGGGTTTATGCTGAATGTTCTGCATGACCCCTTGGAGTTGGAGCTTCATGGCTCAGATTTCAGCGTCCCAGAGGGGAATGTTGTCAGCATGGTCAGTCAATGGGGGCTGGACACTGCTGGCTTCCCCTTCAGGGGCTGGTACCACGACCGATGGGCGTGGGGGTGGAGGTGGTAGATTTATATGTGGAGGAGGAGGCTGCAACCCTTCCAGGTTGGGTGGATAGGGTTGCGGAACAGTATGGCTTGGGGCTCTTTCTTGGTTGGGTGGAATATGTGGAGGTGGTGGAGGTGGCATCGGAAGGTTTCTCTGGAGTAAAACATTTATCAGGGCCTGGTTTTGCTCAGCCATGCGGTTAATGCTGTTAGTAAGCTCGATAAAATACTGCGGTGGGTTGTTTGGGTTGGGAGGGTCGGTCTGACGGTCGGCAGCATTATTGTGAGAAGCCATGGATCTAGTTGTGACCATACACTTTGATGGGTAGGAGGAAAAGGTTACTGGGATAGGGTCTCCGGCGACAATGAACACAACTGGCGCACGGATAAACCACGTTTTTCCACAGACGGCGCCAACTGATGATACAGTTTGTTCCTGTGGATGGATCGGACTTGTCCAAGCTCCTCAAGCCCACGTAGAAATGGTCTAGCCCGCCGAGTCACCTGCAAACAAGTTCAACGGGGAACGGGGTAGTCCCCCAGTGAACCCTCCGACGAGCAAGTTAGAAATAGGAGTAGAATGTAGAGAGAGAGATTAGAGATAAAAAAGCTTAACCTTTTTCTTGTCTTCAACGTTTGCTTATATTCTTTGGTAATCATTTCGCTGTCTCTTTCGACCTGCCCTCCTCGCCGAAAGTCTATGCTGTAGCTTACCTTGTTCAGGGTAAGGGGGTCCTGTTCCGACGGGGAGGTGTTGTCGTAATAAATGCTGTGATGGACTGCATTAATGGTGATGTGCAGCAGCAATAACTTTGCAGATCTTTGTCTGCTGATGTGGTTCGTCCTTCACCTGACTTGTGTCTAAATGCCATTGGCTCTTTATGCCATGTTGGATTTCAGCTGTTCTGGACTTCACTAGCTGGGTCATGTATTGGGCTCCGATTGATGGGCTTGGGTTGCTTGTAATGGTCCATGGCCTTTGTAGGCTTGGACACGTCAGTACATAAATTACAATCCAAAACTAGTACATAAATACATTAGTCATGAACAAAGAAAATAAAAGATGTTTACATGTGTAATCTTATTTCTACTCCTGTTCCTGCCCTTGCCCTTGATAGAGTTGCCTCTCCCAGATAAAGTACCTATCTCAACTGATATACCTCTTTCAGATGAAGTTCTGTCTATGTCTTTCCCAGATGAAGTGCCTCATGTCATAGATGAATTGATGTCTCTTCTCTCAAATGAAGAACCCATGCCTCTACCAACAGATCTATCTCATCTCTCAGATGAAAAACCCATGTCTTTGCCTCTAGTACTTGTTCCATCCCTGACTGGACCTCTGCCCACTTTACCCTTGTAATGGATGACTAAATCAAATGAAGAAAATGCAGCCATGGCTAAAATAGTAATAAAAGAATATTTAATTTGAATAAATAAACATTTAATTTGAACAGATAAACAGATTGAACCAATTCAATAAATTTCAGTAAAACAAATTCAACCAATTCCAAAGCTAGCATGATTGAAATAAATAAAAATCAATGAATAATTCACTGTATTAAGTAATAATGTTTAATAATCCAAAAAATTACAATTTTCATATACATTTTTCACAATATTAAACAGATCACAAAACCCTAAATCAATAAACATTGAACAAAATCTATAAAAAAAAAAAAAATCCTAAATCAATAATAATTCAATAAAATCTAACAAACATCCTTATACTCTAAATATGGTAAGTAATAATGTTTCATAATCCAAAAAATTACAATATTTAATTAAAAACTAATTTGAACAGATAAACATTTAATTTGAATAGATAAACAAATTGAACCAATTTAATAAATTTCAGCAAAATAAATTCAACCAATTCCAAAGCTAGCATGATTGAAACAGATAAACAAATTGAAAATAATAAATAATTCACAATATTAAGTAATAATGTTTAATAATCCAAAAAATTACAATTTTCTTATATATTTTTCACAACATTAAACATTAAATAGATAATACAATGCTAAATCAATAAACATTGAACAAAATCTGTATAAAAAAAAATCTAAATCAATATTAATTCAATAAATCCAACGAACATTCTTATACTCCAAATCTAGTAAGTAATAATGTTTAATAATAAAAAAAAAATTACAATATTTGATTAAAAACTAGAAAAACCCTAAATATCCAAAAATAAAACTCTAAAATTATAAAAATAGTTCAAAATTACACAAACAAAACTCTCAAAACTCTAAAAATTCCTTCATTCGTAAACCCTAAACCCACATATTGATTTTTTTTTTTTTTTTTTTTCCAGAAATTTTAATATTGAAGAGATTTGTTAGAGAACTTACTTGAAAGCCGTAAATAACAAAACAAACCAATTAAAATCTTTCACACTTTGTACTGTGAAAGATAATCAGAGCAGATCTTTGACAAAATCACTACTATTTCTTCCTTTCCATTCTTTCGTTGCTCATTCTTCTCTTCCCTTCGCTTTTCTGATCGTGAACCCTGGGAAAGAATGAATGAGAAGGATTTTTTACATTAAAGGTTAGTTGTGTCTTTCCACAATATGATTGAAGGATATTATGGTCAATTCCACGTCAAGTTAACGTCGTTAAGGCTCTTTTAACAGGAATGGAGAATCTGACTATTATTTTCAAAAGTAAGAAAAGTTTGTATAATTTTTGAAACCACAGAAGAGGTATCTGTAATTAAGCAAACCTCAGGAGAGGTAAGTGAAATTTGCCCATTTTTTATTTTATAGTAATTACTTTCATTGCCTTTTGTATATGATCCTAAATTATTTATTTTTTGAACCACATAAATGATTTAAAGAATTTAATACTTAAAAGAAAATAAAAATAAAAAACACATTATAAGAAAACAATGAAAGAAAACATTACGAAAACAGATTCATAAGAAATCGTATAAACTCACGATTTCTGCAAAGTCGTGTATTCAACTCCCAAGTTTTTCGAAATCATGAATTCATCTACCAACCTTTACGAAATCATTTCAACATTTCTACTTGAAATCATGTGTTTAATACATGATATTGCCTAAACTCGTGATAGCAAAAAATGACTTCAAAAATAACGTGGATTTGATAAATATGTTCAAAATAACTTGAGTTTGGTAAATAAGATCAAAATACACTAAGACTTAATGGAAAACAAGTGGATGTGCTCAGCGACTTTCCACTAATTTCCGCAAATAATTTTCCTTTTTTTTTTTTGGTACAAGCTAGTTGTGTATAGGCCTTGAAGCGGCATTTCTCATTGATTTCCTGGCCCATTAACAATTTTGTACATTTGGCTCATTTGAGAACAAAGGCACGAGGCCCAGACCAAAAGGGGAGTTTGAAGTCTCATTGTCTTATACTCTTGGTATATTTTTTCATATATCACTCTTATTTTTACATATATCACTCTTGGTATATTTTTACATATATCTTTGTCCATAAGTTAATTGATATCTAGATTTGTAGTGAATTATATCATATTTGGTAGATTTTATATAAATGGTGATATATATTGCACTAAAAAATAAAGCAAAACTATCTTGTCTATGTTTTTTAGGATGCCTCCAGTTCACTTTGTGAACTGAACTGTGCTATTGACCCTGTGGGGCCCACCACAGTTTCTATTTCTATAATCCAAACTGTTGAATGTGTAAAACTTGTTGAGTACATTATTCCTGTAAACAATCACGTTGATCGGATATCGATAGCTACTTGATTGGATTAGATTTTTGTCAATAATTTATTTTGAAAATTATATTTACCATTGACAAAAATCTGATTCGATCAAATAGCTATCAATATTCGATTAGCATGATTTTTTACGAGGATAAAATATTCGACAAACTCTACACATTGAACGGTTCGGATTATCAAAATAGAACCGCGATGGGCCCCACAGACCCAAAAGCACGTTCCAATTTGATTTCAGACAAGAAACAAGTCAGGCCCAAACACTGCATATAAGATTGCTTCTATTTTTGCTTTTGTTTATATTAGGGGCATTTACTAGTAAATCCCATACACAAAGTTCAAAACCCATCTAGTCCCAAAATAAAATATTTGCACCAATTAGTCTTATATATTTTTAATTGTTACCAAAAAAATCTCTTTTTTTTTAATATATAAATTTAAAAATGCTATTACGTCCCGCCATTGCTGGACTTCCATCAGACGATCACCGAAAACTCACCGAAATGTTCAACATCGCCGAGAAATTCATCAGAATATCACCAGAAGTTCGCCGGAGTATCGTCGAAATGTTCTGAAAGTCACTGGAAGCCGTCAGAATGTCTAGAATGTTCGCTGGACGTCAAAAAAAGCATCAGATATTCACCAGAATGTCTAGAATACTGTCAGGAAAAAAAAAAGAATAAATGGAGAAATTGTAGCGAAAAAACATAACAAAATGTGCTAAATATTGATAACTTGAGGGGAAAAAAATACATAACAATAACAAACAATAACAATAGGAAAAAAATATATATTATTTTTCAATTTTTGTGGGGTTTAAGCAAATAATCTCCAATATTGATCAAACTAAAAAACAAGCTTTGAAATTATAAAATGTTGCAGTTTCAAAGTATGATTCTATTAAGTATTTATCCTTATTAATCAAACTAAAAAACATGTTATGAAACTGCAAAATTTTATAGTTCTAAAGAATGTTATGAAATTGCAAAATTTTACAATTTTAAAGCATGATTTATTTCAATACCAAAAAAAATGAAATTGTAAAAGTTTTTAGTTTTTACCGCCTGTAACTAAACTCGAAAACAATTTGTTCAGAAGTTGAAAATTTATTTTTATTCCATTAAAACAGGAAATAGGTATTTTATCCTTGTAAAAACAGGAAATAAGTGGATAGTAGAGAAAAGGTAGAAAAATTGAGAGATCAAAAGAGAGAAACAGATATATAGAGAATATTGTACTCTGGCAATTATTTTTGATTTAGATATATAGATCTGATGTAGATCTGAGTAGATCTACATACATAAGATTTGAGTAGATTTACTCATCTTTTTCGCCGGAAACTTTTCTGTTTTGCCGTTAGTGAGGGTAAAGTAAGGAATCGGTGGTCGGTAGTTACCTGTGAATCCCAATCAATGGTGATCATCGGTCGCCGATGACTATATGTTAGAAAAAGAAAGAGAAATGAAAGAAGTAAGACGTCATTGACAATCGTCAGAAAGGAAGAGAAAGAGACAGAGAAGAGCGAATGCATAAAGAAAAATGAAAAAGAAAAATACGTAATAAACTTTTGAGAATATCCAAAAAATTATGAGATTAAATAGATTTCTTCTCTTTTAAATAGAATTTCTAAGTAATTTGGCCTTTATATTATTACATGACCACTCTTCATTGCCTTTGTAGGTTTGCAGCATTGAAAGTTGGGGTCATGGCTTTGTTGGAATTATTTATTTATTTTTTTTCGGTGTGTGTAATGGGTTGGTATTTAAAGACTTGATGCTTTCTATTTTGTGAAACATACTAGCATTTTTGTTAGAAGATATTGTGGGCTACTGATTTTATTAAAGACTGGGGCCCAAAATTCATTTTCTTTCCACTAAAATAGACGCAAATCAAGGGCCCATACCGCTTCAAGCCGAGGGATTCTATTTTAACCTAAAATATGCCTCAGTACGTTCAATTTAAATTTATAAATTTTAATTTATATTATATCATAATATGAATTTACTAATAAGAATAACCTATATTAAACCTTAAAATAAAATATATTTTTTTCTCATGATACATCCTAATTAGTTATTCCTATTCAAATCTTTGTATCTTCTTCCTCGAGAGATCAAAATTACTTCTCATTCTTCTTCCTCCCTCCAAAACTCCAATCCACTCTACCAAAACTCACTATCATTATCAATATCATTGTTTTTTTGAACAAAATCAAATAATGGATGAAAGTAATAATCAAAATAGTTTTTTGAAACAATCCATCAAAAAGGGTGTAAGTATTCATATAAAGGAGTTTCACAATTTTTGTAGAGTTCCATCAATTATTTTCTATATCGTTGTTTTGACAAAAATTAAAGGGTCCTGTAGTTAGATTAACAATAATATATTATTGGTGTTGTTCTTATTTTATCATTTAAATAGTACATTATTTGATAACTACTCTTTCTTGTTAGTGCCTGATACTTATGTACTTATAAGTTTGGTTTTTACTTTTCCACGAGTATTCTTGTGAATAATTTATACTGTAATTTTTTTTTTTTTTGATATTGAAATGTTTTATAATGCTTATATATAAGTTAGGTTTTTTTTTTTTACTGTATTTGAGAATTATTTTCTGTATTGAAATTTTTTTAAAATAATTTAATTTTTTTAGTTTGTTTATTATTTATTATTTGGATTTACCTTAAGGGTAATTTGGAAAAAGAAATAGACTGTAATGAGAGTAAAATAAAATTTTCAATAATTAAATAGGGCGTACTTACGTAATATTTTTTTGCATGTGAATAGAATCGCCTTCAACCGCACCAAACCAATTATGGCGGTTTGGTTTGATTCAATTTCTATTTTGAGTGATTTGTTTTGATTCTGTGAAATTGCAAATTTATATGATCGGTTTTTATGTGCAAACACCGAACCGAATTGCACACACTTGTACTATTAAAATTTTAAAAATTGCATTCGATCTCAGCAAATCCATCAAAAGGAAAAATTCATCATGAGCTCAAGCTCATGATCCTATCCATGAATACTCCCATATTTTAAGTTCGATATTGCAAACAAAATTGATCAAATCTAATGGCACTCACTATTCAAAGATGAACTCTTTCTCTATATCTCTCTATTAGATCTTGTTTATTTGATCAATAAATATGTGCCTATTTTTCAATATTTTCTCATGATTTTTCACCATTGGGACAGTTTCATTGAGAAAATTATACTAACGTGACGTATGTAAAAATGTTTCTGTGATGATATATTTTCTGAGTACCAACACGTGGCATGGTGATGCCGACGTGTCAGCCGAGGTGCCACGTGTCGTGGTGGTTACGCCGAGGTGATCTCGGAGTTGTCGAGGTTATCTCCGAAGATATCGGAATCCGAGATAAGTGGATAAGGGACAAGAGTCCTAGAATGAAGAGGGAACTCAACCTGGATATAGGACAAGAGTCCTAGATTGGGAGAAGACTTCAGTTTAGGTAAAGATAAACTCTTAGGGAATTTATCCTAATCCCACTGGGAATCCCAGATTAGCAGTAATCCTGAGTCCATTTGGAGTTAGGCTCTCATTGGGACTAGGATTGAGTTGGCTATAAATAAGAGGCACCCCCATGGGTCTAAAATATGTTTTTTATACACTCAAGCTTGTGAGTTGAATACTTGATTATCTTTGAAAGATATACTGACTTGATCGTCGGAGTACCCCCGGGTGGAAGAACCACCGCCGGAGCCTTCTCTTTCTGTGCAGGACAGCAGGGTGTCATCTATTCTGCCTGTGTTCTACATCTGGTTTACTAAGAAGGGCAGTGTGATCGGAAATTCACTCACACAATTTGGCGCCGTCTGTGAGAAGGAAAGACGAATAGATGGCCAGTAACGCACAACAAGAAAAGGTTGGGGACGATGCTCCCGTAGGAAGTAGCAGACCTATCGACCTTGACATTGAAGGAGACAACCACAACAAAAAAACCCGTGACCAGGGTCACGGAGGAAACAACGTCGGCCAGGAGGGCGACACTTCGAAGAGGACGGACCAAGACAGATACTATAACGAAAATAACCTCCAGGTATGGAGGGACAGGTGCTTACGGAGGGATGAGGAAGTAAAAGAATTGGCAGACAAGTTGGCAGACCTGCAGTCGGTCGTCAACTTCATGATGCAAAACAATGTCATGCAGCCACCATACCCGCTGTAGGACACGCCGATCCCAGCAGTTAATACCCAAAAGGGAGGAAGGAAAACAATTCCCGAAGTACCTCAGCACACCAGGAGCGCAAGGCACTCCCACCCGCCTTCCAGGGAAATCAGACGAGAAGAGCCGAGACAAGAGAAGTCCCAAAGAACGTATCACACGAAGGACCCAGAACCCAGAGAACATCAGCACATCCAAGGCAGGCGCTCTGCTTTGACACAACCCATGGAGAAAAATCAAAACGGGCCCACCTCGAAGCCGAAAGTAGCGTGCCGAAGAGACTAAAATCGAAAGATAGCCGAGCTCCGGGAAGGAGTAAAGAAGACTTGAGAAATTACCTCAAGAGAAAGGAACAGAATGCCGAAGCCGAGGTTACTTCACCCGTCAAACCGAGGACACCATTCTCGGTAGAGCTGGACAAATTCGAGGCACCAAAGAGATTCAGCATGCCGAGGTTTCAAATATACGATGGTAAGGCAGACCCTAACTTCCATGTCGGACTATTTCTGAACTCAATGGCTTTATATAGTGGAAACGAGCCGTTGCTCTGCAAAGTGTTCCCCTCGTCTTTTGGGGAGATTGCATCAGATTGGTTCCACAAATTGCCAAAAGGAAGCGTAAAGACTTGGGAAGGCCTGGCCGAGATGTTTGTGGCCAGGTTCGTGACAAATAAGCTGCAGCCATTAAGGGTAGACGCACTGTGTAGACACCCCATTTTTGACCGTCCTCAAGACTTGGACGTCACCGTTTGAACACCCGGTGATCATCCATGTTTGTGTTCGTTTGGAGTTCCCGGAGGTCTCGACTACGCGCCTTGCCTCAGGATCCCCGGACTCGACTGTTTAGTGTTTGGTTTTGCACCAAACACTTGTGTTTTGCCTTGGAGGGGCAGGGAATGCCTTGTGAGGAATCCCCACACATCACCGGCCATTTCTAGAGGCCACCGGCTAGTGTTTTGTTGCCATCGGCAATGTATATTGCCGGTCGGCACTCTTTGTTGCCGGTCGGCAGTCAATTTTGTCAAAATGGCAATTTTGAGCAGCCGACTACTGTTCATCTGCTTTTGCAGATATTTTAGCACAGCTGTCTTGCATTTGCTTCCCCTCCATACACGTGTATGGAGGGATGGCCCTCTTGATAGCTTACCTTGTAAGCTTTACAAGATTGGCTCCTCTATAAGAGGAGCCCTCCCCTCTTGGCTTTAGGGTTAGAGAAGTTGGAGAGGAGAGTTAGAGAGCTCTGGTTTTAGGGTTTAAGTTAGTGTATCTAACCTATATCTATACCTCTCCCTCTTTTGCCATTGTGTGTGTTTAAGCTTACTATTGCACACAAACACATAGTGCTACACCTTTCCTTGGCTTTTGAAGGACCAGAGGTTTGTTCTTAGTGCTCTTGGCTGGATTTGAGCTTGAAGGAGCAACAAGATCACCATTGTTGAAGAAAGGCTTCAAGGGTAAGAAACTAGTCCTTTTTACCCCATTTTTGCATCCTACTTTTGACCATCTTGTAACTGTTTTTGTGTTTAGTGTATAACATAAAAAAGTTCTATTTTTGGGTCCTCTAAATAGTTTGTTTAAAGTGTTTTGTGGTTTGGAGGTGTTTGACCGCTCTTAAGCCTTGAGAGGCCCCATTTTGTGCTATTTTGAGTGAGCTCCGGGACTTTGGTGTTTGGGCCTCCTCACCACTGAAATCTTGAGGGATTTCAGTGGTAAGGATGGTACCTTGAAGTCCCAAGAAGGAGAGGGCCCCCTCTCCTTGTTGTCCTTGAAAAGGGCACTTTTTGGCCTCTTGAGGGAGCATCATGTTTGAGTGTTTGTTGATCATGCCATGGCTATGTTTTATGCTTATTATGCCATGATATAACATTTTTGTGTGTTGGTTTTGGTACACCATGCTTGCTTTGCATACCTACCTTGTAATGCCATGATTTGCCTCAATACATGCATAGCATTTAGACTATCATGCTTTTGTGTTTTGGCCAAGCTTTGTGAAGCTTATTTGCATGATTTGGTGTGCTAAGGGACTGTTTTAAGTCATTGGAGTCATTCATGCCTTGCTTTCTATAGCCACCATGCAATACCTCTTGTATGCCTTAAGCTTTAACCCCTCTAGCATGCCTTACTTGCATGACTTGTTTGATTGGGCACCTTTTCTAGCATGTTTCTAGTGTCTAACATGTTGGTTATATGTCCATGTTTGTGCCTTTTAAGTGTGCTTAAAAGTTGCTTTAATATGCCTAAATGTTGGACCATATTTGCATGCATGTGTGTGTGTGTTTTGGACCTCACTTCCATAGCTTTGGCCACTGTTTTGGACCTAATTTTGGGCTGTCCGACTAGTGTAAGTCCCTCCCTTAGCTTGTGTTGCATGCTTACTTTGTATATTGTTACATGCTTGGTCCCATTTGTGTGATATTGCATGCCTTGCATATTTGTACATTTGGATCACATCTCACATGCTTGATATTAACATGCTTGCCCTATGTCTTGCATGATCGTTGTCCATGCCTTGCATGATTGATGTATGTTTTGCATTGCTTGCTTGTATGCTCATGTTGCATATTTAGATTGCATGCTTAGGTTGCATTGCATTGGCATGCATGTCTTGCCTCTTGATCAAGTGATAGAGGTTGGGCCATTTGTTTGTTGGTTTGCATCGTATTTGAAATCAACATGCACAACTTGGTCTCTTGGGCCATCACGCATTGAAATGCGCGATTGATGGTCCGAGAACCAAGGACCATGTCCCTTTGAGTCATAAACATGATAAGGGGCTTGGTTGGTGCATACATTGCTTGAATTGCATTGCCATGCAAAGCTCTGTCCTCTACTGCTGTCAAACAGGTTCTGCAGGAACTTTCTGCCGATCGACTTCACAGAGTGCCGACCGGCAATCAATTGGTGGCCGATGGATTCATTCTCTGCCGATGATCACACCATACTGCCGGTGGCAATTCCACTCAGCCGGTAGTGTCTCCCAATGTCCAAGGAAGCAGTTCAGAGACTTTGGCAGTCTTCAGAGGGGCAGAGCAGGGAAAACAGAGGCAGTCTATGCATGGCAGTGCACTTCCGAGCAAGACCGAGCATGCATTGCATTGGACTCTCTTCCCGAGGCAGTTTATTGTTTCTTCTAGCTTAGTTAATTTATTAATTAATTAGGTGATTTGTAATATTTAATTAGCTAGAATAGTTAATTATTTATTCGATTTGTATTATTCTTTCGGTCCCTCCGAGCGAGGGCGAATTTGTAATAAGTGTGGGTGCGTGTGTGTGCATGTCTTCCAACCCCATGTCTTTCTTCCCTTTTATTTATCCGCTTATGATGGTAGATTAGGGCATATTTAAATTAGCATACCTTATGCTATGCATGCGTGCATTCATACATTTGTCTTGCATGCACCGGGCTCGGCGCATCACGCTAACTGCATTTGTACTTCAAATTTAACTTGAATACGTGCATCAAATGATTGCATTTCACATGCCATTTTAGGGTTAGCCGAGCCTATCCTAAGTACATTCTGTATGCGTTGCATTAGCCATTTTTAACATGAATTAGGATCACGCATGTTTTGCTAACTAGTTTACTGTTTTGGCACGGAGTACGATGTAAGTATTTATGCTTTAGCATCTTGCATGTGTGCGAATGTTAACATGACAGCATGCTTACCATGCGGCTAAATACTTATGTGATATTACTGTTTGATTGCCTGTGGGTGAAGGTTGGATTGTTTGAGTTGGAAAAACTCGTTGAAATCCGTATTTTAGCCTACTTGCGAGTAGCAAAATTCAAAGTGTTTTTTCAAGACAAACGGAAATGCAATGCTTATTTCCAAATTAGGCAATCTAGTCTATACTTGTTTGCTGTGCGCATAACATAGTAATTCTAGGCTAATAACCGGAATAAGAACACATAACGTTTTCAAAAACGGATATCATGGTTAGTAGAGGCCGGTCTTCGGACCGGGCGAGAGGGGGTGCTCATAGCTGACCTTCCTCGATCGTACCCAAGTTCTCGAGCCGAGGCAACTTTGGTGATGACGGACACGTGGCCTTTAGCACCGAGTCAGGGTTTCCTAAATTTCCCCATTAAAAAATATTTAGGTGGCGACTCTGTATCTGGCAAAGCAGTCCATGTTTGGCACTTCTTTCAAAAAATCTGTTTTTCTCAAAATGATTTGTCGGATTTGGACTCTTTGGTTCAGATTAAGAACCGACAACAAAAGGGAGCCCGAACTGTAGTAGCGAAGCCCTATGGCGCGTCTACACACTGATGGCCCTGAAAATCAGCAAGCATAAAGGCCTTAGGGCCTATGCAAAAAGATACTACGAGGTGTTCAATCGAATACCTGAATGCAACCAGGAAGTGGCGGTCGTGTCTTTCAAGAACGGCCTGAAAGAAGATTGTTCACTGTGGAAATCCTTGGCAAAGACATTACCGAAGAGCATGGAAGAGCTCATGGCAAGAATCGAGAAGTATGCCAGAGCCGAGGAAGATACATCGGGGAATAAGGAGGTGAAACAGGAAAAAGGGAACGGCTCGCCGAAGCAAGGCCGAAGTAACAACGGATTTAGCAAAACAGAGATAGAATTGAGGGGCAAACAGGCAGTGACGACTGTGTTCCGAATCCTGGTCCACAAAGTCCTATATCAAATCCGAAATCAACCCTATTTCAGAGTACCAGCAAAAGCCCCAGGGGAATACATGGGCAGGAACCTCAGTAGGCGTTGCGCCTACCACAATGAAGATGGGCACCCAACTCAGGGCTGCAGAGCACTGAAAGCATACTTGGAAGACTTAGTAAGGCAAGGCCATCTGAGGGATCTTGTCGACGAAGCCAGGACCAGAGAAGAGCAGGCAAGGTTGCCTCAAGCACTAGCAGCTCCGCCTCTCCCAGCACAACAACCACAAGCAAGAGGACCTCGGGTGGTTAATGTAATCCACTCAAAGGTCAACGAAAACGAGGTCAGAGGAAAGACCCAGAAGGTAAGACATTTACAGCATGTCTACCAAGTCGGGGAAAAGAGACATCGGCCAGAGGAGTGCCAGGGACCAATGATAGCTTTTACAGAAGCCGACCTAGAGATGGTCCAACACCCGCATAATGATGCCTTGGTAGTATCCCTCCAGGTTGGGGAGTGCCAAGTGAAACGCATCCTGATCGATCAAGGCAGCTCTTGCGACATCATGTACGTTAGATGTTACAAGGAGCTGGGCCTTCACCCAGATGACATGGAGGGATCAAACGGCCCGATGGTCGGCTTCAATGGAACGCCGACGTGGCCGCTGGGCGCCACAAACTTGGAAGTACAAGCCGGTACAAAGAAGATCAAGACAGAATTCATCGTGATTGACACACCTTCACCTTACAACATCATCTTGGGAAGGCCGTGGTTGCATGCAATGGGGGCAGTTCCCTCAACGTTGCATCAACTATTACGGTTCCCAACAGAACATGGGATTGAAGAAGTCAGAGGAGATCAGCTACAAGCAAAAAATTGCTCCATGGCAGCAATGAAAACAACCTGCAGCATACAAGAACCAGGGAAGGCGGAGATTGAAGACGAGGACATGGAGGTCCTAGACGATGTCGGCAAGGAGCCGGCCGAGAAGAGTGAGGAAACACTAAAGAAAATCCTCGTCCAGGAGGGCGACGAAGAGCGCTTCTTTCTTCTCGGCTCAGGCTTGGCCAAAGAAGAAGAAAAAGAACTGGAAGCCTTTTTGAGAACAAACATAGAGGTGTTCGCCTGGACACCTTATGAAATGCCTGGCATTGACCCCGAGGTCACATGTCACAGATTGAACATCGACAGGTCGGCTAAACCTGTAATTCAACGAGCAAGAAGACCGACGTTGATGCACGTCGAAGCAGTGGAAGAAGAAGTAGACAAACTTCTGGAAGCCAGGGCCATCAGAGAAGTCAATTATCCAACGTGGCTATCAAACACTGTGGTGGTAAAGAAAAAGAACGGTAAATGGAGGGTATGCGTAGATTTTACAAGCCTGAATAAAGCCTGTCCCAAAGACAGCTTTCCTCTGCCCAAGATTGACCAACTGGTAGATGCCACATCTGGACATGGAAGAATGAGCTTCCTGGATGCTTATAGGGGGTACCACCAGATAGCCATGTACCCCCTAGATGAGGAGAAGACGGCGTTTATCACCCCAAAAGGCATGTACTGTTACAGAGTGATGCCTTTTGGGCTGAAAAACGCAGGAGCAACCTACCAGAGGCTGGTAACCAAAATGTTCAAACACTTGATTGGCCAAACGGTAGAAGTCTACATCGATGACATGGTTGTGAAGACCAAGGAGCCAAAGAGTCACCTTGCCGACCTAAAAGAGGTATTCGAAATTCTCAAAACATATCGGCTCTGACTCAATGCATCAAAGTGCGCGTTTGGAGTTGGATCTGGGAAATTCCTGGGGTACCTGGTAACAAGAAGGGGAATAGAGGCCAGCCCAGATCAGATCAAGGCCATTTTAGATCTACAGAGTCCAACGTCGGCAAAACAGGTACAAATGCTTACTGGAAGGGCAGCAGCCCTAAACAGGTTCATAAGCCGAAGCTCAAACAAGTGTAAACCCTTCTTCAACCTGGTGAAAAAGACCGCAGACTTCCTGTGGACTGAAGAATGTGAGGCCGCTTTAGCCAACCTAAAAAAATATCTGACCACGGCTCCAGTCCTCTCAACACCTGAACTTGGGGAGGAGTTGTTTTTGTACTTAGCCGTGTCAGAACACGCAGTAAGTGCAGTACTAATCCGAGAAGAGCAAGGAGAACAGAAGGCTGTCTATTATGTAAGTAAAACCTTGGCCAACGCTGAAACAAGGTATCTACCACTGGAGAAATTAATGCTGGCCTTGGTAGTGGCCTTAAAGAAGTTAAACCATTACTTCCAGGCGCACAAGATTGTGGTGCTAACAGAACACCCACTGAAATCCTTGTTGCAACAAGGAGACTTAACCGGAAGAATAGCAAGATGGGCAGTGGCCTTGGGTCAGTATGACCTGGAATTCAGGCCGAGAACAGCAATTAAAGGCCAAGTTTTGGCCAACTTCGTGGCGGAATTCACACCTGAATCCATCGAACATCGGGCTCCGTTGAGCCGAGATGAACATGGCCCCAGCAAGCAAGGAGAATCCCAGCCCAAGGCAAGGGAGCAAAAGAAGGAAAAACTCAGACCCTGCAGCATCTACATCGGCGATTCATTCAGACTGTTTGTCGATGGAAGTTCAAACCGACAAGGAGCAGGGGCAGGAGTGCTGCTGATATCTCCAGATGGGGAAATAATAGAACAGTCCATCCGTTTGGGGTTCAAGGCCTCAAACAATGAAGCAAATACGAAGCATTAATTGCAAGACTAAAGCTGGCAGCAACAGCAGAAGCAGATGAGGTAATAGTTTTTTGTGATTCACAGTTAATTGTTAACCAATCAACAGGAGAATTTGCAGCCAGAGACGAGAGGATGTCGGCATACGCAAAAGAGGTCATCAGATTGGCCGAACTATTTCAGAACTGTCGACTTCTTCAAGTAAGCCGAGATGATAACAGCCACGCCGACGCGTTGGCCAACCTGGCAAGTTCAATACAGACTGGAAAAACAAGAACAATTATGATCGACTATATGTCGGGCCCAAGCATAGAACCACAGAACACAAAGCAGGAAACAATGTGTGTGGACATGGGGCCAAGCTGGATGGATGCAATTATTGCATACCTGAAGGAAGGAAAGCTGCCAGAAGACCGCAAAGAGACACACAAAGTCAGATTAAAGTCGGCAAGATTCATCCTGACCAAGGACGGATATCTCTACAGAAGGTCCTTCACTGGACCCCTTTTAAGGTGCGTACACCCTTTTCAGGTTGAAGATTTTTTATATGAAATTCATGAAGGAATTTGTGGAAGCCATGCTGGGGGCATATCACTAGCCCATACGGCCATTACCCAGGGGTATTGGTGGCCCTACATGCAAAAAGACGCAGAAGCATACGTGAAAAAGTGCGAACAATGCCAGAGGTTTGCACCTTTGATTCATCAGCCAGCTGCTGACCTGAATCCAGTATCCAGCCCCTGGCCGTTTGCCCAATGGGGCATGAATCTGGTTGGACAACTTCCCCAAGCAACTGGGCAGAGGAAATACTTGCTGGTAGCAACGGATTACTTCACAAAGTGGATAGAGGCTGAACCTCTTGCCAAAATCCGAGATGTGGACGTCAAGAATTTCATATGGAAAAATATTATCACCAGATTTGGCATTCCGAGAGCCATCGTTGCCGACAACGGAACGCAGTTTGACAGCAAACTCATCAAGAACTTTTGTGCGAAGTTCAAGATCAAGAATTACTTTTCAACATCAAGCTTTCCCCAAAGTAATGGGCAAGCAGAAGCATCCAACAAAGTAATTTTGGATGGAATAAAGAAGAGGCTGCAGGCAGCAAAAGGGAAGTGGGTAGACGAATTGCCCAACGTACTTTGGGCATATCGGACTACATCGAGAAGATCAACAGGGGAATCCCCCTTTGCCATGGCATATGGCACAGAAGCAGTCATTCCACTAGAAGTCGGCATCCCAGGGATCCGAACCCAGGGAGTTGAGAATGGGACTAATGATATACTCTTAGCCCGAGATCTGGATCTTTTGGAAGAACGAAGAGAGAAGGCTGTAATTCAGCTTGCAGTATACCAGCAACAGCTTGCCAGAACCTACAACAAGAAGGTCAATCCAAGAGATTTTCAAGTCGGCGACTTAGTCTTGAAGAAAGTCGTCGGCAACAAGAAGGATCCCAGAGAGGGCAAGCTTGGCCCAAACTGGGAAGGACCCTACAGAATTACTTCGGTATTAGGCAATGGAGCTTATCGGCTTGAAGCCAATGAGGGCAAAGCATTGCCAAGACCTTGGAACACTTGTAATTTGAAATTTTTCTATCATTAGATGTTCACTATTTTTGGCCGATGTCATCAATAAAATCTTTTCAAACGCATATGATTGTTAAATATATTGTTTCTGGAAGACATGAATAATGAGAACCCAAGTGAAACTTAGGTTCACATTGGGGGTAGAGAGAAGACAAAGACGCTTAGCTTCACTTGTTGAAATTTGTAGCAATTTACAAGATGAAGTTAAGCCGAGATGGTTCCTTAGCTTCACTTGTTGAAATTTGTAGCAATTTACAAGTTGAAGTTAAGCCGAGATGGTTCCTTAGCTTCACTTGTTGAAATTTGTAGCAATTTACAAGTTGAAGTTAAGCCGAGATGGTTCCTTAGCTTCACTTGTTGAAATTTGTAGCAATTTACAAGATGAAGTTAAGCCGAGATAGTTCCTTAGCTTCACTTGTTGAAATTTGTAGCAATTTACAAGTTGAAGTTAAGCTGAGATGGTTCCTTAGCTTCACTTGTTGAAATTTGTAGCAATTTACAAGTTGAAGTTAAGCCGAGATGGTTCCTTAGCTTCACTTGTTGAAATTTGTAGCAATTTACAAGATGAAGTTAAGCCGAGATAGTTCCTTAGCTTCACTTGTTGAAATTTGTAGCAATTTACAAGTTGAAGTTAAGCTGAGATGGTTCCTTAGCTTCACTTGTTGAAATTTGTAGCAATTTACAAGTTGAAGTTAAGCTGAGATGGTTCCTTAGCTTCACTTGTTGAAATTTGTAGCAATTTACAAGTTGAAGTTAAGCCGAGATTACTGTTTCTCTTCACTTGTTGAAATTTGTAGCAATTTACAAGTCGAAGAGAAGCCGAGGTTATTGCTTACAGATATATAACAATCTACAGGTTGGTTAAACCAAAAGAAGATACTTGTTGAAATTTGTAGCAATTTACAAGATGATGTTAAGCCGACATAAGATCATCGGTTGAGACTTGCAGCAATTTACAGGTTGAAGTAAACCTAAGTATACTATTTTAATACTTGTTGAAATTTGTAGCAATTTACAAATAGATTATTAATTAGCACTTGTTATAACTTAAGAAAAGTTTTCAGTATATGTTAACACTTGTTGAAATTTGCAGCAATTTGCAAGTAGGTTAAGACCGAGATCGCTGTTTAAACATTTGTTGAAAACTTGAAAAAATTTTGCAGAGTTAACACTGAGTAGTATACATTTTACACTTGTTGAAATTTATGAAAAGATTGCAGGTCAATATCTTGCCGAAGTAAAACTTGCAGTTACTATACCCGAGGTATCTAGCCCCTAGAAGATTATGCAAAGGAAGAATTATGTAAATCATGCGAAATATTCTAAGTATAGCACCATACAGAAGCAAAGAAGAGAAATTAAAGACTAAGGCATTCAGAAGAAAAACGGTTGCAGTTGTATATAATAAAGGCACTATGGCCTACTAGGAATAAATTGTTCAGATGTAACAAAGAAAGGCACATCGGCCATAAGAAAAAGCTCACATAGTCCAGCAAATAAAAGAAAGTACAAAAAAAGAAAAGAGTACAAAAGACGTTCAAGATTCTTCAACATCAACAAATGGTTGGGCTGGGACCTCGGAGAACTCTGGGAGAACCACCTCGGTATCTTTTTCTGCCACAACCTCGGCATCTTTTCCCGCAACCTCGGCGTATTTTTCTACCGCAATCTCGGCGTCAATTTCTGCGACTGTTTGATCAAGACTTTTTTTAACCAAGGGGACATCAGATAATGCTTGTTCAGGAGTGGCCTCTTTAATGACCTCCTCATCTTCCTCATTAGTCAAGTCAAGGACTTGATCACCCTGAGGAGGAGACTTGGTCTCATTGGTATCTTTGGGCTTCCTTACTAGAGCATCATCATCATCCTTATCCTCATCCTCGGCTTCAGACTCGGATTCATCTTCATCTTCAGTTTGACTTGGAGGTGGAGGAGGAGGGAATGACAGAGGAATAGCATCGGCCTTGCACAATGGCGAGTCATCTGGAATGTTAAGCTTCTTGGCAAGAGACATCCAACCAAGGGAGAAGCCCCTGTTGCATGCCTGCCTGACTTGAAGTTTGTATTCCTCAGTAACATCGGCCATGCCTTCGGCGTATGCCTTTTCATCAGCCGCCTTGATCTCGGCATCCTTGGTGGCCAAAACCTCCTGGAGTTCCTTCTCGGTTTGGGCTGCTTTTTCCTCGGCCTCTTTCTTTTGAGCTTCGGCGACATTCTTAATGGCCTCGGCAGATTCAGCTTTTTCTCAGCCAGGGTTTGGGCTTTAGTAGCAGCCTCGGCTTGATCTTTCAATTTCTTCATTTTTGCTTGAAAGCCTTTATTGATCTTCTGGAGGGCAGAATACTCCTTCTTTAAGTCATTTAACTTCTCCCTGGTCTCAAAGGATTGCATGGAGAAGGAATGTGCATGCTGGACAGCCTGAAAGAACACAAAGCAAAAAGTTATTACAGAATTTTACAAGTATGGAGAGATGAGGATAAAACAAGTTACCAAGTGAAGACACTTACTTGCACACAACGTTGAAGCATAAAAGCATAATTTTCGTACTCACTCATTTCAGCATTCTTTTCCAGATCACCTGGAAGAAGAAGTGCTGTACTGAGTGCAACGCCGATATTTATATCGTCGGCGCTATCACTGGCCAGGACAGGCTTGTTCTCCAGAGTAATTGCAGGCGTCCAGGGAACATTTGGTACCTTGGACTTTGAAGTTGTCGCAGAAGAAGACCTCGGCTTCTTTGATTTCTGGGACTCTGCTGGTTGAGTTTCAGCAGACCTTTTTACCGAAGTAGAAACAGTCTTCTTGCTCTCGACCAATTGTGAGATGGGCAAGGCATCCTCAGCCTCAGCCTCAGCCTCAGTAGCTTTGGTCTTTTGCTGAACCTTCTTTGTTCTTTTTGGTTTTGGTGGGGGCATCGTTTGGGTTGGAACAGCATCGACATCGGCTGGTAGGTCGACTAGAAGATCTTGGGTGACAGGCTTTGGGCGAACCATTTCGGCAGTTTTGACAAGTCTGCGTCGGCATTTTCTTTCAGGAATTGGTACCAATTATGGTGCCGAGGTGGAAGGTTGATTGGTTGGGTCAGATGTGGACTCTTGATCTGTTCAGGATGAGGAAGCGACTTGAGTTGTGGCAGTAGGTGGAGAAAGGCTCTTTTTCACCCTCCTTGGAACGTCGGGCAAAGTGGATTTGTACGTTGGGATGAAATTCAGTACCAATGGAGCCTTGCGCTTGTGAATCGGAAGGTCTAGGAGCTTCTTTAGGTCTTTTCCAAGAAAATAGGACTGGCGGAAGTCCTTTGGTGGCTTGCGAACGTCTGCAAAGAAGAACACGACATTAGAGACAGACAAAATCTTGAGGATATGAAAAGAACAACTAAGTGATTGACACTGGGCTCTTACCCTTGCCCTCTTTAACCGTTCGAGGAAGAGGGTAGAGATGGACATCTTCGTCTGGGCCAAACTCTCAATTTCCAGAAGCAATAAGATAATCATCTCCAGCCCCTTTGTTAGAGTCTGGGAGGTCGGCTACAATTTTGAATTTAGTAGACCTCGGCTTGAGGTAATACACATAACCTTTCTCTTTCAGGTTAAGGGCGCACATAGTATAATAGTATTGGATGTCGGCGAGGGTGATCCTAACATTTTCCTGCCTAGCTAAGGCTATGATACCGTTAATCACACGGTAGGAATTGATGGTCAGTTGCATGGGGTTTAATTTGTAGTAGTAGAGAACTTCACGAAAGAGGGGATTGAGTGGGAGCCGAAGTCCGCATTCAACAAAAGCTACAATAGGGAAAGGCATCGTATTATCTGTAGGCATGATGGAATCATCATCCCCAGCTAGCCCAAGGTGAACATCATCGGGAATAGAGAACTCTTGCCTAAAGAATTCGAGTTTGGTTGGGGTGTTTACCCTATGTCTCCACATACCCATGATTTTGGTGTAAAGGTATTTGACTACAGAAACAGAGTGCTCTTAAAAGGTTACTGGAACCTCGGCTTAAACCTAGGTATATATTGGTAAGGTTTGTTTCAGTTTTTCCTAAGAATTGAAGGTTCTATAAACAAATCCCAACCCTAAATCTAAGAAAGCAAAGATTGGAGGCTCGAATCTGGGAAAAACACAGAAAACAAGAAACAAGAACAAGTTTTCAGAATCAAAGAACGAGGCTGAGCTGTCAAGAGCCTAAAGAATACAAAGAGTTGAAGGCTAAGAACAGTGGTGAAACAAGTGCAAGTGTTCATGACATGTGCAAAATCATGAAATAAGATACATTCAGGTGAATGATTTACAAATTAAATGCTTGAACAGAACAGTAAAAATAGGAAATTCCAGAAACGATCAAGGATTGGAAAAAGAAGGGCCAGTTGCTTACCAGACAAGGTGAGGCCGGAACGAAATTCGCCGAGGACAGACGACGGTTGAAACAGTAGCGAAAGCTTCGCAAGAATGGAAGAATGAAGACAGTAGCAGAGCTTCGAGCTTGAACAATGGCGGATTCAAAGGAACGAGTTTAAAGAGAGAGAAAGCAAGAGAAAATTGATATGCAAAAGTGAAGGAAAAGGGGAAAGGTGGAAAAGTTTTGTTAAAATGTGAAACGGCGGCAAAATAAGACATTTAGTGCGCCTGGAAAAACGCATACGTCAGGTGGCGCAGACAGCTGGAAGACGGCTTACAAGCGCGACACAGACACGGGCCAATAGAGATATAACACGTAAGAGAAACGGTTAAGAAGTGATGCATGACAGCTCATGCGCGATGGAGAGTTCATTTGAATTCTTGTTCTTGAAAGAAGACATGTCGAAAGACCTCGGCTGAGAAGTTCTTAAGCCAACATGTGAGAAGGAGGATCAATATAGGTTCCATCACCTCAGAATGCCGAGGTAATAGAACCTAGGGGGTAGTTGTGGGGATATATTTTCTGAGTACCAACACGTGGCATGGTGACGCCGACGTGTCAGCCGAGGTGCCACGTGTTGTGGTAGTTACGCCGAGGTGATCTCGGAGTTGCCGAGGTTATCTCCGAAGATATCGGAATCCGAGATAAGTGGATAAGGGACAAGAGTCCTAGAATGAAGAGGGAACTCAACCTGGATATGGGACAAGAGTCCTAGATTAGGAGAAGACTTCAGTTTGGGTAAAGATAAACTCTTAGGGAGTTTATTCTAATCCCACTGGGAATCCCAGATTAGCAGTAATCCTGAGTCCATTGGAGTTAGGCTCTCATTGGGACTAGGATTGAGTTGGCTATAAATAAGAGGCACTCCCATGGGTCTAAGGTATGTTTTTTATACACTCAAGCTTGTGAGTTGAATACTTGATTATCTTTGAAAGATATACTGACTTGATCGTCGGAGTACCCCCGGGTGGAAGAACCACCGCCGGAGCCTTCTCTTTCTGTGCAGGACAGCAGGGTGTCATCTATTCTGCTTGTGTTCTACAGCTGGTTTACTAAGAAGGGCAGTGTGATCGGAAATTCACTCACACAGTTTCATTGTTTGACCAATCTCGCTCATGGGAAGAGCTTATGTTTCTTACAAAAGTCCTCTTCCACCAACAGAAAATTAAAATAATTTGCTATCTATAATAGTGTTATTGTTAGCAAAACCATAAAAAAATAAAACATAAAATAAAAATTCTTAAAAAATCAACTCGACAAGCCTCATCCTTTTGATGTGAGATGTTTGTCTAATTATTGTTCAATTTTTATAGTATCAATATATCTTTAGCTAATTTTATGTTTTATATTCTTTACTTTTTATCTGCAAAAGTGATGGGTATGAACTCATTCAGTTGGTGTTTGGCATTATTCACGGAACTATATGTTGGAATAATCTTCTGTGTACAATAAATAAATTAAAATCAAATCAAACAAAATAAAATAAATAACTTACAAGATTTATTTTACCGAACCGAATGAATATTTAAAAAATCAAGTCAAGTGCTTACGACAGATTCGTCCCGCTACGGTGCTTACGGATAAAAGACGTCTATCTTCCAAGATACAATGATCTTCACAAATTGTAGTAGCACTCCAAACAATTTGTATGGTGAACAAAACCTTGTATTCTATACTCTCTTTATTTTTCCTAATTAAAATAATATGAAGAATAATGCAACCAAATAGCAAAACCGAGAAGGAAAGAATATTTCAAAATATTTTTCAGGATGTTTTTCAGCCCCCAAAACTGCTGGAAATGAATATGATTTTAAAGACCCGAACAGGTACAAAAATGAAGTGAACAGATGCAAATTCAAACTGTACAGATACAGTTTGAATTTCAAACAGATCTGACAGTTCCAACAGATAACTACACAGCAGTTAAATCTATTCTGGGTAGTTTGAATCTGTCCGGGTGCAACAGATTTGAAAACTATTTGAACAATTTAATTTGTTTAGAAAAAATGGACTAGAGGAAGTACTATTGGACAGAAAATTTAAATTCAAATTTGGTGTGAATTTAAATTAATTTCCCGCAAGAATTTTTGAAAAAATTCAAATGAATTTTGTTCAAAAAATTAATATTAAAACCAACCTGACTCACAACCAACGCCCGACTCGGCCGGACGGTGGCGTACTCGCGCATGTGTGGTGATTTGAGCCAAAGTTCTATTGTTCATAACTCCTCTCTTCTACAAACTTGGGGTGCCCCTTGAGGTCTAACCCAAGTGTTGTCACCTAGAACTTATATACACACATAAGTTCTCTTCAAGTTTCAATGTGAGACAAGCCTAATAAGGAAACCCACATTAAATTCTTTAAATGTCTGTTCCACGAATCCGAATACAACGTCAAGTTCCCATTCACTCATAAATAGTTTTGATGTACTGTCTTCACCGTGTGACTTGCTATGTGGCAAGAAACACATCACCTCTTTGGACCCACCCCAAAAGATGTTTGGGACCCACTCAAAGTTAGCCCCACTCAAAGTTAGCCCAAAATAAACCTATAAAAACCCAATTTTCCAACACTATAGGTATATTGTAATGTGCATAGATTTTCATGGCCCAAAAGAAAGAATGAAGCCAAAAACCTAGATAAAATATTGACATGTATTTTCTCTAGAGTATATGGTCTGTTGGACATTGATGTTGCTAAAGGATCAAGAAACCTTTTAATCTTGTTTAGTGTGCCCTATGTTGCTTAATTGAAGATATTGTGACAATATTTATCATACAAATTAAAATGATGTTGACTCTTACATATACGCATAAATCAACTAATGTGATTAATTTTGATGGTCCAGAATTTTGTGAGCCTCACACCAAAGCTAATTATAATCATATTGGTCAGTTTTTACATGCATATTGGCTCACTATAGTATTTTAGACTTGTTTATGGCCAAGTCAAAAGAAATTTTAATATATCTATACAATATATATAAAGCACCGATGCAATGTGAACAGTAATTTCAGCCAAATATAAATAGCGTTTTGTAATGGTTGAAAAGTCAGTTTTAACCTTGTACTTTATAACTTTTCTTCTTTGGATGCAAGGGTATTGATGGAAAAATATCTTCAAATTACTTACAGCTGTTTATAACTCTCTTCTCTACACTCTGTCCAGAGAACCCTCCCTTCTCTCACCGATCTCACCTCCTACCTGCTCTCACCGATCTCCTCCCTCCTCTCTCCTCTCACCGATCTCCTCCCTCCTTTCTCCTCTGGCGACCGCCGATGACGTCTCCTCTGTGGTGCCGATTTATTTGATTTTGTGGGTATTCATAGTGTTCAGCAGCGAATCAAACGAAAATTGAGCCCAAGGATGGAAGAATACGACACAAGCTTCTATTAAGGTAAAGACATACATGAAGAATGTTAGGTATTTCGATTTTAGGTTCCTTTTGATCCAGTTAGGGTTTGTAAAGTGTTTTAATTTTCTTTGGTTCTGTTAATTAGTTGGGGTTTTGTTCTTTTTATTATTGTTTGCATGATGTTTACTGTGTGTGTATTTTGTGGCTTCTTGTTTTTCATTAGGGTTTCAATTTTATTGTTGTTTTAATTTTCTTTGGTTCTGTGTTCTTTTTCTTTCTCATTAGTTAATTTAATTTAATTTTTTTCATTTTTATTCTGCAATTTGGCTTACAATTTGAGCTAAAAAATTAATTTGGTTGATCATATTCTGTGCTGAGGTCTTTGGGATTCTATGCTTAATATTAGGATTTTTTTGGTCTGCTTCATTTTGAGGTAGTGCACTATTTTTTGACTTGTTTTGTTTTTTTTTTCCTTGAAAATGTAGACGTTGATCGAGTTAAGAAATTTAAGCTATTCGGTCTCAAAACTAATTAGATTTTATTGATTGGTAGATCATATGACATGTAAACAAAACAAAACTAATTAGATTTTATTGATTGGTCTCAAACAATTTATTTGATTTGATGACTTTATGGGCTTCTATTTAGAACTCAAATTTCAATTTCTCAATATTTGCTGTTGATTTTGACATTAAAATTGAGAAAGCCTAAATTTTATTCAAACCCTAGAAGGTAGAAATTGAGAGTTTTTGTTATGTATTGAAATTAAATGTGGGAAATAAAGATTAGTTTTGAAAATTGTGGATTTCCTTAGAATTTTTATAATTGTTGAATTTATTGAGATGTCTTCTGGTTGGGTTCTCTGGAGTTGTGCCCAACTTTTGGGGAGTTTCAAGCTCTGATGGAGTGTTCTCAAGAGAGGAGCATCCTCCCTTCTCCAAGTTTGTGGGATGCCAATGAGCATTTGAAAACTGTTTCGACTATGACATTATTTTCAGTGGATCATAATATCTATCTATATTATTATTTATGTGAAATCTTGAGATGGTATTAACAAAAATATGTCTAAAAAATATCTGATTTATAGTTTCAATATTCACGTTGAATTTTTCTTATAAGAAAATTAGCCTTGGTCCCTACAGCTTGTACAATTTACCATTGCTGGTATAATGGTAAGAAAATCGAATGTGAAAAACTATTTCGCCTATGACATTATTTTCAGTGCATTGTAATATCTATCTCTACTATTATCTATGTGAAACCTTGAGATGGTGTTGATACAAAATGTCTCAAAAGGATTTTTCCAAAATACTCCTATAATTAGTGTTTATGTAATGTAAAAATTATATCAAGTGGAGGACAAGACTTGAAACCAAAATAATAAATTTGGCAAAAAAGACCCTTATCGCTTGAGTAACACAAACTATATATACCTTCTTATAGAATTACTTCTTTTTTTTTTCAAGTTGTACACACATTGTGTGTAGGGACCGCTAGAGGTTGTTTGCTCATCATCCAATAAATGTGCTGTTAAATTTATAAAATATAAATTTTAATTTTGAATTATAAGGATATTGTTTACCAAACCTAATGTCTTAGGTTCAAGTCTTCTTCATTGTATCATGTTATGTTTTTTTTATAGAGAAAAAAATTCACTTGGCAAAATGAGAGTTTTTTGATGGAGAAAAAAAAAAATCCACTTAAAAGGAAAAAGTAAATTTCAGGAGGCCACTAATGCTTTAATTGGTTCAATGGAATGGTTATTCTTTAAACTCCCAAATGACGAATACAATTCCATTTGAAATATATTTTTTATTATTCTTTTAATCAAATCAAACATGTGAATGAATATTTTGATAGAATAATCATTCAATTCCACTTTATTTTAATGAACTAAACAGCTAAGTGAGTTGTTCACTTTATATATAGTATAGATAGATAGATATTTTTTGATAGATCTATTTTTTTTATTAGTATGATCATATGATGATTGAATTTACTATATAATTAATTAATGAATAATGTTATACAAACAAAAAAAATTCATACATAATAATGTGATTCAGTTTGAGTATTTCATTTCAAAACAAAACACTATTGAAAATTGATTTATTTATAATAATGACATTACCATATCAGTCTTGTCAAGTTTTTTTTTGTATGATGAATTTTATATATGTTTATAATTTTTCTTAATTATATATATTTATAATGTCTTTAAATTATGATATTAATCAAAAAATTGTAACGTAATAATTAAAACTCCTCACCATTGCCATCGTACCTTAATGTCTTTCACTATATATGTGTTTTATCTATTTATATAGTGTTTCGACCCATCAGTGACTGTGTTTGTGTCTAGAGAGAGAGGTGAGTATTACTTAAGAATTTACAAATAAAAAATGAAAAATTGTATATATATAGTGTAGATAATGTGTTATTATGTAATCATTGTAATAAATTATGTGAATATACATATATATATATATATATATATTCATTTGAAATTCACTTGTGGATATTGCAGGAAATAATTGTGTGTGAGCTAATTTTTTTCTTGCTTTTGCATTTTGATTTGATGCAATTCAATTATTTTGGAAAATTTGTGAATTGGCCTAATTACTTAAAAGCATTTTGGTTGGATTTTTTTTTTGTTTGTTTTATTATCAAAATTTAATTTTTCTTATCTCTGGCTTAGCTTTTTATTTTTGTGTTTGATCATGACTTATGGGTGTTTGTAATCTGGAAGATTAGGTGTTATGTAATATTAGTTAAGAACTTATTTTATTGATTTTAGTTACTCATGAATATCAATTTTTCAATGGGTGTTTGTGTTTCTTTTTTTCCTACTTTTTAAATCTTACTGCCTAAATCAAACTTCATAAAGTTTCATTTATACCTAAACTACAGTATGTTGGTTGATGCTTAGTCAGAGTATAATGTTCCATTCTCCTTCCCTTTTCTTTTGATTAACAACATTAGCCAAGAATGTATTTAAAGTAGCATCGTCTACCCAGGATACTTTAGTTTGCTTACCAATCTAACACATGATCAAATTAACTGTGTAAATCATTAGCGCCAATTGCTTTTTGGTTGCAAAGCTTACAGCGCCCTTTTGACATTACATTCTTTTCATTTTATTTTTTATTTTTTTATTATGGTCTACCTTTGTATTGCTTTTTTATTCCTTTGATTAAATTGAAAAATATATCATCTGTGTCAAAAGTTCAATAAACCTAAACTATTTGTTAAGATCACTTTTAAATGTTGATTTGAATGGTTAAAGGTCCAATCTTTTTTCTTCATTGCTTTTTTTTTTTTGGGGGGGGGGGGAGGAATGACTTTTGTTTGAGTTTCATTCATAAAAGAGAATTTTACCACATTAGCATGAATCAAGTTTTAATTTGATTGGGGGTCAATGCCTTAGGCCACTATAGAGGGTTAAATAGAAATGTGAGGAAAACTACACATAGCCATTGGAGTCTTCGCGAATGGTTTGCTTCATATTTAGTGGTTTCATATTTCTTTGTGATGTGAGCTTGCAATAAATTTTATAATTTCCTGTCTTACCTTTAGTAGATTTTGTTACTTGCTTCATATATATATATATATTTTTTCATTTGTGTAGCATTTAATAAACAAATTGTAGGTGTATAATAGCAATCATGTAGACATGGATATGCATTTCTTCTTTCTCTGGTTATGTGTGCACAAATATGGGATTTAAGAGAGTTGTTGTAGGCTAAGATTACACTTTCTCGGTCTTTATTGCTGGGAAATAATGGATTTTGTTACAACAATATAGTTTGTCAAATACATAGGATTAACAAGATCAAGGTAAGTACCTTCCAATATTTAGCTATCATAATTTCTGAAACCATAAATTAAAGGTAATTGTTACTTGATAATTTGCAAACACAATGTTTTAGATAATTGTTATAATGATCTCAAGCATTATATGTTCATTATTTCAACTTAGACCTCAAAGCATGCTAAGTCCTTGTCTTCCTCCCATATCTGCAGATTTATACAAATAAGTAACATGAATGCAAGATTCCCCTCATTTGTTGTCACATTTAATAGTCCATAATGTTTTTCATTTAATTCCATTTAATTTTTTCCATATGTGATTCATCCATTCATCCAAAATACCAAATTTATTAACAAAATTATATTATTATCTCCTTTTATTAATGGGCATTTTAATGGGCATTAGTTAGCGTGCTTTGCACGCAACCCCCTTACTAGTTATTATAAAAGTTTATACATTATACCATGAGAGAGACATAAGAGAGAGATGAATTGTAAGAAGTAATCAAAAAAATTTAGGATAAATTACACTAACAGTCCCTATAGTTTGGGTCTTGTGTTACTTTAGTTTCTGACTTTTCAATTGTGACATATTTGACCTTAAATTTTAAATCTTGTTCCAAATAAGGACAATTGAAGATATCATTGTTTAATTTCAAGGGAAAAATCGTCAATTTAATAAAATATAAATTAATTTCACAAAAATAAATGTAAAAAAATATTTTTAATTTTTTAAAAATTATTTCTATCTACTAAAGATAAAATTATGTAAAATTGATCAAAATTAATAAAAATTACATGATTAATTTTTAAAAATTAATTTTACATGATCATCATCCAAACACATAATAAAAATTAATTTAGTAAAATAAATAAATAAATGTCTAAAAAATTTATTAATTTTACATAATTTTATCTTTAGTGGGTAGAAATAATTTTTAGAAATTCAAAATATTTTTTTGACATTTATTTTTGTCAAATTAGTTTATATTTAATCAAATTAACGATTTTATCCTTAAAAAATCTAATGATATCTTCAATTGTTCTTATTTAAAATAAGATTCAAAATTTAGGGACAAATATGTCACAATTGAAAAGTCAGGAATTAAAATGACACAAGCTCCAAATTATAGGGACTATTAATATAATTCACCCAAAAATCTAACATAAAAAATATTCACTAAATCAAACATAAATATGAGATAAAGAGTTAGGACATGTAGATCCATAGCCTTTTTATCTCCCCTTTGTAATTGAATCTGTAAAATTTTTTGCGCTTCTAGGAGAGTAGAAAATTAATTGGTTGAAAGATGGGAGAGGGTGGGTGACCATAATAACTAAGAGACAATGACCCAAACAAATAAATAAATAAATTATTATTAGCATGGCAAGATGCATATGGAGTGATAATATAGAATAAGGAGATGGACCATACCTCTTTAAAAGGTGTGGCTAAATTCATTATTGTGTGGTGGCACAAAAGAACCTATTTGGAATATGCCAGACTTTTCTTTGCCTCAACCTATAAATATATTACAAGCTTACATATTGAAAAGGATTTTCTTAAGGATCTTTTGGTAAGATGCCAATGTACTCCCTTCACGTAAATACATATATATATATATATACATATGTAGAGAAATTATAAAGTAGTGAATTTGTGAAAAAAAAAAAAAAAATTACACTAAGTACCTTTAAATTTAGTCTTTTTTGATGTAATCTTAACACTTAGGAAAAATTTACACTAAACACAATAAGGACTTGCATCATACAAATAAGAAATGTGTACCATCATAAAAATGTAAATAGTCATTCACAGATTGTGATCCTCTTCATTCACTATCTGTCTGATTTGTAATTTCTCTCTATATATATATAGATGTATATGTGTTTGTTTAAACAAAAAAAAGAAAAAAAAAATACATTTTGTGTTTGTGTTTGTGTATGTTTGGAAGTTCATGGGTCTAATTCAATTTCAACAATAGTTTGGTAAATTGGAGGTCATTTTTTTTTTTAATCTGTAAAATAAAATAATATCGATGAATAAATTTATTGGAGGTCATATTGAACAAATAAACAATTTGAGACAAATAGAATGCATTACCAATTCTTCTTAATCCTTACAAATTATCAATACCTCTTCAAAAAACCAAAAAAAAGAAAAATAAATGAAAGAAAGAAATAATAAAAGGTGATAATAATTAGCATTCATAAAAGGTGATAATAAAAGGTGTATGTAACAATTGTATGAGTTTCTATTAGAATTGTAAATAATTAACAAAATATATATATATATATATATTATATTTTTTCGAGAAATGAATTGAAGGAAAACTCTTGAATTCTCTCCTTTTTAATAGCGCACTATCTGAAGAAAAAAAAAATCTCATGTTTCTAATTTGGCAATTATATTATGGTTATTAAGATATTGTATGGTTTAAATAAATAACATTTCTTATATTTTTTACAAACGTATTTTATTGCTACAGTTTAAAAGCTGATCAGCTGGCTCAACAAAGTACTAAAAGGTGAGCCACGGACGCCAAAATCTTTCAAATTATTCAGACACATCTGACAATATTAATATATAATACACAACAAAATGAAAAGCGTTTTCTTTTACTACTATCACACCGCAAACATTTCAACTAAAGACTAAAATAATTCCCAACACTATGTTTTCAATAATATTAATTTTTCCTCAACAACATATATTGTCGTGAAGAATTAAAGATAGAAGAACACAAACCTAAACTCATTTTAGGCTGACAAAACCATGAACCACTGGAAAGCCATTTTAATTACACACTTGAATTAGGGAATCACTTGGTTTTATTTTATTCTTCTTACCCTTGCAAATGTGACTAGAGATTTTATGCAGCAAAACTACAAACAAAAGAGAAAAAACATATTTGATTGGAATTTACATGTGTAGCCTTCTAAGTATGTTTTACTATTGGAGAGTTTCATGAAATGTTCCAAGATAGAGGGGCAAAGTTGTCCCTAAATCTACCCAATGTGGGGAGTTTTACGAGAAGTTGCAAGACAAAGGGGACAAAAGAAGAAAGGACAATGGGTACAATCTTCTCCTGAAGTCCTCACATTCCAAACTTGAAGTTTAATTACCTAAAGTATATACCACAAATGGATCCGAATCTTCCATTGTATGAGGACAAAACAATCCAATTTAGTCTTCTCTCTCTATGTAACGTATGAAGTCAGTCACCTTATCGATGGATTAATTAAATGAGGCTGGTTTCTCTAATCTGTGATCATATTTGAGGGTATTATCGAGGTCGTGTGTTCATTACGGGTCTTATTTTGATAATCTTAACCATTCAATATGTAGAAGTCGTCGAATACTATCTACTTACAAAAAATCATGTTGATCAGATATTGATAATTTTATTATCAAATCGGTTTTGTATTAAAAAAAATAAACATTAAAAAAATAAACGATCGACAGAAATCTGATATGATGAGATAGTTATCAATATCCGATCAACGTAATTTTTTTTACAGACATATAGTACTCAACGAGTTCTACATATTGAACAGTTCAGATTATCAAAACAGGAACTACTTATTTTTTTGACTCATTGAATAGAATATTATTGCAAAAAAATAAAATGATTAGATATGGGTAATTATTTATTTGAATCATATTTATTTTTAAAAAATATAGGACAAATATAATTCTTAACTCTACGCTACAAAATAAAATATTTTGAATCTGAGATGATTGCATAGTATAAAAGCATGTTTAATAACTCTAAATCTCAGACATAAATCAAATTTAAGTTTAGATTTGAAAGTTTTTTCGATGGCAAGTCAATAATAGAGATTGGAGAAGTAGTAATAATTAGCATGATGATGAAAAATAAAAAAAAAAATACAAGAAATCAAGAGAGAAAAAAACAGATGAGAGAACCAGCTTAACGAGTAGAAAAAAAGAGAACAACTAGAATGGGAGTTGAGATCCTCTTCTTGAACTCTTTCCTTATCTTCTTACTTGTAATGGTAAAGATGCATTTTAAGTTGATCCAATGATCCAGATTTAGGCAGGAAAAAACAAATTTAAATTTATTTTATTATTTTTTTAATTTTTAAATAACTAAATTTAAATCATTAGATCAACTCAAAATACATATTCACGTTGCAAATAAGGAGATAAAGAAAAAATTCAAAGTGAAGATCTCAACTCCGCAGAGAAAGAGGGCTCTCATTTTATCAAATTGATTGATAGACAGAAAGATATAGAATTCATTTTATTTTTTTTAATTTTTTATATTCAAATATAGAATTCATTTGACCGTACGAGATTAGCATTGAAAATGCCCCCTCGCCTCAGCATATTATTGGATTCTTTTTCAACTTTATCGGCTCCTTGTCACGCATATTCCACATGCCCCAGAATTATACCTTTCTTGTAATTAGGAATGGCAACGGGGCGGGGCGGGGCCGGGGATCACCCTCCCCGTCCCCGATCCCCGATGGTAGACACTCCCCCCGTCCCCGGTCCCGACCCCGACGGGGAGCCTATTACCACCCCCGCCCCCACCCCCTAACGGGGATCGGGGATCCCCGACCCCGAAGATTCCCCGGCTAAAAAAAAAAAAAAAAAAAATCAGAAAATGCAACTCATCAACAACAACAACATCATCATCTAAAAACAGATCTGAAACAACATAATCAACAACATCCGAAAATACAACATCAGAAAATACAACAACATTAACATCATCAGAAAATACAACTCATCTGAGACAGATCTGAAGCAGATCTAAAGAAAGAAAAAAAAATTGTGAATCAGATCTGTCTCAGATCTGAAACAGATCTGAAAAAAATAAAAAAAAATCTCATCTGTTCTGTGGTGGTCGAGGCTCGTCGAGAGAGAGGGAGTGGATGAGAGTTGCGATGTGGCGGTGCGAGGCTCGGCGGTGCACGGCGGTGGTGGTGCGAGGCTCGACTGTGGTGGTGGATCTGAGAGGGAGAGAGAGAGAGAGAGAGAGAGAGAGAGAGAGATGAGAGACGGAGAGGATAGAGAGAAATGAGAGCTGAGAGAGACGGTGGAGAGAAATGAGAAATGAGAGCTCAGATATTTATTATAATAGATAGATATACTAGATATATATTATAATAGATATACTATAATACAACTAAACATCAGCGGGGAAATTAGCGGGGAAAATTCGGGGCGGGGCCGGGCCGGGGCGGGGCTCAGGAGCCTATCCCCGTCCCCGGCCCGAAATTGATCGGGGAGTAATTTTTTAATACCATCCCCGTCCCCGCGGGGATATTTTTCGGGGAAAAACCGCTTAAATCGGGGTCGGGATCGGAGATCCCCGTCGGGCCGGTTTTAAATTGCCATCCCTACTTGTAATAAATGAACCAACACTCAATCAAAATCATTTGGCTCGGCTCGACCCATCATTCGGCTTTCTTGGCAGCTAATTTGAGCCTCAATTGGTGGGAATGCTTTCAATAAATGTTAATGCATTACTGCATTTTAATATTAAACTGAGTAAATAATAGAATTTATAAGGTATCAACATGGAAGATTAATGTTAAAAATGAAGTTTCATATGTATTAGGGCATTTCTATCAAATTAGTTAAACTTTATACAAAATTTTAAACAAAAACCTATTTTTCAAATCTTTTATTTTACCTAGTCACAATTTTAATACAATGTACAACAACAAAAAAAAATTGTTTTTTATTTCTATTTATTTATTAAAACTTTATACTTCAAAGTTTTTAATTTTTTTTTCAATTGTAAATTCTGTATTCAAGAGATAGGAGTTGTAAAATCATTGCCCAGTATTTCACAATAATAATAGAATTATCATATTTATTTATTATGTCTTGTTTATCTTTTCTTGTGTTGCAATTGTACAATATTAATTTAATGAGTCCAACCACTTACATTTCTAACAATTGGAAGTCTCATTAACAAGCTAATTGTAACAAGCGATTTGGGGTTCAATTAAAGTAGTAAGTAGAGAGACGAGTTTGATGGAACATGTTTTTGTTTGGTCTACAAGATAGAATACTTAAAAGACGGTTTTACTAAAGTTGATAAGTAAGATATTTTGAGTGAGAAATTGACATGTTAGTATATAAAAATAATACTACTCAGATAAGGAGAGAGTAATTCTATTGGTTAATAAGATAAGTATCTAATGTAAAAATAGATCCAAGCATATGCATATAAAGAAAGTGAGCAGAATGTGCATATAACAAATACAGATAGTTGTAGAATATATAGAACAAATACAAGTTGTTCAACATTAAAAATTCTAAATTCTAAATTTGAACTTGGCATCTAAATTTTGAGTTAACTCGAAAATTTTCATTGAGTTTCACATAGTTTTTTTTTTTTTTCAATATTTCAAAATAGCTTAAAAAATGTATGAAATGGGAAAGATATAGTAAGAATACCATAATTTCTAATTTTTTTTATATATTTTATAAATAGCACCATAAAGTAGGTCATGATTGCCTTGTTTCCTAACATTTTTGTTCTAACAATGTTATGAAAATCTTTACTAGTGAACATTAGCACGATATTCTTCAAAGAATATTCCGAAACCAAAAAATATTTTTAAAATTAGTAGAAAAGCAAAATGTATAGACCAGTTTGTTTGGATAATTATACTAATGATTCATGATATTTACTTTATAACCATTTTAAGACAAATTTCAACTATTTTTAAAAATAAATAAAGAACAAATACAAGTTGTTCAACATTAAAAATTCTAAATTCTAAATTTGAACTTGACATCTAAATTTTGAGTTAACTCAAAAAATTTCATTGAGTTTCACATAGTTTTTTTTTTTTTTTCAATATTTCAAAATAGCTTAAAAAATGTATGAAATGGGAAAGATATAGTAAGAATACCATAGTTTCTAATTTTTTTTATATATTTTATAAATAGCACCATAAAGTAGGTCATGATTGCCTTGTTTCCTAACATTTTTGTTCTAACAATGTTATGAAAATCTTTACTAGTGAACATTAGCACGATATTCTTCAAAGAATATTCCGAAACCAAAAAATATTTTTAAAATTAGTAGAAAACCAAAATTTATAGACCAGTTCGTTTGGGTAATTACACTAATGATCCATGATATTTACTTTATAACCATTTTAAGACAAATTTCAACTATTTTTAAAAATAAATAAAGAACAAATACAAGTTGTTCAACATTAAAAATTCTAAATTCTAAATTCTAAATTTGAACTTGACATCTAAATTTTGAGTTAACTCAAAAATTTTCATTGAGTTTCACATAGTTTTTTTTTTTTTTGTTTTTTTCAATATTTCAAAATTGCTTAAAAAATGTATGAAATGGGAAAGATATAGTAAGAATACCATAGTTTCTAATTTTTTTTTATATATTTTATAAATAGCACCATAAAGTAGGTCATGATTGCCTCATTTCCTAACATTTTTGTTCTAACAATGTTATGAAAATCTTTACTAGTGAACATTAGCACGATATTCTTCAAAGAATATTCCGAAATCAAAAAATATTTTTAAAATTAGTAGAAAACCAAAATTTATAGACCAGTTCGTTTGGGTAATTACACTAATGATCCATGATAATTACTTTATAATCATTTTAAGACAAATTTCAACTATTTTAAAAAATAAATAAAGAACAAATACAAGTTGTTCAACATTAAAAATTCTAAATTCTAAATTTGAACTTGACATCTAAATTTTGAGTTAACTCAAAAATTTTCATCGAGTTTCACATAGTTTTTTTTTCTTTTTTTTTTCAATATTTCAAAATAGCTTAAAAAATGTATGAAATGGGAAAGATATAGTAAGAATACCATAGTTTCTAATTTTTATATATATATTTTATAAATAGCACCATAAAGTAGGTCATGATTGCCTTGTTTCCTAACATTTTTGTTCTAACAATGTTATGAAAATCTTTACTAGTGAACATTAGCACGATATTCTTCAAAGAATATTCCGAAACCAAAAAATATTTTTAAAATTAGTAGAAAACCAAAATTTATAGACCAGTTCGTTTGGGTAATTACACTAATGATCCGTGATATTTACTTTATAACCATTTTAAGACAAATTTCAACTATTTTTAAAAATAAATAAAGAACAAATACAAGTTGTTCAACATTAAAAATTCTAAATTCTAAATTCTAAATTTGAACTTGACATCTAAATTTTGAGTTAACTCAAAAATTTTCATTGAGTTTCACATAGTTTTTTTTTTTTTTTTCAATATTTCAAAATAGCTTAAAAAATGTATGAAATGGGAAAGATATAGTAAGAATAGCATAGTTTCTAATTTTTTTATATATTTTATAAATAGCACCATAAAGTAGGTCATGATTGCCTTGTTTCCTAATATTTTTGTTCTAACAATGTTATGAAAATCTTTACTAGGGAACATTAGCACAATATTCTTCAAAGAATATTCCGAAACCAAAAAATATTTTTAAAATTAGTAGAAAAACAAAATTTATAGACCACTTCGTTTGGGTAATTACACTAATGATTCATGATATTTACTTTATAACCATTTTAAGACAAATTTCAACTATTTTTAAAAATAAATAAATAAATAAAATCAACCTAATGGCTCCACCGAAAGATATTAAGCCTGTGTTTGGCAAGTGGGTTTGCAGGCTTTTTTGGTTATTTTAGCCACAAAAAACAAAATAGGCTATTTTAGCCATAACAAACAAAATATCATATCCAACCCATAATCATTACATTCTTCTCTCACAAAAAAACTCAAAAAAGCCAAAAAGCCAAAAAGCCCTTCCCAAATCAAGCTTTTAAGCCCAGTCTAAAATAGTTAAAAAAGTCAAAAAGCCAAAAAGTCAACCCACTTCCCAAACCAAATTTAAAAAGCACCAATAACTTTTAGGAAAATATCACATGTTGAAAAAGTTATTAAAAATTAAGAAAAAAATTTATAACTATTAATAGAATAAACAACCCCGGTTGGTAGCTCGAAATTCGTGGGTCGAAACGTGGCTCGACGCCAAAACGACGTCGTTTTGGCGTCGTTTTTTTTTTTTTTTTTTTTTTTCCTGTGTTTAATCAGGGGAGAAGAAGAACAGGGGAGAAGAAGAAGGGAGGGGGGAGAAGGAGAAGGAGAAGAAGAAGAAGGGAGGGGGGGAGAAGAAGAAGAAGGGAGGGAGGGAGAAGAAGATCGGGAGGAGGAGGAAGGAGGGAGGGGAGGGGGCCATAAAAATTGGCTGGAGGAGGAGGCGGGGCTGCGGCGTCGGCAGAGGCGACGAGCGGCGAGGCGTCGGCAGACGGCGAGGCGACGAGGACGGAGGCACAGGAGGACGGCGAGGTCGTCGGCAGAGGCGACTGCGAGCTCCTCGCGGAGCTGCGGCGAGCGTCGGCAGAACCAGGGCGAGGCGACGAGGACGGCGAGGCGACGGCGTCGGCGAGGCGAACCAGTCCTCTCTCCCTCTCTTCTCTCCCTTCGAAAAATTCGGGCCATTCGACCCTCGAAATTTTCGAGCTACCGTTGATTTTTCTAGAATAAATTATATTTTACCTTTTTTATATTTGATTACTTTTCTACTTTAGTCCTTAAAACTTATTTTTTCTCACTTTAACCCTTTTTGTTTCAAATTTTTCACAATTTATTTCTAAAGCTAATTTTTGTTAAAAATTCGACAAAAAATAACACATTGACAATCGCGTGTGACACAAATATATTATATGTGACTCACACATATAACACAAACTCAAATTTCAATATATAATATATTTTATATATTAGTGAAAAATGTCGTTATATTTTCTGACTAATTTAAAATAAAAATTAATTTTAAAAGTAAATTTAAAAAAAACTTGAAATATGAAAAATTAAAATAAAAAAAATGAAAAGTGACCATATAAAAAAGGCAAAATATAACTTATTCATATTAATAATTAAATTTATAAACTTTTGTAATTTTTTTTTTTTCAAATGTAATAATCCTATGATTTTTTGGTGGCTCCACACAGCCCACTTGCTCTGGCCTCACCAACACCAGCTTCACTCCACTTCCACGTGGCTGCTCGAAACTGAACAATAATAAAATAATAATGTATAAAATAAAAAATAAATAAATAAAAAAACCAAAAAAGTCTCTCTCTGTCTGTCTCAAGTGGAATATAACCAAGAGATATACTCTTACCATTTGAGAAGAAAGAATATTCGCGGTTGGATATTCTTCGCCCACAGACAGTTTATATCACTTCACCTCCCACCTTCCCTCTTCTACCCTCTCCATTTTCTCACTCACCAAAATTCCTTTCACTTTCTCTCTCAATTTCCTTTTCCTTTTCCTTTCCAAATTTGAAACGATGAAGTTCGGGAAGAGTCTGAGCAACCAGATCGAGGAGACTTTGCCGGAGTGGAGAGACAAGTTTTTGTCCTACAAGGAGCTGAAGAAGCGGCTCAAGCTCATCGAGCCCAAAGGGGGAGACAATAGGCCTGCCAAGCGCCCTAGGTTGTCCTCCGCGGGAGATTGTACGGACTGCGGCGGCGGAGGGCCGGCCACCGAGATGACGAAGGAGGAGAATGATTTCATGGAGTTGCTGGAGGCGGAGCTCGAGAAATTCAACAGCTTCTTCGTCGAGAAAGAGGAAGAGTATATTATCAGATTAAAGGTTATTTTCTTTCTTTTTTTATTAAGTAATTCTAAACTAATTGGTGCTCTTTTTTTTTTTGTTTTTAAGACAAACCCTGGGAGCGACGTCGTTACAGTGTTTAATAAAGAAGAAATATGTGTAATTTTGTAAAAATAATTATAAATTAGGGAAAAAAATTATAAATATTAATTATTAAAATTGTAAATTTTTTAATGAATTTGTAATTTTTCGATTTTTGGCATTCCTTTGTCCGCTCTTGTTAGTAAGATGATAGACTAGTGCTATAAACTGACATTAAAATTTTCGCCAATCCATTTAAATAACGGAGATAACGGAGACTTGTGTGGCTTACAAGTATTTTGATAAACTCGAACTATTAATGACAGTCTAATCAGTGGGGGCTTGTGGGCCCACAAGTATTTGATAGACGTGACATTAATGATTTACAATGATTTAAATAAATATATATTTTTAATTTTTTAAAAAAATATCTAAACAAATAGATAATTGGATATGATTTAAAAAAGAAGAAAGGTAAGGAATCATGAAAATCTTTTGTATGAAAATGATTTGTGACTTGTAGGTTAGTGTGTGGTGTTTTATTCTAAGTGTAATTTAAAGGTTATAAATTTTTCATGAAAGATTTTTCATGATGCCTTAGTATTGCTGTTAACAAAGATAAAAGATGCGTTTATATAGTATATTCCAAACAAGCTCTTATTGGTCACATCCAGGTGTATTTTCGTTGGTATAGAAAGTGGGATTTACAATTTTTTTTTGTGTAATTGAGGAATAAGGCTATGGTGATTACGGGATGCTTCAGTAGTACCAAATAATTTTATATTATATAGCATATTCCAAACATGCCCTTATTGGTCACGACCTTGTGCGTCCCAAGTGTATTTTCGTTGGCATAGAAAGTGGGATTTACATTTTTTTTTTTGTTGTTTAATTGAGGAATAAGGCTATGGTGATTACATGATGCTTTAGTAGCACCAAATAATTTTATATAGTATATTTCAAACAAGCCCTTATTGGTCACGGCTTTGTGCATCTCAGGTGTATTTTCGTTGGTATAGAAAGTGAGATTTACAATTTTTTGTTGTGTAATTGAGGAATAAGGTTATGGTGATTACGTGATGCTTCAGTAGCACCAAATAATTTTATATAGCATATTCCAAATAAGCCCTTATTCGTCACTGCCTTGTGCGTCCCAGGTATATTTTCGTTGGTATAAAAAGTGAGATTTACAAGTTTTTGTTGTGTAATTGAGGAATAAGGCTATGGTGGTTACGTGATGCTTCAATAGCACCAAATAATTTTATATAGCATATTCCAAACAAGCCCTTATTGGTCACGGCCTTGTGCGTCCCAGGTGTATTTTCGTTGGTATAGAAAGTGAGATTTACAATTTTTTGTTGTGTAATTGAGGAATAAGGCTATGGTGATTACATGGTTGCTTCAGTAGCACCAAATAATTTTATATAGCATATTCCAAACAAGCCCTTATTGGTCACGGCCTTGTGCATCCCAGATGTATTTTCGTTGGTATAGAAAGTGGGATTTACAATTTTTTTTGTTGTTTAATTGAGGAATAAGGCTATGGACGTGATGCTTTAGTAGCACCAAATAATTTTATATAGTATATTCCAAACAAGCCCTTATTGGTCACGGCCTTGTGCGTCCCAGGTGTATTCTCGTTGGTATAGAAAGTGAGATTTACAATTTTTTGTTGTGTAATTGAGGAATAAGGCTATGGTGATTATGTGATACTTCAGTAGCACCAAATAATTTTATATAGTATATTCCAAACAAGCCCTTATTGGTCACGGCCTTGTGCGTCCCAGGTGTATTTTCGTTGGTATAGAAAGTGAGATTTACAATTTTTTGTTGTGTAATTGAGGAATAAGGCTATGGTGATTACGTGATGCTTCAGTAGCACCAAATAATTTTATATAGCATATTCCAAACAAGCCCTTATTGGTCACGGCCTTGTGCGTCCCAGGTGTATTTTCGTTGATATAGAAAGTGGGATTTACAATTTTTTGTTGTGTAATTGAGGAATAAGACTATGGTGATTACGTGGTGCTTCAGTAGCACCAAATAATTGTTTTGATAGACACAATTTAATGAGTTTAATGAGCGATTGTTAAGGTTGGCATACATGTAAATAGCGTGTTGAAATAAATAAAAACTATATTCAAATCCAAATTATTTTTTTAATCATTATTTGATCTGGACGAATTCAATTTAAAGTATTTATAATAGTTAGTACAATTCTAAATAAAAGTTGATTGCTAAGAAATTTATAGGTTTAGCTGATCAAAAAAAATTAAATAAATAAAAGAAATTTATAGGTGTAATGCTTGATTAGTCAAATTAGCTTAAAACTCTCCTTACTATTGCACGGTTAAGATTATTCTTGTAACTTGATCTTCTCACATAATTTTATAATTATAAATTCTCGCATAATTCCGTGACTTTGAATTCTGGTATGATTGAACAAACAATCCTGTTGCACTTGCACAATACACATTACTTAAGAAGTTTGTTTTAGCGCGCGACTTCAACTACTACATCAATTGTAAAAAACTATTTGTATATCATTACTCATTCTAAAAGTGCCATATGCATATTTTCAGGAAAGCACATCGTGCCGGTTGAGAAAAGTGTCAAATAGGACATTAGATTTTAGTTTTTGAGTTTTTTTTCACTTAGTTGTGGCGATGTGGAGCCATTAAAAAGGAGGGACATAAGATTGGGGAACCACCGTTCTGTGCCCTCTTTTCAATGTGCGGGTTGTACATGCAATTATGCATGCTTGTAGTTGTGATTTTAACATTTTGTCATGACATGGATGAAAATTAGAAGGAAATGTCTTTGATTTTGGTTAACTATGATTAATTGTTGTGATTTAATCGTCTTCTGAGCCTCTGCATGATGTGGGATTTTTGGGTTTAGATTTGAAAGTTGTTCTTATGAGGTGACACTTGTTTGTTTGTTTGTTTGTTTTTTTTTGTTTTTTGGGGTGTGGTTGGGGTATAGGACTTGCAAGATAGAGTTGCAAAGGCCAAAGATTGGAGTGAAGAGATGATAAAGATAAGGAAGGAGATTGTGGACTTCCATGGAGAGATGGTCTTGTTGGAGAATTACAGTGCCCTTAACTATACAGGTAACTTTCATTTTTTCTATTTTATGAAACTTTGATTTTTATTAATGAATATTCTAAGCCCGTTAGCTAACAATCGTTAAAGGTTTGTAATTCCTTGACTAGTAGGAGAATGTACTACAATGAGCTTGTTAAAGAGTGTGCAATCTATTTACTAATAACAAACCTTTAACTATAAATAGTTACCGTCTCTTTCCATGTTTTTACATGAGCCCCTGTGGAGGTAAGAATTGATCTTCAAATGATGAATGGTGCCTCATGAATATACTGTGAAACTGGTTTGAAGAAGTCAAAAGCATGTAGGTTTTGATTGAAACTTGAATTTGTGCATGGTTTGTGAGAAACATTTAGCTGATATTGTATTGACTCCTCTCTAATGTCATCTGTACAAATTTAAGATCAAAACACAACATTAAAGCAATAGATAGGGACCAATCTTAAGATCCAAACACAAAATTAACGGGGATAGGACTAACATAGCTTTTAGCATGGTCCATTCTGTCTAAATTTCAGCTTAATTTGCATTTGGCTTGGAATTTTGGTTTAGGCAACTCTGTTTTACAGACTGCTCCACCATTGGATTTTGAGAGTTCCCTTATGTAGGCTGTGTTCTTCACTGGTTCAAATTGATTAACTTTTTTACCTTTCTAATCTTAACAGGATTGGTGAAGATACTCAAGAAGTATGACAAAAGAACCGGTGCCCTTCTTCGCTCGCCTTTCATTCAAAAGGTCCTGCAACAGCCCTTTTTCACCACTGATTTGCTATATAAACTGGTAAAGGAGTGTGAGACACTGCTTGATCGCCTCTTCCCTGTAAATGAGCCCCCAACTTCAATCGAGGCAGCTGATGGGGATGAACCATCAACTTCTACCCATGCGAAGAATGATGATCTCCCCAGAGTCCCCAAGGAACTTGCAGAGATTGAGTATATGGAGAGCTTATACATGAAGAGTACCATCTCTGCATTGCGGGTTTTGAAAGAAATTCGGAGTAAAAGCTCTACGGTGAGTGAGTTCTCGTTGCCACCGCTGCAGATTAGTGGATTAGAGGATACTTGCAACAAAATTCCTGTTGTAGGAAATAGTTAGATTTTGTGGAAAGAACCTAGAAAAATATATATCCATTCTGTATTTTTAATATAATTTTGTATTTTTTTTTTCTTTCTAATCATGCATGTATCAATGTGTATTGTTAGATACTAACACTGATGTAAAATGCATATTATAGAATCATAAGTTTATTTATATGCTCTTCAACCTTCAACCTTTGTGTTTCTGATTAAGTCCCACGATGGGAGAGATCAGCTATGAAGCAACGATATGGAATATAGATATTGTGGATATGGCCTATGTTTGAATTGCCCCTATTAATAGAGGTATATTGAGAGATTAAATTGAAATATTTTTTTATATTAGAAATTAAATTGACATAATTTAAACATTGAGATTAAAACAACCCCAGTTGGTAGCTCGAAAATGCGTGGGTCGAATGGGTCGAAAAGGCAAAACGACGTCGTTTTGCCTCTATTTTTTTTTTTTTTTTGTGGTCTTCGTCTTCGTCTTCCTTCATCAGATTTGGGTCTTCGTCTTCGTCTTCCTTCATCAGAAGTAGAAAGGAGGGAGGAGGAAGGGAGGGAGGAGGAGGAGGAGGAGGAGGAGGAAGGAGGGGACTGGAGGGGGCCCTTCATCAGAGGTAGGGAGGAAGGAGGAGGAGGAGGAGGAGGAGGAGGAGGAAGGAAGGAGGGGGCCATCAGCAGAGGTGGGTCTGCGACGGCGGGGCTGGGCTGGGCGACGATCGGCGAGCTGCGAAGAACCAGCACGAACCAGCACGTCCTCCTTCTCTCTCCCTCTCCTTCTCTTCTCTCCCTCTTCGAATTCGAATTCGACCCATTCGACCCACGAAATTTTTCGAGCTACCACCTATTTTTCAGATTAAAATAATACAAGATTCATATTTTTGTGAACAAAAAATGTAATTAGTTTATATGGTAATATAAGAAAACTAAAACAGGTATGATGCTAATACTGGGATATGATATTACCTAAATAATCAATATATTCTAAATAAGTAGGATACTGGTGGTGATTTATTATTTAATTGAACACTTTCAATTAAATGTATTGACTCAAAATTATTTAAATCTGTTTGAAATATTACTTAAAAAGTTAAATGATCTTAAAATATAGACTAAAAATTAATACCTAGTGAATTTATAGATACGCTCATATAATATTAGTAAGTAGGATACTAATACTACCTTCATTAAAATATTAAAAGGCTGGATGTTACATTAAATTATTATTTTTTTCTTTAAAAAATAAATAAATTTTTTTAAAAAAAATGCTCTATTTATCTTAACAAAATCTAATTATGGCACAAACACCTCAGTTTATTAAATTATTAAAAAGTTGGGTGTTACATTAAATTATTAATATTTCTTCTTTAAAAAATAAGCAATATATATATATATATTGTTGATATCATAACAAAGTTTAATGTTATTGTGGATAGTGAAATTATCTCCACAGGAAAATAGTAAGATAATGTGCCCAATCCTCTCATCTGCAAGAGAAACCAAAGTTAGTGATCACCCCCAACCTAGGTATGTTAGGAGGACCTTTCGACAATTAAGTGAGTACATTGATCGGCCATTATATGAAAATAGGAAATGACTATATTTAAGTGGATTTTTGGGTTACTTTGGTTTGGCCCTCTTGCTTTACCTAGCTTTCCTTTTTAAGTTGATTGGTTCTTACCATGATCGTCCATTCCCTTTCTGATCGGATCGTCCATTCCCTTTCTAATCGGATCGTCTTTCTTTCGTCAGAGGTCACTTGTGCTAGTAGGCAAGTTGTCATAATCATAGACCGTTGGATCTCTGTCCATTGGACGACTAAGATGGTGTCAGGCCATAGTGGCCAAGTTGTATTGAACACTGATCGTTGGATGGAAACTAAGTGGATGGTACTTTCCCTTGTCAATGTCAGTCTAGGCCATAGCCCACTTACTGTGTCCCTTGTTCGTTGGATAAATATGGATCTGTCGGTCTTTGCCATTCCAAACGATATTCTTCTAGAAGAATATCTTTGCTTCTGAAGGAATATGGGTCTGACCTATTATCTTATCTGAGTTATATTCTTCCTTGGGCTAATTAGTTTTGGGCTTATATCGGGCTTGGCTATATATTATTGGTTGGACCTAACCATGTATTCTTACCCTCCGTAATTGGCCCCCTTTGGCTACCGATCTAAGTCTTCAATTGGTAGTCGAAGCAATTGAACGTAATCGACATCCCTCTGCCAACCTAAAGGTATTTCTTATTGACATGCTTCTTTTTCTCGCTTAGTGGGCGTAATAATGACATCAACCGTCACGTCGTCCTTCGTGCACCATTTCTTTACTAAGAGCATCTCCAACGGTTCAATATTTTTTTTTATCAAATTTGAGTAAAAAATGGCTCATTTTTTCAATCTGATATCAGTTGCTCCAACGATGCATCAAAAAGAAGAATCATCCCGTGGGTCGACCGGTCGGTCGACCGGTAAGGCAATTTTTTTTTTTTAATTACCTTTTTGAACTGTTTGAACCTACCAATTTTTGAACCATTTGCATGAGTTAGTCGACCGGGTGGTTGACCAGGGGGTCGACCAGGTGGTCGACCACCATGTGTAAAATTTTAACAAATTTCTGCTTTAACGGCTATACACAGTGCATTGGTGAAAGGAGCAACTGTTCTTACTTCGATGAATTATTTGCTGAATTCTCATTTTGATACTTGTTTGCTGAAACCATTGGAGTACCAAAAAGTAACTTTTTCACCAAAATTCAAATCTGATGCCAAGTTTGATGAAGCGTTGGAGATGGTCTAAGAGCATCTCCGACGGTTCAGTATTTTTTTCACCAAATTTGAGTAAAAAATGGCTCATTTTTTCAATCTGATATCAGTTGCTCCAACGGTGCATCAAAAAGAAGAATCATCCCGTGGGTCAACCGGTTGGTCGACCAGTAAGGCAATTTTTTTTTTTGGGGACCTTTTTGAACTGTTTGAACCTACCAATTTTTGAACCATTTGCATGAGCTGGTCGACCGGTTGGTCAACCATGTGTAAAATTTTGATAAATTTCTGCTTTAACGGCTATGCACAGTGCATTGGTGAAAGGAGCAACTGTTCTCACTTTGATGAATTATTTGCTGAATTCTCATTTTGATACTTGTTTGCTAAAACCATTGGAGCACCAAAAAGTGACTTTTTCACCAAAATTCAAATCTGATGCCAAGTTTGATGAAGCGTTGGAGATGGTCTAAGACATCTAATTTTATGCACTTCTTACTCTCCCAGCACTTTGTTTCCATTTCCCCCAAATTTTTGACGTGCCTCTTCACTTCTTGCTCTCATTTAAAGACTCTACCAATCGTTTTACTTCATTTGTAAGTTTTTCTCTCTCTCTCTTGCTCATTTATGTTTTTTCTTATTTGCTTTTTCGATTTTCATCCATCTTCTACGATTTTGCTTTTTGCCCACATGTTCGCCATGAATCATCTTAGGAACTTGTTAGATTATGAAAAGAGCATTCAGAAATTTAGGGCTCTGTATAGCATTCTTGATGATGTTGTCGTTCGTTTTCTTGAAAATAATGATGACATAGTCAAGGAGTCTGAGGTGCAAATGTCTTGGCCCCTCAAAGACATAGTTGAGGGGGGTGTGTTTTCCCTTGCACCCCTTTCTTAAGGAGGTGATGCGTTTTTATGGCGTTCCCCCTTCCCAACTTGCCTCTAGTTTTTTTAGAATAAAAATAGGGGTTGTAGCTTTGAATGAGCTCCCGGGGGTGAATCTAGAGTTATTAAAGATCCGTTACTGTTATATCCTAGTTCCCACCACCAAGGTGGTGGCGAAATTTTATTTTAAACCCAGATCCGCGGAGCACCAACTAGTTCAAATGCTTCCTGATTCTAGTAAAAGGGTCAACGACGTCATCGTTATTGTAGAGGGCAACTAGGAGTTCCTTCCTGGCGATGACAGAAATTGGTCTATCCCCAAACAACTTGGTTGACCAAGTTTAGGATCTTTTTGCTTCTGTATTTGATTTGTTTCTTTATAAGTTTCTTATTTATATGTTTCCTAACTTCTTGCTTTTTATTTTGCAGATCCCAGTGTCTTTGCCAAGCTGAGTGAGCAGGAAGACCAATTCAACCTTTCCATTCTTCAACAAGTTTGGGCATATTGAGGTCCCACCAAACAGAGAGGTCAAGGTCGTGATGCCCATGTTTTGCTTTTCTACATTCCTTATTACCACTCTGTAGTTGCCATTGACGGCATCCCTTTCAATGCTAACGGACTTCTTCGTTTCTGCATCCCTCTACATCTCAGAAAAGAAGAAGAGAAAGAGCAACCAACAGAAGAAGAACAACCCAACTCCCTACGCCATTCCTCTACCAATTCTGAAGTTGCCATCTCCGATCAGAACCCCGAAGACATTCCTCCGAAGAACCTCTACGACTTGGTACTAGAGAGTAAACGGTAAAATGAGATGGAATCTTCTAGCCCTGCTCCTTCTAGCAGCTGATCAAGCTTCAAATATGCCAATCATGGTGGCATATGACACCCCTATCGATGCTGCTACCACTACTGCTGCTGCCATCATTGTTGCCGCTTGAGACTCAGTTTCAATCCTTCCTCTTTCCGAACAAAGGGTTGGCAAACACCACACTGACTAGTTTGGAGAGCTCTAAAGGAAAGGCCGATCAAACTCTATCACTACTGTTGTTGTCACCGCCTTTGTTGCTATGGTGATGACCTCTTCTCCAATTATCCTAACTTCGGTTCTAAAAGATCAATAGTTGACCAATGCCGATACGACAATGGGGGATGCTGGAGTAGCCACTGCTTTTGTTTGCAATGCTATTTCCTTTAACTAGTGTGTTTGGCTGAGCTATCTAATCTTGTCGTCTTCAACCAGGCCCTCTATTTCTCTTTGGTGGTAAGTTGTCTTTTTCTTTAGTATTTAGATTGAGGACTTCTTTACTTGGATAATAATGGGCTATATGGTAGGAAATGTAGATCTTCAATTTTTTGGGCAGAAGTGGGAGACAAAGTTTTGCTTGGACTTGAAATTGTGCAAACAACCACTGAAAAGATTAAGATCATTCAACAAAGGCTCAAAACTACATAAAGCCAACAAAAGAGTTATACGGATGAGAGAGGAAAGGCTTTAGAGTATAAAGTTGGTGTTCATGTGTTCATTAGGGTGGCTCCGATGAACGGTCAGACAAGATTTGGGAAGAAAGGCAAGTTATTACATCGGTATATTGGACCGTTTTAGATTTTGGAAAAGCTTAGTCCAGTTGCATATCGGATCGCTCTACCGTCAAGAATGGAACAAATGGACAATGTGTTTCATGTGTTAATGTTCTGGGGTTATCTTCAGGATCCATTTCATGTTATTAATTATCACCAAATAACTCTTGACGACGATATAGAATATGATGAAAGACCGATTCAAATTATCAACCGACAAGTGAAGCAATTGAGGAATAGAGCAATTCCTATTGTTAAGGTAGAATGGAAGGAACATTATGGCAAAGAAGCCACATGGGAGAAAGAAGATGAAATGAAGTAAATGTATTCCGAACTGTTTCCAATACAAGGTAACGCAAGTTTGGAGGACCAAACTTTTTAAGGGGAGAAGACTGCGATAACCCCATCATGTAACATAATTACATTTATTTAATTTGTGTGATATTTGAATTTTAAATATGTGTCTTATGTTTAATTTGTAAGTATCTATCTGATTTGTGAATTATCTATTAGGAATTATGTTATAAAATTGAAATTGAAAGCCTAGATGAGTTCAGAAATCGAAATTGACAAGCTTAATTGATTTGATATAACATTTAGAGCCTTTTGGAAAGTTTGATTAAAATTCAATTCAGTTTAGTAAAATTAAGTTTTGTTTAATTAGTCTCAAGTCTTAATTGATTTGCTTAATCTCTAATTAGCAACTAACCTAACCTAATCTATATATATGTTAAAAGAGGAGATTAATTCATTCTTGATCACAAAATTTTGTTGGAGAGTTTAGAATGAGAAGAGAGTTCAACCTTTTGAGAGAGAGAGAGAGTTAGAGAATTAGAAGAAGAAGACCAAGATTTTGCAAGTAATCAACAAATTCAAGATTCTAGCTAAGCTTTGATCCTTAGTTCATGTAGTCACTCCATCTAGTTAATGAATTCAGGGAGAATTTGAGATTAAACACTAGAAATTAGCTTAAAGATGACAAAAATGGAGCTAGATATACATGCATGCATAATTATGTAGTGTTTCATCATTTTGAGCTTGAATTTTGCTATTTATGTTGAATTTGGGAGTTAAATTACACATGCATCTTTGATTCACAAAGTTTTGAAGTTGAATTTCATGTTTTGGGAGTTATGGAAAAGAATTCGAAACAAATTCATACATGCATGAAGATTTGAGTTTCAATTTTGAAGAATTCATGGAGTTTTAAGTTAAGGGTTTGCTAATGATCATGTATTTATGCTTATTGGAGAGTTTTCAAGTTTTATGAATTTTTGCCTTTGAAATTGAGTTTGGAGCATGTTTCTTCAGGTTTTGGAACCCAGAATTCGACCTCGTTGCTCGAGCAATAAAGTCTTCGCTCGAGCGCACAATGTGAGCATCTATAAGTTTTTTAGACCACTTGAGTGACCAAGAGTTTGCTTGAGCAAATCCAGTATTCCATTGCTCATAGCTCGAGTAATTAAGTGTTAGCTCGAGCCTACATTGAGACCATTCAAAACTTTTGCAAACTTTGTAGATTGCTCGAGCAACCAAAGGTTAGCTCGAGTGAATAGCCCCATTTCAGCATATTTTGAAAAGTTGCATTCTGTCCATATTTCCGTTCTCATGTCTCTCCGAGTATTCTTAGGCATAAATTAAGCCTCATGTAAGACTTAATAAGCTAGAAATGGACTTAAAAGAATTGAATAGAAAAGAACGATTCGATTTAGTTATGTGTTTCAATGTGTGTATGTTCATGTGTTATGTGTAGGTTGATCCGCGGAGGAGTAACATCCAATCTAATCGCTGTGAGTAATATTTTAGTAAAGATATTTTCGTATAATGTATTTTCTAAATGTTCTATTGTGGCAAACTTTTCTGAACTTGTGATTTCTTGAATATGAATGAGTTTTCCATCTGTTTGAACGATATGCTATGTAATTGATGAAGTATAAATGTGTAAGGTGGACCCAAGGTTGTTCTGTATATCTTATTAGTTTGAAATATTTGTTATGTGCTAGACCAAAAAGTCAACCCATTGAATATCTGAAATGTGTTTGACCAAATGGTCATTATATTGATCTGATAAAGCTGTAATGAATTAGACTCAAAGTCATTTTGTTAAACTCTGTTTTATTCCGTTTTGTACATCTGTCATATCTGTCATATGATGGACCCGAGGTCATTCTGCTATGTATTGGATCAGAGGTCGTTCTGTCATGTGTTGGACTTGAGGTTGTTCTGGTATGTAATGAATATGATATAAGAATGATTATGATAAGCATTGAAACTCATTCATTAAACCCTTTGCTATGATATTATTCACTAGGGTTTAGCTCACCCCTTTTCCTATATATATGTAGGTGAGTAGCAGGATGTCCAACCCTAGAGTTTGTTAGGAAAATCACCCATGCTTTTGTGAAGTCAACGAAGGAGTGCCTCAATGTTGAGGCTTTTACTTTTGTTTTTGTTTGGTCTTGTATGACCATGATATGTTTATAAGTTTTGAGTTTTTGTGAATTAATGATTTGTACTCCATGTATGAGTATTTGTATATGTAACCATGTATGTATGTATATGTTTTGGGAGTTAGTTATTAACATACAAGATTTCTATTTATACTATTTATATACAGCTTATTGGAAAAATTTATTATCATTATATTATTCTGCTTCCGTTTTAGGCCCTGTATCTTTAATTATACTTTGAAATTCTGTTTGACGCCGTAAGGTAATCTTATGATTACTAGCCGTGTGACGCCCCGATTCTACACTATTGGTTGCAGTCAAGGGAGAGTCACTAATGAGTCCTATGGTCAATAACCAAGTAAGATCCCAGATCGCCGGAGGAGTCAAATTAGCCTCCCTTCTAAGTCCAGCTTTCTTAGGCAGCACACTACTCTTTTAACAGATCTTAAAAGGTATTGACACAAGGTCTCATAAGCAACGATAAGATTCTTACATAGAATATAAATACATGACAACCACAATATATATACAACTCAGAAGATGGTTCCATTACATTACATCCCAAAAGAAAGCTTAAATTTTCAAATGAGTCTTTACAAAACATCCAAAAAGAAACTTCTAATTTTTCTAGGATAGCCAAAAGTCTTCAAAAGTTTTGAGCTCGTCGTCTCCAGCATGAGTTCTGCTTCGTCACCTGGCATGATACGCCGTGAGCTTTGAATGCCCAGTAAACACACACACACCCTATCCTTTTTTCCCAGTCCAATACACAATCACAATTATAACATCAAGTAATAAAGCACAATACTCAATTAAATAAATAAAGGGTGAAGTTAGGTTGTTAACAACTAGAAATCCCCCAAAGAGATTTCGTCCTCCCAACCACAAGAATCGGACGCGGATTATTCGGTATGCCCCCTCTTTTGCTGCTTTGTTGCAGACCTAACCTCGGATGCCTACCAACGGTTATGTACCGTGTAGCGCCAACCGCAGGGCCTCAAAAGAGACGGTAAAATAGGGCCTTGCCTGAATCTCTCCTTACACCAAACCACCTAGGGTCCGAATACAACCGCTCCGTTCAAGGGTTCCGAAAACCACTTGTGCAAGACTTTAACTTTCAAATAGGGAACGCATCCCAACCATCCATATATCACATATTCTCATTTTTCATTACTCAAGTGTTCGAAAACCCAATACCCTCCCCATTAGGTTTCCCGTTGAATTAAATGTCTTAAATCAAGGTTAGTCCAACTTATAAGACAATAACATCCATATAAGCATGCATTCTTAAGATGAGAAAGGTAAATAACATATTCACACACATATAATATCATGCCAAGGTATGATCATAAGCTAATAAGCAATCTCATGAACTCAAGGGTATAAAACATCCACACATAACAAAATTTCCCGATTTAATATCACATAAAAATTAAAATGAAAGGGCTATTTTAGATCCTTCACCGGACTTGGCCTTCCTATGGTTCGCAGAGGATTTAATCTAGTTTCTAGATCATCTTTCGGAAATGGGATCGCTTTTCCAGATTTTAAGTTATTTAGAAAATATTCCAGCGCTGTCCAGGTTCTGTCCAGGTTCTGTCCAGATCCGTCGACCGTTACGAAAAATTGATTTTCTTGCAAACCGCTTAATGTTTTTTGATGAAACCAATTTTAGTTGAAAGCTAACACTTTAAGGAAGGTTTTGACATAAAATAGGGGTCCAGAATAATTTTGTACATTTTCCTAGAATTTCTGGAAGTGGGCTGCAAAAACAGATCCTAGGGTACTTTGCCCAAAACAAGAAGATTTATGAAAAAGGGGTTCCACCAAGGGGAAGTTTCATTTCTCTTATGAAGAAAACATGCTAACTAACATACATTTAACTCAGAAAATTTGCTTGAAAGAGTGCCCTTGGAAAGTTGAGAGATTGGTATAAAAGAGATGGTTTTGTGCCAAAATGGGGAAAATACAAAAGAGATGGAATCAATACTCAACCTTTAGCAATTTTAACATAAGAACTCATTAATAATAGATCTAAAAACATCATTTAGAACCCTTAGGAACATGTATTGAAAAAAAAGGAAAATAAAAAAGAAGGTTGTGTTGGTGGCTTACCTACTAAGCTTTGCACAAGAAGCTCTCTTCTTCCTCCTTCTTCTCCTCTAGACTTCTCTTTTTTGCTCTCCTCCCTTGCTCTAACCGAATGTGTGTGTGTGTGGTGTTTGTGCTTTGCCAAGCTAGGGGGGGTGTTGGTATATATAGGCAAATTTTGATGTAAAAGGACAAAAAAGCCCATTAGTTGGAAATGGATGGAAAGTTTAGGTTTTGTTTGAAGTTTAAAGGATCAAAGGAATAGAAGTGATTTGGGGGGCTTACTCTTAGGTTTAGGCAACTTTTGGTTGTAATGAAACTAGTTTTGGGAATTAGCATCCTAGGTCTAGGGTATTAGGTTGTGTTTTTCTAGAATTTCATGATGATATATCTTGAAAATGGTTTTCTCACTTTCTCCTAGAAGGGCCATTTTTTTTTTATATATTAATTTTGGTCCTAGGGCACACTCCTCAAGGTGTATATATATATTACAAGATTGATGGTACTTCAAGGTACAAGGTACAAGTACTAGTTTTTGGGGCAAGTTTTGAATTAAATTAAAGGGTGAGGGCTTGGAGTTAAATACATGTAACTTATGTAGAATTAAATTAGGTTAGGGATCCTAATCCGGTTAGGGAAATTCCTGTTTCGATAAAAATAAAAATAGTAATGCTAACCGACAAAATTCGAATTAATTCAAGTAAATGAGGGGGCTTTAAGAAAATAATTCAAACATTAGGATTTTTAAAGTGAATACATGTTTCAGGGGCTTCACAAGCCGGTTACGATCCAAACCTGTAGGTATGGGTTCGGGTCATAACAATGTGTTTGTGCTGGTGTGTCACTATTGTCTCTTCTAAAGTGGCCTCTCCAGATGTTTAAGGAGAAACCCTTTGCTTTGCCTCTGCCGATTACCCAATCACAAGCTTCCACATCTTGCTTCTACAATGTTTCTTTGTTTGGTGTGTCACTTTGTAGAAGAATTGCTTAGGCAGCACTAATATCTCAGTGCTGTAATATGAGTGTTCCTCTAACAGTGAACCAGATTGTCCAAACTATTCTTGTGGTGGTGAATTGATTCTATGAAATCATATATATGCCTACAATTTGGAATTCACAGTGTCCAAGAGATCGACTCTCAAACGATATAATCAGGTATGTTATTGTCATAATCCTTGTTCTTTTTTTTTTTCCCCTCTTTTTTGCGCATGATGTGGTCATTACTCATGGTTTTCAACTTCCTTTATTTGTAGATATTTGTATTGATTTTATAAGCTTATGTATTCACTGGTGTTTGTTAGTATATAACTTGCACACCATATGCTTGACAATATGTCCATGAGAGAACATATTTTCAACATGAGGGGAAAGAATATGCTACCCATGATTTGCTCCAAATATCTTCTAAAGTCTTTTTATTTATCTTAGTCAATAAGTATCGGTTAATTAATAACCTAAGAACTTGGTTTCATATAAATACTATTGAAATTTAGAGTTGACAAGAATTAGGCAAAGCATAAATTTCTGTAGATGGTGTGTAGGCTATGAAGCATGGGTACTTCAACAAACATACTGTACTCGTATCGGATACTTATCGATGTATGGTACTACATATGGTACTTTTGCATACGTGGTACACAAAACACGTACCCAATTTTTTTTTCTTAATTTTTGGTGTATCTAGAGACATCTAGTAGATACCCAAGTCGTACTGTAGCTCAGTCGAAACAATATTTTCTTCTATTACAAAGATAAAATCCTTTTACTAGATTTCTTTTTTATTTTTAATTTTATACTTAGCATGATCTTAAAATTAAGCTATGGCTTGTCAAGTATTTAATACAATGACATTTAATTTTGATTTATATATTTATTTTTGGCATTAAATGTTAATTGTAAATTGAATCTTAACAAATTAAACTATTTAATCAATCTTTGTATTACCCCAAATTATAAATAAATATTTCTTTACAGCTTTTCATTTGCATTCTACTACAAACACATTTATACCCTCAAGTGTTTGTAATTTTTTTTTTCTATCTTCTACTTGCATGTAATTTCTCAAAAAATAACTCTAAATTCATCCAAACCTTTCAGCTTTTGTTTGGCATGTAGGTTGGCTTTTTGACTATTTTAGTCTGAGGCTAAAAAGTCTCATTTGGGATGGATTTTTTGACTTTTTTTACTTTTGTGAGAGAAAAAATGAAATAATTATGGTTTTGCCTTATTAATTTTTTAGCCTATTTTGTCCTTTTATGGCTAAAATAGCCAAAGTAGCCTATGAGCTCGCTTGCGAAGTTTAGTTTTGGGGGGGTTTTTTGGCTAAAATAACTACAAAAAACAAAATAGGCTTTTTAACCTAATAAGACAAAATATCACCTCCAACCCATAATCATTACATTCTTTCCCTCACAAAAAAGCCAAAAAAGCCAAAAGCCCTACCCAAACAAGACTTTTTAGCCCCAGGTTAAAATAGCCAAAAAAGTCAAAAAACTAAAAAGCTAATCCACTTTCCAAACGAGCCCTTATCATAAATTATTTTGTCCACCATAGGGGTGGACATCAGCTAGTTGGTTCATCCGACCCAATCTTATTTTTTTAGGATTTGGAAAGGTTATTTTGGCCTATAGGGCCGAGTTGGGCTAACATTTTCAGCCTGACTTATTAATGAGCTGGGCTTGGAATTATATTTTTAACCTAGCCCGGTCCGCTATTAAATTAATTAATTAATTATATATATTAAAAAATATATATTTTTTTGTTGGGATCTAAACTTTATTTTTGTTGATTTTATTGAAATTCGCATTTGTAGTGATGTGTAATTGAATTTATTTAAAAAACTTTCAATTTATATATAAAATCTTTCAATTTATAATGATATCAGTATATTTATTTAATAAATATAAAGTTTGATTGTATTTAATTATGAAATGTTTAATTTTTTTTTAGGGAATGACTCATTTCCAATCCGTCATCAGATTGGATAGATTTGTTGTGGCCGTGGTGGGCTCTAATTCAGACCCATTTCAATAATTTAAACTGTTCAATATATAAAACTCATCAAATATATTATTTGTAGAAAAATTTTTCCTGAGCTAGCCCAAAAATATATACCAAATGAAGAGATAGCAAATAGTTCTTTAGAAAATTTAGGCACATTAGATTTTGGATCAAAAAACTTAGAACATGTTGAATTAGAAGAAAAATATGACTCTTGGAGTATAGAAAAATTTCAACAAATTGTTACTTAGAATTAATTTTCGCAAAAATAGGAAAACTAAAGAAAAAACCAGTATACAAGAGAACAGAAAATGATTTAGATGAAATAATAAGATTAGCTAAAACAATAGAAATTTTAGGAAAACAGCCCATGAAATACTGGGAACAAAATAAAGTTTTAGCTAGTTTAGATATAAAAAATAAAGATTATAGGATTACATCAGCATAAATAGATCATACGCCAGCAGATATAGAAGAATTTACAACACAGATTAAGGAGTTATTAGATTTAGGAGTAATTCGACCTAGTAATAGGCCACATAAGAGCGCCACATTTATGGTTAGAAATCATGCAGAGATAAAAAGAGGGAAAGCTAGAATAGTTATAAATTATAAAAGATTAAATGATAATACAGAAGACGATAAATATAATATACCAAATAAATATCAGCTCATAAACAGAATATAGACAGCAAAAATATTTAGCAAATTTGATTGCAAGTCAGGATTTTGGCAGATAAAAATGAAAAAGGAAAGCATACCTTGGACAGCCTTTTGTTTCCCACAAGAACATTATGAATGGCTAGTCATGCCTTTCGGACTAAAAAATGTACTTTCCATATTTCAGTGTAAAATGGATATATATTTAATAAATATAGTTTTATACTAGTATATATAGATGACATATTAATATTTAGCCCAGATAAAAAGTCACATAGATCATTTATATATAGTATTAGAAGAATTTATAAACAATGGAATAATAATAAGTAAAAGAAAAATGGTATTAAATAAACCTCATATAGAATTTTTAGGAATAGAGTTAGGAAATGGAAAAATCAGGCTACAACCCCACATAGTTAAGAAAATTTTAGATTACCCAGACAAATTAGAAGATACAAAATAACTTCAATCATTTTTAGGGATTTTAAATTATGCACGAATGTATATTCCTAACCTTAGTAAAATAATAGGACCTTTATATAACAAGACCACACCCACAGGACAAAAATATTTTAACCAACAAGATATAGTTTTAGTAAGAAAAATTAAAGATATTTGTAGAAATTTACCCGACCTACAACTTCCCTTAGAATCAGAATATATAGTCGTAGAAACGGATGCAAGCCAATTAGGATGGGGAACAGTACTATTAGCTAAACCTAGCAAGTATGATAGTAAAAATAAGAAGCACATTTGCAGATATAGTTCTGAAAAATTTAAAGAAAAAGATACAACCATGACCAGTTTAAATTTTGAAATATTAGGAATAGTATATGCAATAAACAAATTTAGACTATTTTTACACCAGCCCTTTACAATTAGAACAGACTATGAAGCTATAGTTAGATTTCATAATAAACTTAATGAGCGTAAATTTAGTAGTAAAAGATGGGCAAAATTTTTAGATTGCATAGTAGGACAAGGATATAAAGTAGAATTTGAACACATTAAAGGGAGTGATAATAAATTAACAGATTAGCTAAGTATGAAAATTTATTTAGAAAAAGAAAATAACCAACTTAATTTTTGTGCAGATAATGGAGAATAACAAAATAATGAACTTTGGAGGATTTGCTCTTCCTATTTATGAAGGCAGAAACAAATTCAAACCATTAACAGGAATTGAGCTAGACCCAGTTCAACAGTGTCTTTTAGATAACCTTTGGAACAATCTCAATCACCCAGCCAAACGTTTATTAGCCTTAAACTCTCTCAGTATATATTTTTCAAAAATCTAGAATAAACCTTTGTCTAAAAACTTTTCTTTCTATGTAGTAGCTAAAGGAACCAAGCCTAGTATTTACCATGATTGGGTAGAAGTTGAACTTTTAGTTAAAAAATTTTCCGTACCTCAATTTAAAGGATTTTATGATTTCGAGTCAACTAGTACATATGCCTGCAGACAAATAGGAACCAGTTACTTTATTAGCCAAATAGCTAAAGATTATCTGGACACATTGAGTAAGATGCAGTCAACTATTCTTGCTATTAGTGGAGTTCCAGTTAGCCAGATAACAGGAAGCAGTAGTAATAACCCTCACCAGATTCTCAAAATCCTCTCCAAATGTGCAGACATTGTGAAGGCCTTACTAGAAATTTCAAGAAAATTATGCATAAAGGCAAAACGGTCAGTGAAGAGCTAGACCAGCTCTGAGATGAAGAAAAACAATTAAGAGCAACCATTTGAACCCTAACCAACCAGCTTAAAAAATTAACTCCAGAAAATGCATCTACTCCCTTTCCTGACCTAGAAATCAGATAACTTACCAGTGAGGAATTTGAACAATTGAGTGCTAGCATGTATTTCTTCAAGTATTCTATCATTCAATCTTTTTGTGAGAAAAATCGAGAAATAGAAGACCTTAAACCCTATATATACACCTTAGCCGAAGATAGCAGAAGTAATGAATTTGTCATTATACAGCAATTTCTTCAAGACCTCTCCATAACAAGAGTTCAATTCCCTGGTATGGCATATCAATGGACTTATCTCTATGGGGATGAAGAACAACCTTGTTTACAAGAAGAAAGATGTATAGATAGGCCAGAATATTTTGAAAGATGTCAATGTAAGCTAGATTTCAGCATCTGTCTTTGCCAGATAAATCTAGCAACTTTTGAGCCATTGGAGATAGAGATTAGGGGCAAAACGTGTCATCTAACAGTCTCACAATTGTTAGATTATGGCTTTGTTTCTAAAATAATTTTTTCAGATCCAGACCAGACAGATAATCTTGGAAATAAACTTGCTCATTCAGTACTTTGTGTAATGGAAGAGCATCATCCTTTTGTAGAAGTATTAATTGATAGCAAGCTACCAGAATGGAAAGGAATAAGGTGCATTCCAGCTAAGCATAAAATGTACCTCAGAGGAACTTTGACATTTCCAAGATACCCAAGACTTTTCAATTGAAGACCCTGGCTATGCAGAAAATTTTCACTCAGAGATCAGCTCAATAAATGAAGGAAATTTGCTAGTAATCCTTTATTAGCATATAATGGAAGCTATGGTAATCTCGTCTGCGAAGATAGAAATCAGAAGATATATTGTAATTTAGCCATTCTAGGTTTTCCCTTCAGCAAAGAAACATTTGTAGATGAAAGCCAGTACCCTAACTATCAGCATAGTGTCTCTCATGATTCATCAACAATGGAAGAAGAAGATAACCAATAGGAGAATGAACCAGATAATGGGGACGATTTTTATGATCAACTCTTAGCAGCAAATCTTGAAGATCTTTCAGATAGAATGCATGAGTGAAAAAAAAAATTGCACTTCATAATTAGACTCTTTAAATATCTTGGAAGTATTATAGTTACAAAGTCCATATTTCATCTGCTTTCATTTACTATTTTGGACTTTTAGGATTTAAACCTTTTTGACTCTTTCCATTTTTGTAATTTTTTGTATCCGCGAAAGATTAGCCTTGAAGATTCACTCCATCATCCAAGTATCCATATGTCCACATCAATTATTGGCATCAAGATATTCAGAAGAAAAAACAAAATTTGTAGAAGATAAGGCCTCTCTTCAACGATCAGCAAAATTTAAGCCAAAAAACGACAACAACTACTGTAATTATTTGTGGCCATAACTATTTACGTCTGTCAGTAGTAAGACTTCTCCTTCACTCACTACTTCAATAAAACAGATGACCCCTACCCTACTTCATTAAAGAAAAGCAGTGAGAATCCTTATGCGTGTTTTGTAACATATTATAGTGTCAAAATTTTATCTAAATGAGAGGATTGAATGATGTGCGAGAGGGCCCAAAGTAATACCCAACATCATTATCCTAACCCTTTATTGATGTTCGTGACTAGAGTAATAGGAAGTTGGTCATAAAAGGTGTCAAAGTCCATGTATTTATTGTGTAGAAATTTTGTAAAGCCTATAACTAGGCTTGATTAGGCCTTTGGACTTTTTGTTCAAAAATTAGATGTAAGGATAAGTCTTTGGTCTTTGTTTGTATCTATCAAATGTAGTGTATAAATTGGCATTCATGCCAACAGATGGAGCAATGAAAAAATTCTCCCCACTCTTCGTTGCAAAAATTTTCTCTAACTCCTTTACTTTAGTCGTTGTCTAAAAAATTCTAAGTGTTCAAACCTTTCAAGGTATTCCAGAATCTCAAAGTCTGTAACATAATCTTTGTAAGTATACTACATATTAATATGAAGTGTGAGTAGTCTCTCTTTTTCCTTAGATATTTCAAAAGGGTAACTCTTATGTTCTAAAATTTATCTTCTTTTTGGAAAAACTAAGTTTATGGAATACTTGCTTGCTCATTAATATTACATATTTTGAATCTTCATAGTATCTATTATTTTGTATTTCATTACTGAGTGACCTTAGCTGAAGAACCCGTGTAAGTTGTGGTTTGGCATTGAGGGTAAATTGTAGGCAAAAAAGGAAAGGTAAGGAATAAAAAATAAAAATATACTATGTTAAATGAGGTTTAGCTTCAAGGTGGGAGTACATGTAATGAAAGTAAACATTGTTTAGAAATAGTTTTACCAAATAAGAAAAAGAATTTTAGAATATAAGGAGAGCAACTTGAGTAGAAATATCAAGGAAATATTTTTTCATATAAGAATTTTAAATTCAAAATTTTATGCTTTTAGAAGAAGAACTTCGAATTAAAATTAGATCCAATACTGAGCTTATACAAGAATTAGAAGATCAAAAGTTAAAATATCAATTTCTGTTATCATTAGCCTTCTGTAAATCTCTAGTACATTATAGTTTGAAAATCACACAAATAAATAGACAGATAACTATAAAACAAGAAGCCTTACAGCTAGCCATACAACAGCTTGAAGATTTATCAGCATAATTGTAAAATTAATTAGATAATTCTCAACTTAACTTCAAAATAGTGGTAGACCACTAACTCACTTCTCACCCCAAAAATTGGTATCAAAGCAGTGTTCGATTTTAGGACAGTTTAAGTTAGTTTATACATGTTGCTTATGGTAATAGAGTAGTTTTTATTGTAAGACAATTTAGTTATAAATTTCATATTATAGTAGCTTTTAATAATTTTAAAGTAGGATTTAATTTTGTGTATGAAAAGAGTAAAATATGTAGATTTAGAACTCAGTAATCATAATCATCGTCTTTAATATATGTAAAAATAAATTTCGTTGTAATTTTGAAGGAACTTTTACACATCAGTTCCATAGCGAACATAATTCTCAGCTAAATAGTATTATAGGTCATCAGATTAATTTTCCAGAAAATATTAAAAAGAATGTAGATAAAATCAGTAATTTTCTTACTTTATCTATAAGCCATCTTTGTAATACTCGCAGTATAATTAAAGATCAATACAAAAAAAATTAGATTATATTCAAGATCAGTGTAGTTCAATCCTACAAAAACGAATAGATTTAAATTTAAAAAAATTCTCAACCAAGCTAGAAATAGAAACTCTAATTTCAGCCATAAATATTAATAGCTCAAAGCAAATAGAGTTATAATTTAAGCAACCAATTGAAAAAACTCGTAATCAGATAAATCAAATAACTAGACAAATAGAACAGATCAACCAAATTCAAGATAATTTAAAACAAAAATTAGAAATTTTAGAGCAGTTAATAAGATCTTAATTTATGAGTAGTGATAAAAAACTAATAGAGACAACCAGATTATTTTAAAACAAGCAGAAGACTTTCATAATAACCCAGAGGGAATTAGTAGCTATCAAGGAATAAATCAGTCAGATAAAATATCAGTAAGATAAAATAATATAGAAATTTTATTTCTTATCAGATTGTGTGAAAATTTTGAAGAATTATCAAAACAACTACACAGTTTAGAAAATTGTTTAGCTTCGTTAGAAAGATTAATACTTCGAAGAGGAAAAAGAGTAAAAGGACAAGCAAGCAAAGCCCAATCTCGAATAAACGAATAAGATATAGCTAAATATTTTGAAAAGTTTAAAATACCAAAGAAACCTACTTGTAGAACTTATAGAAAAGAAAAATGTTTAAACAGTTAGTAAAGGAAGTAGCAATAAAAAGCATAATAAGGATGAAGATGTTAAAGTAGAAGAATTTATAGATGTGGAGCAACAAATAGAAAATTTTAAAAAGGAAAAACTAGAGTTAATTCCAGCTAAATATGTATATAAATTAGGAAAAATTCATAAAAAACAATATTTATTTAAACACTATGGCGAACAAATGATTAGTGTGATTCAGGAAGATGAAAAAATAGAGCTAAATTTAATAAATAGAGAAAGTTATAAATATGCTGTAAATGAACACCTCAAAATGACTCACTTAGGATTAGTTGTAATAGGAGCTAAGGCATTAACTAGAGAAAACTTAGGAGCTAAAGTTTTTGTATGTCTTTATGATGATAGGTTTAATGATGTAGGACAAAGTATCTTAGGCAGCTATGAATTAGATATGAATTCAAAAGGAGAAATAGTTTATTTTACGCTAGATTTCCTTTTACCAACCTCGACCTTTCATAAAAAGATAAAAATAGGAATAAAAAGTAGAGGATACAAAATGAAAAAGGGATAAAAGAATTTATTAGTTTGCACAGGGTTTTTAGACTTAGCGGTTTCAGAAAGCAATACACATTCTAGACTTATAAATGATCAAATAGTTAAGATATTAGGCACAAAAGGAATAAAGACACTACCAGCTAAAAAATATAATTATGAAGATAATGCAGTACTAGATTGGAATTTAGGAGATTTTCTAGGACAAAAGATGTTAGCCTCTCAAGATAATTTATTATATCAAAAAGCAGATGGAAGTTATGCAGTAAGATTTACTTGATACACATATGTAGCACCAGAAAAATCCGAAGATGATGAATTTAGTAGTATAGATAGGAAAGAAAATCAAGATAATCATAATGACATAAATCAGTTTTATGTAATGACAGAAGAAAAAACAATATCACAAAATAAGATATATAATATTGATGAGATAGATTTGAAAAATTTCACCCTAAGTGATATGAATAAAATATTAGATACTAGATACTATGAATATATAACTAGAGGAGATACCCATGAGGAAGCAATGTCATTTTTAGATCAAGAATTTCATACTGAATATGTAGATGATATTTTAGAAGATAAAATACATCCTAGTAAAATATTTAAAATACCAAAACAATCTAACTTAGAAGACACTTTTTATATGAATACTCAAACAACGGAAAGCACAGGAACTAACAACCCATAACATACAGTAGAAGACCCAGTAGAGCCAATGCATTATGAGTAGGCGGAAGAAGACCCTTAACCAATACAGGACGAAGTAAAGCATATCCGAATAAAAAGTATAGGTTTCATGGAAAGCGTAGACAACCAGACATGAGTATACAATTACAGCTAGCAACCAAGCAAGGAACCCTTTTAGACTTAGCTAAATTTAGCCCACAGATATGGCAAGAAGTAATAGAGAAATGGGAAAAAGACGCAATAAAGGCATGGATGAATAATCCCTTTGAATTAATAGATATGTGGGAATATATAGAAACACTTTCAGGAGATTCAGCTTTTAATATATATTTAACTTTCAAGGGAAAATATGAGGAGACAATTAGACAGGTTAAAAGACTAGGAGATAACCCATGGAATTTTACTAGTTTTATAAAAGAAATGCTTATAGGATACGACCCTTCTAGAAGAAATGATTATACTCAAAGCATATCATTAACCGAGTTAGATCAGATAACATTAGGAAGTTGAAAATATGTTGTACCCTTCAGCAAAGAATATTTAGCCATAACAGCCAAAACGAGAAAAAGTTTTGATGAAGAAATAGGAAACAAATATTTTAGGAAATTACTAGGAGAATTAGGAAGAGAGATAAAAAATAAATAGACAATTTATTATGCCAACTTACCAGCAAGAATAGCATCAGGAGAAGTAAGCATAAGAGGAGCTTTAGGAATAAGACCTAGAATAGTTTTCACATTTCAAAAGCTTAGAGAAAAATGTATAGAAGTTAAAATACATAAAGATTTAAAAAAACAAAACTATGGTTTTTGTAACAGCATAATATATACTCCTCAGCAGTATGAAGATAAATATAATAAGAAAAAATATAAAAAATATGGAAAATATAAAAAAGAAAAATATTGGAAGAAAAAATATAGGAAACCATGGAGAAAACAAAAATTCATTAGAAAGAGTGGAAGTTTTAATAGAATAAATTATAAACGACTACCTAAGGAAGAAAAAGATAAAAAAAAAACAAAGATATGTTAGGAAACCTAATAGTAAAAAATGCGATTGTTTTATATGTGGAAAACCCAATCATTTTGCAAAAAACTGCCCAAAAAGACAGAGGCCTTGTCACGCCCCAAGCTCCGTGACAACGCCGCACACTCATAAAAGTGAGCATGCAAGGCTAAGAATCCAATCACATAACCCACAATGTAAAATACTCAAAATAAATTCTTAAATTGTCATAATGCTAAAATCCACAAAAAATTGATTATTCTCATCGTATGAAATTATCCACCAAGTCTACTAACAAAATCCATTAACAAAACAATAATCCAAGTACTTAAATCATAGTTCTACTCTTGGCACAATATAATAATTTTCCACCAAGTCCACTATTAAAATCCATTAACAAAATAATAATCTAAGTACTTAATCCATAGCCCTACTCTCGGCACTCCCATAAGTAAAAAAATCCCGCGCAGCTCTACTCTTCAGAATCTGAAAAAAAATAAGGGTAAGCTAGACAGCCCAGTAAATAACCAACCATCACTGCCAGCTGGATCAAGTATACAAAAATAAATAAATAAATAAATCGATAACCAATAAATATAAATTTTTCTGCAGTTCAATAAATGAACAATTATTTGTAAGATGGTTTCATAGCAAAAAAAAAAATAAACAATGTACAATACATTTTAAATGAAAAGCCAACAAGATAATTCAAAGTAATTCGTTGTTCAAATCGATGGTTCGATATTCAGATGGTTCAATGATTCGATTCACAAAACCCAAGTCTTAATGACTATGGTCACTTAGCCCGTGACAAGGCCCAGAACCACACGTAGGCCGGTGGTAAAGCCCCAAAAGAAACTAGTTTCTGTGCCAATAAATAACCCCCATTGGCTAGGGTCCAGATCATAGTCAGACTAGAGTGATGTTCAAAAATTCAAACAATACACGACTTTAAAATAAAATATTCGATATTTTCAGAATAAACATTTGGTACAATTTTCAGAATAGTTTTACAAAATATTCAAATAACTTTCATAATAATATTTGATGTTGTTTTATACTTGACCCATATTTTATTTTAAGAGAACAGGAAAGCTACGAATAAATATTTATGATTTTAAACGATTCGATAGGATTAAAAATAAACCAACAGTGATAGAGGGTTACTTACCTCAAACAGCTAAAATAATAATTCCCAAGCTAATCTCAAATTACCAAGATCCACCTCAATCTCACAAACCTAATAAAATATTACACCGCATAAACAATTATTATGTGCACCCATCTATCTCTTCTTGTAACAACAATAAAATAAATTAACCCAATTGCCTATTAAGAACTCCCATAATTTAGCATCAAAACAAAGCCATCACGGTTCCGAAAATTCTCAACCCATATTATTCTATTGTTGTTTATATACACGTAAAAATTTGTAATTGCTTGTAATCAATCTTGTATCCCACAAACACACCACCATTAAACCTAACCTATCACATATTAATCTCAAAATATGAACCTCCCAAACGGAATACAAAAATACACTCTAAAATTGAGCCAAAAAATTTGAGACCCCCAACAAAGACTACATCAATATTTTTATTTAATCATATATGCCCCTAAATCATCTATTAATATATTAACACTAAAATCATAGATAGGAACACAATAAAATAAATCTTACCTAAGTGATGAATAAAGCAAAACCACCACTCTTATGAGTCCTCCCTCTTCCTTGGTTTTGGTTTGGGTTTCTTTTCTTTAGTTTTAAACTTGTCCAAACCCTTGCTTGTTGCCTTGCCTACACCTACGCCTCCCCTTGTTTGTTTGTGTTGTTTTTTTTTTTTTTTTTTTTTTCCTCTACTACTAGATCTGCCGCAGCAGCCACCACAACCTCAAAACATCTATTTGTTTGTGTTTCTATATTTTCAAGACCTAAAGCCCAAGTGGGCCTATAACCCAATCTCCCAAAATTACAAACTTAACCATCTAAGTAATAAAAATTAAAAAAAAAAACCACCTCATAACTAATTCCTTGCTATTACTAAAATGACCCATATAAATTAATTTAATTACCAATCTATCCAAAAATAATAATATGCAAAATTTGGGTTTTACAGGCCTAATACTAATAAATAGATAGAAAGACTACATATTATAGAAGATTTAGAAGAAGATATAGTTAGTATAAACAATGATGACTCAGAGGTCTATAACATAGTCAGTGGTTATGGATACCGAATAAAAGCCATAAGCTCAGATAGCGATTCAGAAAGTGAAACAGATATAGACAATCTTTTAGGACAACTTAACCAAGAAATAGGAATATCCCCTTCCCAGGATAATTTCTTTATGGTGGAATGCAATATACATACTGAATGTTAGCATAATTTCAAGATAAGACTAGGATTTGATACCACTAGATGCAGTTATTGTAATTGATTTCCTGCTAAATGTAAGAGAGCTCAATGTTTATTATGCAGTATAACCTATTGTATAGTTTATCTAGAAAAATTAAATATGACACACAAGATAACATTAGAAAGTAACAATGAGATACGAGAAGATTATAATATAGAAAACAAAGAATTATACTTAACTATCAGAGAATTAGAGATACAAGTAAAAGAACTTAAACTATAAATACGTGAGATAGAAACTAAGGCTAATTTTGACATAAAATGTTTAGAAGCAGAAAATAAACAGCTTAAACAACATATAGAACAATTTCATACTAAATATCCCTTAAAAGATAAACTTGTTGAAGAACATATGAATTCTTTAGAATTAGTTAACATAGTTGATTCTCAGCCCTTTAGTCAATATTCGCAAGCACAATCCGACAACACATATTTATCATTTAATTACTCTATCATACCTAAGCCAAATTTAGTTGAGATCTCTTGTGTAATCATATTTGCAGAAAAAACTATTAGCATAGATGCCATGATAGATACAAGAGCCAGTAAATCATATATTGAAAAACACATAATTCCACCACGATGGAGTACAACTTTAACAACTCTAGCCTTAGTCAGTACAGCCGATGGCACTAAACAGACATATACACATTGCATCAATGGAGCACAAATTAGTTTTCATCATATAGGCTCTCAAACTCAACATATAGAGTGGTTCCCTTTACCCCAAGTTTGGATTGGGAATACTCGACAAAACCATCCCTTTATATTAGGCCTTAATTTCATATTTAGGGGTTGTTTGGAGTATCCTAAATAAGTGTAATTTTTATTTTTTTGGACTAAAAAGTTGAGGAAAAAAATATGGTTGTTTGGGTTAACTTTTTGACTTTTTATGAAAAAATGTGTATTAAAAAATTATATAAATTAATGTGTAGGGGAAAATTAGGATTGAGAGTTGTGCAGCCGTAATTTTTGATTTTTGATTTTTGATAAATAGTGATAACTTTTTAACTTTTTGAGTAACTTTTTGACTTTTTAATTTTTTGGTAACTTCCCAAACTTAGCCTTAGTTTACAAGGTAGCATACAAACGAACAGTACATACCCCTACATCATATGCTCTTAGCACTATTGTCTATTCTTCAAAGTTGCGTGCGAAGCGTGATGATACCATAAGAGTAGATTCAATTTCCACTAATTTCTTATTTCCTAATAGAAACAGTTTTTCTATAAAAATTTATCTCAATCGAATATAAAAAATTACATTTAATGCTAAACCAAACCAAACCAAAACTATTCTTCCCAAATTTATGGTACCGAGAATGCCAGCTGAGCCTGAGCGTTTTCACAGTCCACAAAGTCACTGAAACAAAAAACACCAAACCAAAACGACCCCGTATTCCTCTGTCCCAATTCTAAACGCCGCCGTACAAGCCGTCCGGGGAATGGCATTGCCGTGACGAAACGTTTTTGCTTTTTCCAAAAGCTTTAAAAATAAAGAAAGCAAGAAAGCTTATCCATGGAAGAAGCACCTCACCGATACACAGACATCAGACCCATACATATACAGAATTATATATATTTATATCCCTATCGCTTTGGCTTCAAGAGTACGTGATCAACCATCTGAAGCCAAACCCATTTCTCTCTCCTCATCACTCTTTGTTCTCTCTTGTTATACTCAACAACAAAAGGCTTCATTTCTGTATCTATAGATCAAGTCAATTTACTCTTCCTTGAGATGGCGTCAATCACACCCATTTCTCAATCTCAACCCCTTTTTAACAACACCCAATTCAGGCATAGGAAGTTCAACAACAACAAGAACAACATGTTTTTCACAAACCCCAATTCCAGAGCTTTCACTGGCCAATCTTCTTCTTCTTCTTCTGCGAATAAGAATAAGAAGATGGTGGTGATGGTGTCGGCGACGACGGCGGCGGAGAAGCCGAAGAAGAGGTATCCTGGGGAGGCGAAGGGGTTTGTGGAGGAAATGAGGTTTGTTGCCATGAAATTGCACACCAGGGACCAGGCCAAGGAGGGGGAGAAGGACTCTGAGGGCCCTCCTGTTGCCAAATGGGAGCCCTCGGTTGATGGCTACTTGAGATTTCTTGTGGACAGTAAGTTGGTATATGATACACTTGAGAAGATTGTCCAAAATGCTTCATTTCCTGAATGTAAGTTTTCATCGTTCTTTGTGCTTTTTTGTTATCTTTGTGTGAATTGGGTTTTTCATCATTTTTGCTATTTATTGCTGCTGGATTCTTTCTTGGCTGTTTGTTTATGGTTCTATTATTGGCTAGTTTATGTTGCTGTGAAAACCCACATAATATGATTGTGTAAAGTTTTGTGGACCATGTTCTTTCTTTCTTTTAAATTACAAGTAATAGGTGAATGTTTTTTACTTTGTGAACTTAACTAGTTAACTTCATTGCTCATACATGATTGGATTGGAGAAATATCTCCAGCTTCCATTGTCTTTGGGATTATAGATAAGATTTCAGTTTACAAATGTTTTTGGTTGTGTATAATTAGTGTCTTTGGGTTCGTTTTGGAGAAATGTTTGCCTCTTTTGTAGTTGAAAAAGAGGCGACGATTGAAACACTGTAGCAGGGGAGAAAAATTGGATGGAAGAGAGAGGAGACTCACCAGCTCACCAGCGCCCCATTGCCATCTCCTCTTCTCTTTATCATCTACAGGCGAGGGGATGAGGGAAATGAGGGTTTTTGTGGGGAGGGAAATGGGAGAGGGAGTAGGGTTTCAAAGGAGGGAGTTTGGAGGGGATGACAGAGAGGAGAAATCAGCAAATCACAGGTTTACATAGAACAGAAAAGCAAAGGTTTGTAGAGAGAGAGAGAGAGAGAGAGAGAGTGATCTATATGTATTTTATATACCATACATATAAGCCGGTTGGTTGATTCATTTGGTTTCATAATTAACTTAACTTCTGCCGAGCCAAAAAAACTGAAAATCTAATGTTAACCAGATTGAACCAACTGAGAAAACTGACCAAAACCTTTCTCTTTGGTTTCACTGGTCAGTTACACAGTTGATTTGGTATTTTGATCACCCCCATGTATAATATTTTCATTGCCCGTTGCAAAACATTTAATTTGGAAATGCAGAAGAAAGGGCTAGGCAGTGTGTTGTGAGGGAACTGTCTTGTGTTTGATTTATATGATGTTGGATTTTATGCTTCTTCAATTAGAATAATTCTATGGATACTAACACTCGTACTGAAAGTCTTACTAAAAGTGCTAGAGGCAAAATTTGATTGATTTTCAAAAAAACAATGATATGTGGATATCCAATTATGTTTGGATACACATGTTTTTAGTAAAACTTTTAGTACACAGCATTACTCCCTTCGATCATGAGTTTGTTGTCATCTATTAGATCTGGACTAAAAGTTGTAGTAGTGATTTGCTATGCATTGGAAGAAAATAATATTCCATGCTTTTCTGCTACTCTTTTATGATTGGTGTGCATAAATAGATGTTTAACCTTTTTGGGCAAAGAGAAACCAATCATCTGTCCACTACATACTGTAAAAAACTCAGATTGCATTTTGATTTGAAATAAATGGATTTGGGCCATTTGATATCAATCGTTGAAGGTGTATAACGTTTAATTCATTGTAATATTTTAGATCTATATTTCAAGAATGGAATTGAGGGCTTGTATATTGATGGATTTGAAATAACTTGGTGAACATAGTAATTTGAAATACTTCCATGAATAATTTATTAATTCTACTTGTATGCATCTTTTATGTTTCTATTCATTCCTCTACTTTAAAATTACTATTACTAAAGTTACTAGGCTAACTCCAATAATTAGCCTTTCAATAATTTTATGAATATTAACCTCAAATCCTTTCATTTCAAATCCATTCATTCAAATTGAACCTTGTGGTGCTTTTAAGATCTTGATATCGTAATTCTTAAGATTTTATTTTAATGTATCTCTTTTAAGTGAATGCTTGTTGCTGATGAATAGTTGCAAGTCACTGATTAGGTTGTGGTTTGGTTATATAAATGTCCTTGAGTCTCAAGTCTTTAGTTTTGTTTTTACTCAAAACAGCTTGTTTTCTGGGAAAATGAATGTTTCCAAGTAAAACACTTCTATCAGAAGTTACAGAATATTGCTGAAAAAAAAAAAAAAACCCAAATAGTACACAAAGTGATTGCCTCGAGACTTAAACCCATAACCTCAAGGTTATTAGGCCAAGGAGTATCTTTTATAATTGTATTTATGAACTTTCCAAAACAATTTAGGTTGATTTTTTTGAATGAACTGGTCAATCATGTTGGATTTTGTATTTATGAGCTCTTTTAGTTGTATGGGCTGCTTGATCCATTTCATACCACATGTACCCTTATGCTGTGTTTGGTTGGGGGATTTGAGGAGAGATTTGGAAAGTGAAATAGAAAAGGTAGGTGAAATGTAAATAAAACATACCTATATTTCACTTAGTTTCACACACCTTTTTCCTTTCTCTTTCCAAATCCCTTTTCAAATCTCCCAACCAAACACAGTGTTAGTGTTTTTATGTAACTGTGAGATTTAAGAGGGGGGAAGATGGGGGAGTTAGAAATTGGAGAATGTAAGAAAAAAAGTGTCATCTCAGCATGTACAAGAGGTGACAATCAACTGCATTTGTTAACTTTTGACTAATTTGGAGTAAATTTGGGTTTGTTTCCTTCATTGGGGATTGCTTAAATTTCTGTTCTTCTGGATTGATGATGGTGCAAATTTAGTTTTTTGGGGGATGTGGAGGTCATCTTAGATTTGTGCTATCTTGGGAATGCAGAGTATTTTGGGCTGCAAAACCTTTTTGTGTGTTTTTTGGCAGCAATGAATGGACCATTTGAATTTGGAAACCAAGTGCTTATGCATATCATCACCCGAACCCTAGAGCAAACCCATTTTGATGAACATAAATATCTTGGATCGGACCCTAGAGCAAACCCATTTTAATGAACATTAATTTTTTGGATCAGGTTTTCAAGGAAATGCTGAAGAACTATTCCCCTTGGTCGAATATTTTGTATGCCCCAATATTTATTTTACATCTCTTTCCATTCTAGATACTTACAAAATTAAAAACCTTGTGGAACACAAGGATGGAAGCCATGGGAATGTGTGGTCTATAGATTCTATACTAACAGTGAATGTTTTATATTCTGAGACCCGTTTTGTGGTTGTCACTTGTGCACCTTTTGACCTGCTTAGACTATGCTGCTTTGTTAAAGCATTAGATGACTTGACCTCATGATCGGTTGGTGAAGTCACAAACTCCATTTTGTGACTGAGATATTAGATAGTTATCATTTTTCAAATTGCTCATATAGTTTGAAAGTAATAATCTTAAGAGATTAATTACAGATGATCTGGCAATGAGCATGTGTGTGTTTGTGTGTTTGTGTGTCTACATGCTGCACGAGGCATCTCTTCACCCATGACAGGGCTAAAAGCCCGAGACTATATTGTGTGTTTTTTTCTGCAGATGCTGAGTTCAGGAACACAGGATTGGAAAGGTCAGACAGTCTGGCAAAAGATTTGGAATGGTTTAAAGAGCAAGGTCATACAATTCCTGAACCATCAACTCCTGGTGTTAGCTACACTAATTATCTCAAGGAATTATCAAAGAAGGATCCTCAAGCTTTTATTTGCCACTTCTATAATATATACTTCGCCCACACTGCTGGTGGTCGAATGATTGGGAGAAAGGTAACTAAATTAGGCTGGAAATTTGTATTAAATCAGATTGGTTTGTTAACAGTATCTGTAAACATCTCTTTTTTTCATGGATGAGCTGTTTCCACTGTAACTTCATGACCTATTACCCTTTTTATGAAGTTTAAAACATGTCCATGACTTCATGCAATAGTTCTTCATCTGTGTTAATTATTCAAGTATGTATGTAATTTATCAAAAAAAATTATTTTGTAATAATGTATTTATTATGTAGTTAAGGCTTGGTTTGAGAATAGATTATTTTAGTAATTTTTTGACTTTTTACGAAAAGATGTGCAGAAAAGTAGAGAGAATGATGACAACTTATAGTGACTTTTTGGCTTCTTTTATTTATCCCAAATAACAAAACATTGTAGTAATAACTATAATAATTGAAGTAGGCCTTGGGGGTTGTTGCAAAAACCTTAATTCATTTGGCTGTGATGCACTAAAGGAAAGTTTATAAGTTTAATTGGATTTCAGGTAGCTGAAAAGATATTAAACAAGAAGGAGCTGGAATTCTATAAATGGAATGGTGACCTTTCCCAATTGTTGCAGAATGTGAGGGAGAAGCTGAATCGAGTTGCTGAGGTAGTTCTCTTGGTGCTGTTTATATATATATATATCTTTTCCCTCAACATATCTCCTTTTTTGTCCATTTTTATATTGAATAATGTTTTTTTTAAATAACTACATTGTTTATCGTGCTGGTTTCTAATACAAAATATGTGGGGGTTCAATCAGAACTGGACTAGGGAGGAGAAGAACCACTGTTTGGCAGAAACAGAGAAGTCATTCAAGCTATCGGGAGATATCCTCCGTTTAATACTGTCATGATTCGCTAATAGCGCTGTTGTTGTTGTGTACTGCTGTAAGTAATGGCGCAAGCGCATAACATTTGTTCCTACTCGAAATGTTTCCTTTTCTCCTTTTCATCAATGATTTTCATGAATTTACCATTGTGCATAAACAGAACCATTTTTAAGATCCAAGTAAATATAGAAATTTGAGCTTCAGCCAGCCAACTCATAATAGTCAGGGGTACATGCAGGTGGGAGAAGGAAAAAACAATTACTTACACATGGGGGTGTAACTTGCATACACACAACCTTTTATTTGCACCTCATCACAGATATACTTGCACTCCCATGTGTTTGTATTTTTTTTCCCATTTCCCACCAACATGTAGTTCCCCCTAATATCTATTTGCTCTTTTAATCACTTTTGGAGCAGTGATTGTATCTTCTTTTTTTTTTCTTTTTTTTTTTTTATCTTTTTTTTTTTTAATATATAGGTTTCAATTATTTTTCCGGCCGTGGCATTGAAGCCAATTTGGTAATGATATTGAACCTATGGTATACACAGCTTGCAAAATTTGATTGTGTTTGGCCAGTTTGGGTTAGGGCTGTTCAAAAATCCGTTCAAACCGATAATCTGGATCAAACCAGATCGAATCATACGGTTTGGTTCGGTTCTATTAAGAATTGGTTCGGTTTCGGATTAAAAAATATGAGAATCGTAAAAACAGTTCGGTTAATGGATTTTATAAAAAAACCGCGGTTCGAACCGAACCGAATTTTGAAAGATATATATATATAATATCAAGTTTTATTTTTATTAATTGGTTTTTTATAATTTTAATGATATTAGGATGGTATAGATATGTAATATTAAGTAATGTCTTAATATTATTAGTTTTTATCATGAGTTAAATGTAATTAGTTTGAGTAATTATTTTGCTAATATTAACAATTTATTCTTGTTAATAAAAATTTTTTGAACCGTAAACCGAACCGAAATCAAACCGTTTTTTCGGTTTGGTTTTGATTCGGTTTTACAAGTGTAACAGTCTGGTCTGGTTTTCAAAATTATAGAACCGTTAAGATCGGTTCGGTTCTTGGATTTTCTCAGAACCGAACCAATCCAGACCGTGTACACCCCTAGTTTGGGTGATGGGGAAGTAGGATAAAAGAAATTTGTTTTGGTGGGTGTTTCTGTTGGAGAATGAATATCGTTTGAGGCTCTGTTTGGTGAACAGTATCTGGAAAGTGGCTTTGGATAGGAAGTTGTCAACTTTTCCAGGTGATTTATTTGTTTCACTGATTTAGTTGTCAATAACTTCACGTGTCTTGCTTAGTGTTTAATCTTTTATACAATCAGTCTTAAACTGTAATAAAGGAGGAGAGTTGTGTGTTAGATAATTTGACTAACAATCGACACTAAAAATTCCTGTTAGATCCATTTCGAATATGAATGTTAATATGAATATGTGATTAAACAGTACTAAAAGTTCTTGACATACCAGAATAACAAAAGGAGGATTCACAGAGCAATCACACTTGATTGAGAGGCTAGGTTTAGTTCAATTTGATTACTGATTCAGTTGTTAATATTCTATCTCATCGAAGTAATTGCGTCGTAGAAGCATATCAATGAATTTATACTATTATATAAACAAAAATATTGTGAGTCTTTGTAGTTGAAAGTCTCGATATGTTTATCTTAAATTTTTTGAATTGTTATGACTAAACTACAGGTTAAAGATCTACAGGTTACAAAGAGTTGTAGCAACAATGTACACAACTAACATCTGGATTTTAAGAAGCAATGTAAAAATTAGACATAACTTTAATGCCATGACAGTTGGTTTCAAAAGCTTCTTCAACATCTTTATTCAAACAAAGCTTGTTTGGTGTAAAGAAGATCTAAAGAGAATTAGCCACAATGTTGTGAGTCCTCTAAGTCTATTCCTGGTCCATCTACCTAACAAGCAATCCTATATCATCTTAGGGTAAATTGTAAATATGAGATTTATTTAAAACAAAATGGTCAGTCCAAAAATTAGATTTCACCTCTTCAAGTTTCTAATCACATAATAAATAATTCATTTTTATTAATAAATTATCAAGTCAATTTAATTTTTTAATGATGTCAGAAATATATATTAATTAACAATTCAATTAATTTAATTGTTGCATAGGAGAGTTGTTAGAAATTTTGTTTATTTTCATTAATTTTTTAAATAAAAAATTCTGACAAATGAGTATTTGTAATTTTCAAAATCACAAGGGACAATTTGATTTTAAACAGACTTTGAGGGGTGTATTTGTATTTTACCTTATATCTCTTATGTTTGAATTATGAATTTAGATAAGAATTTGGAAAAGAAAATAAAAAGATAAAATAGGTGATAAATTCACCCTAATAATTGCATAAGGTATTAGGTCAAGTGAATATTTTTTATTGATAAGAGGTCCACCATTTGTGAAATAGTTTAGTGAAAAGACTTTTTGTTTGTTTTGAAGAACATTTTGTTTCCAATTTTATACCTTAATTTATCTGTTTACTTTATTTTTATCTGTTGACTTTCATTGACTATCTATTCAAAAAAATTTCCTATCTGTTCAAAATTTTCCCTATCTATTCAAAATCTTTCCCTATTTGTTCAATTTTTTCCTCTATTTGTTTAATGTTAATCTTTTCAATTCAAATTTCCCTTATCTGTTTAAATATTTATTCAAATAAAATTCTATCTGTACAAATTTATTATCTGTTCAAATTTTTTGACCATTTATTTAGTTGTTTTCCCCTTATCTGTTCAAATATCTAACCAAATTTGATTATCTGTTGAATTTTATCTATTAAAAGAGAATAATCTGCTCAAATAACCCTTTAAAAAAAATCTATCTATTAAAATTATTTATTGAAAAAATATATCTGTTGCAAATCTATTTGTTCAAATTCTCTTTCTATTGCCATTATCTGTACAAATAAAATTCAAATTCAACAACAAAAAGAACAACTACAAATATATATATATATATATATATAAATAAATTTGAACAAATCTAGATCCGAGAAATTTGGTGCAATTTCTTCATCATTATCAACAACAACGATGACGACGACGACAACAACAATAGTAATAATCAACAACATAGAAAAATAGAAAAATACATACACAAATTCGTTTTGGAAATGATATATATAGATGGTTCAAAATTTGGTTCATATATATGTATACACAGATGTGTGTGTATACAAATGGAAAAATAAATAAACACCTTTGTGAAAGTGTATATGTTAATTTTTTGAACAGATCATGGCATTTTATCTATTAAAAACTATGTAGAAATATCAGAGCCATTTGGAACAGATTAGAGCCAAAAGAGATCCCTTATCTGTTTAAATCTAACTATAGAACTCATCTTTCTATTGCAATTTGTTTCATCATCAACAATAACAACAATAATCAACTAAAACAATAGATATCTGTTCACTAGATCTACCACAACAACAACAACAACAACAATAAAAAGAGATCTAGAAGAGAGAGAGAGAGAGAGAGAGAGAGAGAGAGAAAGTAAAACCTTAAAACAAACTTGATGGAGACCACCCACAAGCTTGATGGTTTGATTGACCATACTTGAGAGGTCAAGAACCAAATCCCCTTGGAACCTGGACACATTCAAACATATATCTATATGCACATATAAATATACATAAATTGTATATTATACATATAAACAAGGTGTATACAATACAGAGAAGTCAGTGTAATTACACACAACAGATTGATCAATAAACAAACAAACATATATATCTATATCAACGATGTTGATAAAGAATTGCTTAATTGGTTGGTCCAAATGGAACTTAGATCTCACCGTGAACTCAGATCTCGCTGCCATAAAGTCAAAAATGGGACCGAAAGAGTGAGAAATGTCCAGATCCACTACAGATCTAGAAGACTGTCAGAGAGAGAAATGAATTCTAGATTTGCGATTAGTGGTGCTTCGATCAAGTTGTTGGAAATTGGGTCGGGTTTAGAACCCAAACCCAATTGGGTCACCCATGGTGGCGTGACCTGATTAGGAGAGATCCAAATAAAAAAATAGATTATATTTCAAGATATGAGATAATCTTGATATAGATAATTATCAATATATTAGATGATAATTATTAATTAGATATTGTTGATATGGAATAGACGTTATCTAGGATAATATATCTATCCTATGGGTCTTCTAACTCTCTCACATAAATAGAACTTGGGTTTTATATTTACAACAACAATCCAAATATACGTTCTCTTTTCCCATAAACCATTTTGCCTTTAAACTATGATTGGTGTGGGTAAAACTCTAGTTGTTTTACTCCATTGTTTTGGAGATTATTCAAGAGTACGTGATTTACCTTTTAAGCTGGATTCATTGTGCAATCTGTTTACCCACAAAGTATGCCCAAACTCATATAATTTTCTGCTGTGTATATAGTATTGTATTTCCTTCATTTGTATCAGAGCCATTATTAAGGTGTTTTCGTACTATTGAATATTCATGAAATTAGTATTTTATGCTAATACATGTGTGTATATTATTTTTGTTTGCATAAAATACTGTTGATTGACCAAAACAGTTTTATCAAATTTTTTTTTTTCTATTTGCAATTCAATTTATATTGTTTATAAATGGTCACATGTATATAATATCTGCAAAATTATATTAATAGATGATGAATTATTATTTGTAATTTTATGTTTCAGGAGGTATAAACAGGAGGTGTAAACATAAAATAGGAGGTGTAAGTGTGCAACTTACACAAAAGGTGTAAGTTGCACACTTAAGAAAAGTCCTAATGAAAAAAACATGTGAAATCGGAATTAAAAAGAAAAAGAAAAAGAAAAACAGAACTGACAGCACAACAAAAGGCGCTACATTAACGCATATGTTGACATGAGCGCCGGCGCACGCGTTGATACGAGCGCCGGCGCACGCGTTGATACACACGCTGCCTAACCTGAGGCAGTGGGCTTAGTTTTTTTTAAGGCTCTGTTTGTTTGTTTTAATTTAAAAAATTACATTAATTGCTCTTAAAATATTCGTTATAATTCCTTTTTCAGCATGACTCGTATGGTTAGTCTTGTAATTATTTTTTCTACAATCTGTTTAAATTTCAGATTTTATGAAACGAAAAAAATATTTTTTTGGGTTATTAATTCAATATTTTTTACGTTAAAATGTTTCTATGCATGCATAATTAATTTTATAGAGTTGATTTTTTTACAGAAGTATATTGAAATCATATGCTATTTAATGGTATAAGAGTTATATTGTTTCACTCTCTGAAATATTTATTTACATTTTCTGTGTATTATTTTTATTAAAGAAATCATGAAAAATTACAGAAAATTCCAGGAAAATTCTGAAATTTATTTTCTGATGTTTAGAATATTCTGAATTTTAGGAACATCATGATTAATTTTTTATGTTAAAACTCATGTTGTTATCCCCAAAGCATGATTAATATTAATTAGAATTTTATGATAAAATATTGTTTATTATTTTTCGGATTGTATTACCATATTGAGATGCTCATATGCGAATTTTTCAAATCATGCTTATTGCATGTCATATGTACTGGACGATTATTCTTTTGATAAACCTATTCAATTTTATTTTTTTATTTTTTTATTTTTTGCATATTAAATTGAATTGAATGTTTGATAAAAATCATTAGAGGCACAAGAGATGATTATAAGCTCAGTGGATTTTCGATCTTGCGGCATGTGTATTTTTTATTAAAATTTAATTTGAATTTTTGTAGCAAAATTATTTTGTATTGTGCTAAAATTTTATCCCCTGCTCATTTTTTCTCTGGATATAGTTAACTATGATAGCAAAAAGCATTGTAGCTGATTTGACTCAGGGAGAAAAGTTGGATCACGATAACTATGATATTTGGCATCATAAGATCCACTATCTCTTGAATGAGCAAGAGGTCTTGGAGACTTTTGAGCAAGTGATGACTGAGCTTGAGCAAGGCACTATAGCTCAGCATCGTCGGGATCTTGAGGCCTATAAAAAATGGTGCAACAAAGATCGATGTGCACGCTTTACGATGTTAAGTAGCATGCATAACGACTTGATAGCAAAGTTTGAAGGTTCCTTGATTGCTTTTGAAATGTGGGAGGCTCTCAAACAGAAATTTGGCATCACCTCTTTGGCTAAGTTGTGCGGGTTGACCATGAAATTTGATTCCTATCAGAAAAAGGCGCATCGTTCAATAAAGCAGCATCTGAGGGTAATGTCAACTATGATACACGAGATGGCGACAGCAGGTCATAATTTGACACAAGAGCAACAAGTTCAGGCAGTGATTCACTTACTTCCTCATTCTTGGAAAGAAATGAAGCGTCAAATGATGCACAATTGTAGACACCTCATTTTGATTTCCTTTAAGACTTGGGCGTTTCATTCCAAACACTCGAAGATGAAATGTTATATTGTGCAATCTTTCGATTCTTCAGTAATAGAATTCAGTTTTAAGTTTCGAACCCAAACCATGCACCCCATTTGGACCAAAACCTATTTTTCTAGCCTAACTACTCAAAGACCAACAAGGCCAAAAGTTGACCGGCAGGCCACATTTTTGGGCCGGCCGTACATCCTCTTGGTCAGCTGGCCATGTTTAACACAAATGATATTTCTGCAGCAGCAGGCTGCTCCCATGCACGGGATTTGGGCCAGCTGTCTTTTTTGGAGATATTTCTATTGAAAGGCAGTTGAAAATCTATAAATAGGCCATCTCCCTTCAGAATTTAGGGTTAGAGAATTGTTTTACAAGCTTAGAAAATTGATTCAAAGCAACTCTCCACCTTCTTGCATATAGATACACTATAGATACACCATTGAAGCTCACACTTGAAGCTTTTTGTTGAAGTTTTAAACCTTATTTCAGATACTTGAGGGTGTTTGGATTGAAGTTTGTGAATCAAAAAGCTCTTCCTCTTTCCAAGAAGTTAACCTTTGAACTCCTTTCATCATCTTTTCTTTTACTATTTGCTCTTTATTTCTTGTCATAATATTATGATTTTTAGAGCTATTTTAGGCTTAAAAATGTGATTTAAACTTTGTTGAAGATGGAGGTGGAAGGGTTAGCCACCCTTCCATAGGCTTATTCATAGTTGTGTTCTCTTTGTTTTCTCCATGCTTTTGCTCCTTTTTCTTCACTTTTAAATTGATTTCAGCACAGTTTTAGTTAGTCTTTTTTAATTTTTAATTTTTTTTATGAATATGGAGTGTATATATGTGTTTAACGCTTGATTCTTGATTCTATCTCTCTTCTTCAAAGGTGTTGTAAGCTCTCTTCTAGTTCTATCTTTGAAGCATGGAAATTGATGTCTCATCCATATTCCATGAGTAGGAAGATGAGCATACAACAACTCTTTATAGCTTTCATTCAGTTGCTTAGTCTCGTTTTGATTTTGCTTTGAAGCCATATGAGAGCTCTTTTATCGGAAGTATTAGAGACTCTCTTCTTGTTCCTTTTGAAGCATGGAAATGGATTTCAATCCATGTTTCATCAGTAGGAAGAAGAGTCTCTAATTGCTTTTCTCAATGATATAATCTCTTGTTAATAAGCTTCTCTTTCAAAAATGGATTTCTCTAAACCTCTTCTCTCTAAATTTGAGTACTCACTTACTCTTATTTTCCATGAGATATAGTAGTTTTAGTCATCTCTTTGAATGCTTCTTTCTTAATTAGCCTTAGTTTTGTATTCATTAAATATTATGTCTTGTTGTTTCATGAATCATCATCTAAATACCCTTGTGATGTTTAATGATTTGTGAAGCAAACCTATTCTCTCATTGAATATCTTCATGACAAGAGGGAGCAGGAAGGTTGAACATCCTTTGGAAACCTTCTGTTTTGCTCTGTTTCAGTTCTGTTTTAGCAGGTTTTTCTCCAGAAACAGTGGTCGGTCGGCCATTCTCCTATACGGCCGACTAGTTAATCAAGTCGGCTGACCAACTCTTTTGTACGACATTGGTGGTTTTTCAGTTAAAGCAGAGCAGATCCTGAGCTTAAAATCGGACTATTTTCTGATTGCGAACAAGGCAATTTCTGGCAGCAAGTAGAGACGTTTCCGGAGGATGTTCTTGCTTATGCGCACGTGATTTCCCGCCTCTCTTTTAATTCCTTAAATTAGTCGCTTTGAAATTTGTGTTTTGTAATAATTAGTTAATTCATTTGTGTTTGTAATAATTAGTTGATTAGGACATTCGGACCCTCTTGTACGAGGGCAAATTTGTAACATTTGACATATGTCTTCCAACCTCCATTTCTTTCTCCTTTTTATTTACATGCTTATCATGGTTGTACAAAGCATCATGTTTTCCTTTATCATTCCCATGCTTTGTATCCATTTTTGCATGCATTAAGGTTCAGCTCATCATACTTGATGTTGTTATCATTTCCTACTTGATTATCTGCGCAACCTCATGCTTTGAGTTGATACGCATATCATCTCAGTAGCCGAATCTAGTAGTTGCATTTTTGTATGCTTTGCATTAGCCATTTTGCATATTAGGATCATGTAATTTTTTTTTTTAACTATCTTATTTTCTTTGGTTTGCCTCGATTGAATACTAGGTGAGCATTTTTGCTTTTAGCATATTATATATGTGTTTGTGTTACCAAGTTGAGCATACTACCATGAGGCTACTTGTTTATTTGAAATAATTCTATGAATGCCTATGGATGGAGGCTATATTACTTAAATTGGAATGACTATGATTGTTGTATATATGAGCTCATTTTATTATTGAGTTGCATATATTCTAAACTCTTTCAAAATCGCATAAGATTAAAGCAATCCAAAGTAAGTGACGTGATCTATACTTGTTTGCTTCACATAGTAATGTTAGTATATTAAATAATCAGAACATGAACATATAACGTCCATAAAATTCATATCATGATTTAGTAGAGGCCAATCTTTGATCGGATGAGTGGGGTGCTCAATTCATGACCTTCCCCTCTCATACCTAAGTTCCCGAGACAAGACAACTTTGGTTATAACAGATAAGTGGCCTTTGGCATGAGTTATGGGTTTCCTATTTTTCTCAAAAATATTAGGTAATAACTCTGAAATCTGGCAATGTAGTCCATTTTTGGTATCTCTTATGATTAATGGATTTTCTAAGATTTGTCGAATCTGGACTTTCATTTGATTTTTTCTGTTTCACATTACACTTGTGAAGCTAGATTCACAACCACGGGAGTCTGAACTATAGGGAATCGCATCCGAATAGACTAAACCCCTTCGAGGAGCGCGAAAACCAACTACAGTTTTTGGCTTATTTGCTGGGGATATTAAAGAACTTGACTTGAACTTCATTGTTACACTCCAGAATTTTCCCCTCTGCTCGAGTGCAAGAGTTGACGTTCGAGCGGTCTTGTCAGGCTCCCAGTACTTTTGCAGTCTGTCCGAGATTCTGAGAGTTGTAAATTTTTGCTCGAGCGCAGGAGTGGTCGCTCGAGTGGTCGGCTTTGTTGGTCCGTTCGCTCGAGCGCAAGATTGGACGCTCGAGCGGTCTGCCTGGTTGAGTTTGAATTTTTGGGATTAGCAGGATTCCTCTTGACATTTTTATTATTGTGTTTGGAGCCTCCTTGTTTTATTTTAAGACATTGATCGAAGTGGTAACACGATGGCAGAGTAAGATTGGATCAAAAACTGACTCGGATAATTTTCTTATGAACAACCATCACTCTTTTACTCTTTTCTTTTTTCACACTTTGAATTTGGGTGTGAGGCTAGAATCATTGGAAATCTTGTTTTTGGGGCTTCAATTTGGACACAAGAACGACCTAAAACGAAGTCTAGATGAGAGAGTTATGCCTGTTTCAAGTTTTACTATTTGTGCTGGAAATAGGTGCGCTCGAGCGCAGGTAGCTCTCGAGCAGACTGCGCGAATTCAACAACTTAAGAAGTGCCTTTCTAGATCATTCTCTTCACTTTTATTTTCTCTCTTCCTTCCCCTCATCCTTAGTCCGAAAAAACACTAGATTTTTTTATCCAAATACCTTCCATTTCTCAAAGATTTAGCCAAGATCTCCCACCAAAAAGTGAAGAATATATGAAGATCTCATTTTCCTACCGATTGGATTTTTGGTTTTATGAAGGAATCTCTTAGAGCCTTGCTTTCTTTCTTGATCCTTGAAGTAGGGATTTCTAGTTCTCCTTCAATACTCTCATTCATCCTTATGTTCGAAACTCAAAAATTTTAACTCAGGGAAGTTCAAGAATGCTAAGAACTATAAAGGGTTTACAACATCGACACATCGCACGACACTAGAAACTCCGAAAATAAATCAAATGGTTTGAAAATAAAGGATTCAAGTCGGGTCCAAGACCTAGAATGTCACAATCTCCCCACCACAAGAAATTTCATCCCCGAAATTAAAATAACACGGTAACGAGAGAAAATTAAAACAATGAAAACGGTATGAAATCAAGTACTTGAAATAAAAACTAAGTTCCTTCAAACAACTCCGAGAATTTAAGCAAACTTTCGACTCCCATTCCCAATTCTCCTCCTCAACTCCGTGGTGCCTCTATAACACCTTCACTAACGGAATGGTCTTACCTCTCAACATTTGTTGTCTAAGACTTGAACCGGTTTCTCCTTGTACGAGACATCCTCATCAACCTCTAAATCGGCCAAATCAAGTACATGTGACAAGTCAGACTCGTACTTGTAAAGCATAGAGATATGAAACATGTCATAAACCACGGAAAGTCGGGGCGGTAAGGCCAAATGACAAGCTACCTCCCCAATCCGCTCTAGAATCTCAAAAGGCCCAATTAATCTCAGAGACAACTTCACACTCTTCCCAAATCTCATCAAATCCCATCTCAACGAAATTTTGAGAAATACATGATCACCAACCTCAAAAGATAAAAGTCTTCTTCTTCAATCGACACTACAACAAAAAGCACATTTGGTGACCAAAAAATTGGTCGCCAAAAATACAAATTTTGTTGCCAAAAGAATCGGCGACAAGTACACAATTGGTCGCCAAAGGCCTGTCACTAAAAGTATTGGCGACCAAATCATAAGTTGTCACCGTATGTAGACATTTAGCGACAAGCAAAAATGGTCGCCAAAAATCATATATTTTGTCGCTTTAAAATTCTAATTTGTCGCTAAAAGGTTAAAATTTTGATAGGCTATGTAGTTTTAGCGACAAATAAATGCGTCACCAAAAGTACTATTTAGCAACAAAATTAATTTGGTCGCTAAAAATCAAGTTTTTAGTGACGACTAAGTTTTGGTTGCTAAAAGTTCTTGGAATAGCCACTAACTTTTAGTGACAAAAACAATATGTTGTCGCCAAATATATTAACAGCGACCAAAATATCACCTGTAACTAAAAATTCACTGCACAAATTTTGATTTTAATAATTTCCTTGTTCAAAATAATCCAAAACACCTGTTTTTCTCTACACAATATATACACAGATGTAATGTAAATAATAATACACATGTGCAAGACATTCATAATAATTCAAAATTAATAGCTATTAAACATCCCAATAAATATAATTACAATTATCTAACAATCTAAAACATTCATACCAAAGTACTTACAAACTATTAACATCAAACCCACAAATCCATTACCAAATCCTATGTCAAAATATTTTCAAAAACACAAAACCAAATATTTTGATGCTAAACATCTAACCCGCAAGTCATTTACCAAAATCCTATATCAAAATATTTGCAAAAACACAATACCAAATATTTTGATGCTAAACATTTAACTCATAAGTCATTTACCAAAATCCTATGTTAAAATATTTCCAAAAACACAAAATCAAATCTTCTAATGCAACCCGAACTATTTTCCACCATTGCCAATCTGTCACATGAAAAAGAAAAAACAATATTAGATTGACAAAAAAAAAAAAACACAACTCGGTATGAATTTCACAATTTTGATTTTAATTTTGTAACGGGAAGCCCAATTGGGGTGCCGTTTGCTTATACAAGTTTATTTAGTCTTGAGTAAGCTGCCCGTGCTAAGTTTCGGCGGTTTCAATGGTCATTTCGCAATTTCGGCTCCCAAACGGGCCTTTTAAGTCTTGTGTTTTACAATTTTTCTTCTAATTTTCTAATCGGAAATCCAATCGAGGTCCCATTTGTTCCTACAAGTCTATTTAGGCTTGAGAAAGCTGGCCATGTGTCACGGGCCGACTCCTTTAGAGGCGTAGTGGATCAATTTTTGCCCATGTGGCGCTCAAACTCCACCAAGTTTAAGCCCGCCATAGCTCATTGACAAATCGAGTGTTGATGGTCTCACCCGTTTGAACATTAGGGCCCAATGCTTTGTCAAGCAAAACAACTTCACAAGGAAGCTCCGTCTTCACCTGGATGCCACAAATAGGCCTGACGCCTCAAGCGCACCAAGCACGGCATAAGTCGCTTCATAGCGCCAAGCTTACCTCAACAAGGTGCTCGCCCAACTTAAGTTTATGTCACCAAGGTGCCTAGCCACACAACAATGTGTTAGTGAAGGCCCTCGACTTAGCCGACAAGCCAACATTGCACGTTGGGTCTTTAATAGTATCTCGAAGTGTCGTAGGGTCAAGCATGCCTCAATAGATGCATATTGGATGGCCACTTGGTCATGCGAAGCCCACAAGCCACCGAGGGTCACTCTCTTGCCCACGGCGTAGTCCTCGTGCCAACACGTGTGTTAGATTTCGCCTAAGGCCATTGCGCACCTTAGCGTTGCACCAACGTGTAGCATGAGTAAGGCAACATCTCAATCCGTAGCTCGCTTGTAGCATAATATAGTCCCTCAATGGACTTAGTCAATGCATAGCTTGATGCCTTCATTCGATAGCCCACATATGCGGTGTCGCCTTTCAACCGCTTAGCTTAAGCCACGGGATCCCCTCGTGCAAGGTTGAACCCAAACCAAGCACTAGAGTTGGCACATGAGGCCTTTAGTGGTGTCTCGATAGCCCATTCAGTTCAAAACGAGTCCCAAAGATGCCATATTGTGTGGCATAATGGAAACAGGTAGTGAACCTCTCACCTAGGAGGGTGCGCGCAGTGCCTACTTTATTGCACTGTCCACGGGGCTCCCAAACCCACGTGGAGACTCTAGACACCCCTCTGGATGCCTAAAGCCCGCCCTTGAGTTGCCCCAAGGTTGCTCACTTGAAGCCCAGTTTAGACGGGGAGGTAGGTAGGTAGCACACCTTGCCCTCTTATATATGCTTGTTAAGCAATTTGCCCTCTGGCAGGAGGAAACATCATATATGTCCGAGGAGTCATAATGATTTTTCATAAATTTCACAAATTGAGAAAAATCACGAAACTTGGTCGGGAAAACACTTCCCCCAAGATCTCTTTCTAGTAAAAATTTCAGCCCGAAACTCCTTCGTTTGAATGCCGAAACAACACGCCAAAATTCTGCACTGCTGGCTGCTGCTGCTGTATTTTGTTGCTGCTAGCTGCACTGGTTGGCTATTGGCATGGGTTGTGGCTTTGCCGTTTGCTGGCTATTAGTGGCCTACAGGCCTTGGGCTACTTGGGGCCAAAGTTAGGCCACGTTGGGGCACTTCCAACGGCCACTCTTGAGTACTCAAATGGCCACACCACCGCGAGCAAAACGTCACAGAGTTAACCTTGCAAGGCAACCCATGACACCATGCCAAGTTTCGGCAGTTTCGGTGGTCATTTCACAATTTCGTCTTCCAAAAGGGCCTTTTAAGTCTTGCGTTTTACAATTTTCCTTATAATTTTCTAACCGAAAATCCAATTGAGGTTCCGTTTGTTCCTACAAGTCTATTTAGGCTTGAGCAAGCTATCCGTGCCAAGTTTCGACGATTTCAGTGGTCATTTCACAATTTCAACCACCGAACGGGCCTTTTAAGTCTTGTGTTTTACAATTTTCCTTATAATTTTTTAACCAAAAATCCAATCGAGGTCCCATTTGTTCCTACAAGTCTATTTAGGCTTAAGCAAGCTGCCCGTGCCAAGTTTCGACAGTTTTGGTGGTCATTTCGCAATTTTGCCTCCCGAACGGGCTTTTTAAGTCTTGTGTTTTACAATTTTCCTTCTAATTTTCTAACTAGAAATCCAATCTAGGTCCCGTTTGTTCCTACAAGTCTATTTAGGCTTGAGCAAGCTGCCCGTACTAAGTTTCGACAGTTTCGGTGGCCATTTCGCAATAATAGGAAGGATATGTTGTATTACAGAATAGTACTGTAAGTGTAATTAACCACATACTTTTTTCCTTTCAGCATAGAACTACAATTGATTTTCTAGTTAGTAGTCAGATATTTGAGGACATGAGTATTTTTTTAATAAATACTACAGTTATCATGAAAACTAAATCGTTCATAAGAGGAGAAAAATGAAAACAATAATAATAAAACACAAAGATATCCCCGTTCAAATTCAACGAATAATATAGAACTTAAAACCATGCATAGATACATACATGGCCGAACAGAACTTCATTCATTGTAATATTGAATGCCACAGAACATTCAAAGTGTGAAAATATACAATCAACCCTTTCGGATTATCTTTCAAAAAATTTTATAAAAAAAAAAAACCCTCAAATTAGAATCACTACTTCGTGACACAATTGCTTCGAAGAGTGTAGATGAAAATATACAACTATACATAATCAAATTCATAAGAAAAATGACACAGCTATTCATTATCCTGGTAAGAACATACCCGAGGGGCATGGGCTCCCATTTCTTGAAACGCTTTAGGATTTTGCAAAAATGCCACAACTTCATTAATTTCTTCCCTCATGGACTCTACACTTGCAAAGTCTTTCAACCGTATAGGGGGGTTCTTCACCCTCTGCAAATATGAAAAAAGCCATGGACCTTGCAAATTTTTTCATCAAAAAACTTCATGATCATAATATATGGGGAAACTTTTAAGCATCAGGTATGAACCTTCATTTGGTCAAATATGTTTTATTCTCTTCACTCTATATTTAAAATAAGCTTTATGAAAGATAGAATATATAATTAATGGAGCCATCAGTTGTCAACAAGAAGTCTAACACAATAAACATGAATCAATCAGCTGCTCATGCATCAGTTTTTAAACAATAAAAGATGTCCTATGGTGCAAATGATCTCCTAAAAAAACAATAGCAGCACTAGTTAAAGACAACATAACAACTTTATCTAATTAAGAGGTAGCATGGTCCAAGCAAAAAGGAGATATGCTGATAACGTGTAAAGATTAGGAATACTGGCTCAATCCCACCAACTTTTTTTTTAAACCCAAAATTAGTTCAAGTTCTAATAGGTAAACTGGAATGAGAAGTAGAATTCAAAGGTCACAAGTATCAATCCAGTTTTAATTTTATTTTTTATTAGAAATTCAAAATTGTGAAACTAATATATCTGTATCATACTTTTAATTTTATTTTTGTTCTTTCTGTATTCAATTATTATATACATAGTTTCTAGCTTAAACAACATTCATCCCTTATATATACATAAAAAATTAATTCAATTACATCACAAATGAACCATAAATCCTTAATATTTATTCTTAACTTCAAACTTTTTTAACTTAATTTTCATTTAATTAAAGTTTATAGATACATACATACACACACACACACATACATACACTGTAAAAAAAACACAATTTGAAATGGAGGTAAGGAGACAAAGCAATCAAACATTATAATGTGTAAACACACCTACAATAACCAAGGAATCAAACACATTTTACGGTATTGAATTAACGAAGAAGTCAAACACGTTTACAACAATGAAGCGAGCAATCGAGGGAGACGGAGCAGTACAACGACGAAGCAATCTGGAAAGAAAAAAGGCGACAGTCCCAAAATAGTCCCAAAATCAGTCCCACAAATTCAAAATATCAGAGAGAAAGAATGTCGTCGATTGCGATCAGCGCTGTGAGAAAGGTAGACAAAGAAGAAAAGAGAAGGAGGAGGCACCGTTTAAGGGAATGCCGTCGGTGGCGCTCAGTTGGTGGCGCGATAGAGTAAGAGGAAGGGAGACGAAGAAGAAAAATAGGAGGAAGTGGTGTGAGAGAGTGATAAGGAGAGGGAGATGGAGATGGAGATGGAGATGGAGATGGAGAGAGAGAGGGAGAGAGAGACATACCTCTGTGTTTGCTGTGCGCCGCTTGAGGGAGAGAATGAGATGAACAAAAATTATATTGGTTGTTGCTTAGGTCTTATTTGTTTATTCACCAAAAGGGTCGGTCAAGTCTCTAAAAAAAAAAAAAAACAAAAGGAAAAAATGCAAAACGACATAGTTTCGACAGTTAATTTATTGGTGACTAAAATCTTTCGATCGCCATAAGTATCGTTCACCTTTTCTGCGGCTATTTTGTTTCTGTTGCCAAAAATTACAATCGGCGACCAAACTTTTCGTCGCTATATATTAATTTAGTCGCGAAAACATTTTTGGCACTCCCGCGCAGAAATTTAAGTTGGCGCCAAACCTTTTGGCGACTAAAAATCTCAACTCGTCGCCAATAGTTTATTTTTTGGCGACCAACAAGTATATTGTCACCGGTTATATACAATTGGCGACTAATTTCAGTTTGGTTGCTAAAAAACGTCGCCAAAAATGTTTTTCATTGTAGTGCGACGTAACTTTTCTAACGACTTTGAGCCGTAGGCAACCTAAGTCGAATGAGAGCAACCTTTTCGATTGTCTTGCAAACCAACTTTGGACCCAACATAAGTGCATCCTCCACCTCGGCCCAACAAATTGGTGATCTATAAGGTCGGCCACACAAGGCCTTAAACGGTGCCATCCTGATACTCGCTTGAAAACTATTGTTATAGGCAAATTCTATCAACAGTAAGTGCCTCTCCCAAGACCCTGTAAAGTCGAGAACATAAGCCCGAAGCATGTCCTCTAAAATTTGAATAGTACGTTCAGATTGCTCATTGGTTTGAGGGTAATAAACAATGCTAAAAGTCAATTTAGTTCCCAATGCCTCCTGAAGACTCTGCCACAATCGAGCCATGAAACATAGGTCCCTATCCGAAACAATGGTCACCGGAACCCTGTGAAGTCGAACTATGTCTCTAATGTACAACTCGGCCAAATAATCAACTGAGTCACCACCATTCACCAACTACCTCCATTGTCACCTATTTATAGTTCACCGCCACCGATCTACCTCCACCATCACTGATGTACACTAGATGAACAATTTTAATAACTTGAGAAAATTATAAATACGCCCTCTGAGGTTTGCTTAAAATACGATTTGCCCATTGTGGTTCTGAACATTGCATCCCGCCTCTCGAAGTTTCTAATTTCATAACAAATGATCCATTTTTTCAATAAATCAAGTCAATTAATAATTTTTAATGATGTTGTAAATTTATTTCAATTAAAATTTAGGTAATTTTATCATTGTATTGGAGTGTAGTTGAAAATTTTATTTTTTTAGTTAATTCTGTTAAATAAAAAAAATCTGATAAAGTGGTATTTGTAATTATTCAAACTACAATGGACAATCTGTAATTTAAGCAAATTTTAAGGGGTGTATCTGTAATTTATCCTTTTAAACTAATGTATCTATAAGAACAAAATTTTGTAATGTGTATGAAATGTAATATCAATTTCTATCAATACAATGTAAAAAATATTAATAAAAAAAAAAAAAACTATATCATTAGATATATTCATTCAATGTATATGATTACAAAAATATAATCAATACGATCTGTGACTGGATAACTTGTTATAAAATCATTATATATCATGTTTTCACTAATATTTGACACAACTTATAGATTGTTGACAACTTTTAAAATTGGGAATGGTTCATAATTTTACAATTGAAATTTTAAACGTAGTTCTTTTACATTGTAAAGTCATTGTATAAAATTTTATTTATAAGTTTGCAAATATTTTCAATTTTAAAAGACTTGCAACTATCCTTAGGATATGAAATAAAGCTAAGAAAGTTAATCACATCCTCCTTAATTCAATTCTTATAAGGAAGAAGAAGAAGAAGAAGAAGAAGAAGAAGAAGAAGAAGAAGAAGAAGAAGAAGAAGCAGCAGCAGCAGAGAAGAGAGAGAGAGATAGAATAAAAAAAGAAAGAGAAAAGGAAACAGAAGAAGATTTTTTGAAAGAAATATAAAAAAAAAAAAAAGATGAGGAAGAAACCAAAAATAAAGACCGAGTCGAAGAGAAATTGAAATAACAACAACAAAAGGAAAAATTGAAACGAAAGAATAATAGGAAGAGACATGAGAGAACTGAAATAAATAAGAAGAATAAGAGAGAGATAGAGAGAAAGAAACACGCATAGAGTTAGAGTGTGAACATTACAACATGAAAATGAGGACTGAGTTGAAGATACAAGTTAATGGAAGTCGTTTCACCAACTTTTTGTTTTTCAAATGTTCACTCAAAATGATTTTCTTAACATAAGTAACCATGGATTTTCGATTACAGATATAAGAATATCTTAAGAGGTTGATTATTAAATTTTAAAAAAAAATCTTGGGGTGGAAAATCTATATAATGTAGACATATTCTTAACTAATACTACTATATTAAAGGAATTTCACTTTGAGATGGCAATCACCCCTGTCACTATCTCACTCCTCTCTACCGATTGTATTTTTTACACAAATCCGACTGATAAATTTATCACTGATAGTTAATCAATGGAGAACACACATTGATTCCTATGTTAATCGTGACGGTAACGACTAAGGGGAACTATTTTTTAGTGAGGCCTTTCTTTTTTTCTCCTCCTATTTTTCCTTCCCACTTTCTCTTGTCACGACTACATCAGAGGATGTTAACGTTGTTTTTGCCAAAAAATGACCAGAGGAATATGAAAAATTATTGCCGAAGGTCAAGAGTGGTCTCCAAGAGTCAGAGCCAGCGGCCAAAGGTGGTCGTTGGTATCTGATGGTGGAAGGTGATCATCGCTCGCTGTCAGTGTTGGGGACTGTAGCAGTGGCCTTGTGGGTAAGATGAGGGAATTTTAAGGATGTTGATAGTTTAAAAAAAGGTATAAGTAAAAAAGTATGATCAATAAATTCGGCATGTAAGTGCACCAAATTCCAAAATTAATAGGACAAAATTCACTTTACTCCCTTTTGGATTGGATCATGTGTAATTTATCTTTCTAACATTTAGAAATAACTATATAACCCTTATGTGATTTGTGAACTGAAGTGCACTGTTAAACATCATATCCAACTTAACAGTGAATATTAAACGCGTAGCAGATATAAGGAGGTTATATGTTCATTTTCAAAGTTCAAGGGAGTAAATCGCACATAAATAAAGCATAGGGGGGGTTAAATCGCACATGAAATAAAGTACAGGAAGTTAAAGTGTACTTTGCCTTCCAAATAAATGACAAAAATATAAGGATATTTTAATCTTTTTCATTAAATCGTTAACGGACCTAACGTGCACTTTAATCCACAAACCACAAGGGAGTTGTGTGGTTATTTCCAAGAATTAGGGGGTAAACTATACATGATTCGAGGGGTGTAAAGTGAAGTGTGCCCAAATTAATAATCTAATAATGTTAAATCCCATATAATCCAATTCGCTCAAACAACAGGGCTTAATGATTAGCTTTATTATGATAATTGGATCGGGTTTCTTAACCTCCTGAGTTGGAAGATGGCGTAATGGTTACATGTAGTTGTATCCTTTGGGATAATGAGAAAGTTAGAAGTTTTTGAGTTCGGGTCAATGGAGCAATTGCATGGCCCAATAGTTTATGTAGCTATATCTAATTAGAGGTTGTGAGTTCAAATAAATAGAGCAATTATAGCCTTTTCATTGTAATCTAACTTGCTAAATCTTATAAATTTTTGCTAGCAAAGATTAAAAATGTATTTATAGAACTTTTCGGACATGTTTGGAGACAATATTTTGAGCTTTGTAAACAAAATTGTACACTATATATTTGATGAAAACACACAACAGAAATGCGCCTGTAGCTCAGTGGATAGAGCGTCTGTTTCCTAAGCAGAAAGTCGTAGGTTCGACCCCTACCTGGCGCGAATTTTACATTGTTTTCCTGATTGTTTTACCCTTCTGACTTGTGAGACAGTTGTTTTTTTGTCTTCAAATACAGTTGTTTTGTATTTCTTTTTTTAATTTCTTCCCCAAAACATTTGCTTTTGTTTCAGTTCAAAATTGCACTATTGCCGGCTTATTAGAAACTTATTTGGAATTGACTCATTATGTAAAATACATTTCAAAATTCATTATTAAATACTACACAAGATCAGCTTGATTAAAACATTTTTAAAATCGATTCAAAAGGTACACAAGTCACACTTAAATACATTTTGAAACTTACTTAAATTTTCAAAATAAATTTGAATAACCAACTACTCAGCATGAGGGGAAGCCTTGTGTCCCACATTGGGGGCGGTGGCTTTGTGGGTCCATTCTGTCTCTCATCCCCTTCTTGATGTGGAACAATAAGTTCAAATTGACCTAACCAAAGAGCTTTTTTTCAGCCTTTTGGATCACAACTGAACTAATCATGATGCGATTACCTCTGACGAGAGAGAACAAGCACAAGACCACAATTTCACAACACAAGTTTCGACTGATGGCAAAGTCCTTGTTTCAGTATTCCAACTAATTTACAAAGCAAAAAATGAACAAAAGTAATACATGGTGCAACCACAATTATAACATTGGTCCATAACAAATGGATCAAAAAACATTGTTTTTCTTAACTAATTTGAATCACTGTAACCCGTTAAAAGTATATAATTTTTCGGAAAATGGACATTATGTTATGCATGTCACTGCTGTCAAAGATACACAAACAAAGAAACTGAAAAAATTGTCTGCCACATTTGTCTTGAATTCCAGCACAACTTCACTGGAAGATCCAAATCCTACGAACTTCTATTCATCAAAGGTGCTCATGAATCCACCAAGAAAGCCAGCTCCATTACACTCCCCACACAAAATCTCCTTTTTACCTCTGCAAGGAAAAAAAAATCAAATAAGCACCACCCGATGTGCTGGAAAAGTTGACACGGAGCGGGCTTGTTGTGGAAGTTACTCTATATATATACATATCAAATCCCATTAAAGTCAGATGTGGTTCATTCCAACCAGGGGGCATAGTTATGATCTTCAAAATATGAGATTTTAATGCATTTGTAGTTCATTCCAACTAAGGGGCATATAGTGATCTTCAACTCATAAGATCTTCATTACAGAAATCATCATACTGACCGCAGTGGAGTGTACGGAATTCAAAAGGCAAGGGGTTTTGCAGCGCACATAGAGTACTTTCCCTTCACTTGTCTCAACAAGAAACAGATCGGCAATTGATGAGGCATCTATCAACATTTTTTTGGGCGAATAGGCATCTATCAACATGATTGGACATTGTGCCTCATCAATTGCCGATCTATATATATAGCTGACTGTTTCTAGAAAGCAGCCTCCCAAATTTTGAAGGATGACAGTACTGGATTTTCTTTTCCTTTTTTTTTTTCTTATTACAATTTGTAAAATTTCATGTCAGCCATTGCAATTATGCGACCTAAACTTGGGAAAAAACAGTTGAGGCAAAAGAATTGATGAGACTTATCGTCTCAATGGGTTCCAAAAAGACAATTTGTAACACATTATATAATGCGACAGTGAGTCTGCATTCCTGATCAATTGTTAAATAAAGTTATCTGTCTTCTTCACTTGCAAACAAAATCAGATGTCAAATTTTCTAGAGCCATTTCCTCTATCCAGTTTTGCTGAGAACAACTAAATCAGAGCCTAGATTCATTGGAGTCAATTTACAGTTCCGGCCAATTTTTGGTCAGCTACTTTACAAAGTTCCACAAATTATTGTCAATTTTGAGCAGGACCGAAATGTTAAAAGCATAAAATAAAACCACCAAGCCTGACCAATCCTCTCAGGAAATGATCGAGATTACAAAAATAAAAGAATTATTCTAGCATGTACTTAAGTGGTTCCACATGAAAGCCAAAAAACGAGAAGAAAAATAATAATAATAATTACCTGCACAGCCAACATAATCCACCAGCTTTAAACCGTCCATTGAAGTGATCTACAGAGTTGACTCCATTACCTTCACATTGTGGACACAGTATAGCACCTGATAGTTGGATAAAGAACAACAAACGCTTTGAGCAGGTATTCCAATTCTAGACAAGGAAAATCATCATAGCCAAATTTTATTTTTATTTTTGCTCTATAGGTTGTTACATATATCTAAGGAGAATTTTGGTTGACGAATGAAGAATCTCCTGTAGGATGTGTTGAATGACAAGAAGGTTCCAGAAGATTGAGACTAATAAAGAACAATTCTGACTAACCAACATGGAAGAATTGCTTGGGTACTGGCAAAGACATGATCTGACTCTAAAAATAAAAATAAAAATAAAAAAAAGAATGATACTTCAAAATTCGAACATTATTCCTTTCACCCAAGTAAAACATCTCTCTCATGCCAAACATTTATCTAAGCTTTTTTTTTTTTTTTTACCAGGCCAGTAGGGCATATGGAGCATAAGTTGTTCAAGGAACATGTCCAATAAAGGAGCTAGGCTCAATTAGTTTGATAGTTATTCCAGATTAGACACCCGTAATTCTAACTATCAGATAGTAAGAATATGAAAGAAGCCCATTAAAAGGCTAAGGCAATTACAATAGGGACAAAAACAAACTTTCAGCCACCCAATAACCCAAATCTGGTATGAGGATTTTGACAAATTCAGAGGCATCAAGTTTGTGGTAAGACACCAAACCACTCCTCTTTATGAAGAACAAGCATGTGGTACAATTATGAAGTAAAAGTTTAAAAAAGTGTACAATTATGAAGAATAAAGAAAGAAAGAGAGAAAGAGAGAAGAAGAAGAAGAAGAAGAAGAAGAAGAAGAAGGAAAAAAAATAAAAAATAAAAAATAAAAAATAAAAAAAAGGAGAAAATATTGAAGAAAAAGTGTACGTTTATATTCCACCTGTACTTCCATATCTGATGAACAAGCATGTGGTACAATTATGCTACAAATTATCTCAACTAGTAATTCGTAACTATCAGTGGAATGAGCATTAGCAGTTTATAAAGGTTTGTGTTGTTTCTTCTCTTAAGTAGACACTAAGTTACACGGACTCGGGTACGGGTATGGGGTTTGGGTGCGTATCTAGGGGTCGGACACTTCAAAATTAAAAATTAAGAGTACGTGGATATGTATCCAAATTTGGATATGGGTACGAGAATATGTTAAATAGTTTTTTAAAAAATATATATATTTATTATATGAAGATGAGTTATATTATATAAATAACTAATAAAAATCCTATGAAGATGAGTTATATTATATATATATTTTTTATAAATATTTTTATTTTAATATACATTAATTATTTAATTTATTTATTATATTTTTAAACAATATGTTCTAATTAATTTTTTTATTTTATTTTACATACATGTGTTTATTTTTTTTATTAATATATATAAGTATATATTATCTTATAAATATATTATATGTTATATAATAATTATTATATAATATATAATAATAATAATAATAGTTATTGTAGTTATTAACTATTATTATTATTATATATTATTATAGTTATTGTAATAATAGATGGATACGAATAGATAGAGAAGACAGAGATATGAATCAGGAAGATAAAACGACAGAGAGGGAGAGAGGGAGAAAAGCGAAGCGATCGCGATCCCGATCGCCAAGGAGAGAGGGAAAACGAGAGAGAGAGAGACTAGATGGACCTTCGACCGACTGATGGAGCTTCGATCTTCGACGGGATCGACTAGATAGAGCTTCGACTGGAGGTCTTCGATCTTCGACTAGATGAGCTTCGACCAGGTTCTCTCTTCCTCTCTCCTCTTTCATTTCTTTTGTTGTCTTTCTATGAAGAGCCGTGTTCGAGAGAGAACAAGCGAATCCGACACAGATCCCACACCCGCACCCGTGTCATGTCGTGTCGTGTCGACACGGGTACTTCGCCCCAAAGTGGCGAGTCCATGTAACACAGATTAGACATATATCTCTTAAACCTCAAACAACCATCGTGTTACAAAATGGGTCCAACAATGTATCTCAAGATCATGCAGCCTACCTCACATTCGAACCAAATGTGGAGTGACAAACTAAAATAAACTCAACTGAACAGATTAACATAAAAGCTGAACTGGACGTGCAAAACAAATAATCAAAGCAAGGAGTGCACAACAAGAAACATAAAACAGGGAAACAACTAGATACAATGAGATGTGACCGCAGGACCTCATAAAACCAAAGCTTCAATAGGACCAATACAATGTCAACAATCAACTGATCAAAAAGCATAAGCTAATCAATATTAATTATCTTAGGACATGTTTGATTGAATAGATTAGAGCATGGAATTGGGATTATTAATCCGTAGATCCAATTATCTTATGTTTGTTTTAACATTTTGGTTTAGGATTATTAATCCAATGAATAATTTATCCTATTAATCCAATTGGATAGTGAATACTACACTAATTTGATAGGATTATTAATATCTCACTATTAGTCTTGTGAATCAAACATGGTCTTAGAGTACAAAAAATATATCAAAGAATAAGCAATGTCGCCGAACACTTCCAAAATTCACTCCAAGTTTATCAATTTATGACTTTCTTGAATCAGTAAAATATAACAAATAACATATCAGCTTCAGCCTACTGATCACAGATCAAACTGCTGAGAGAATTAATGTCAATAATAATTGCTAAGATTTTATCTTAAAGTAAATTTAGAAGACAATAGAGATGAAATCACCAGATAACAATCATTCAACTTACCATTTCCTTCACATTTAGCACAAACTATGCTATTTGGTTTGGTGCTTTGGTTACTATCTGTAGCCTGTAAAAGCAATGAGATACTTAAAGCCCATGAATGCAAAGCAAGTAAAATAAAAGAAGAAAAGTAATACTACACTCCCTAGTGCAATTTTAGCATCAGTAAAATCAACATTGATGACTTGCTCCAAAGAAACTTTAAAGTTGTAGTCCAGATATGACACCTTGAACCCCGTGCTTACTTCTAATTATGAAGCAATCACAAGTTCTCTTTCCAGTTGAAAAAACTACTAGACAATTCTCCCTCATCGTGCATGGATTGAAGCAAAATTAAATGTTTCAGGAAAGAGTTTCAACAAATTATGCTGATTCCTGTCTTGGCTCTGGTCCAACTTTACATTTGGTGCACTCACGTTGTTAATACGTTGTTCTCCACTATTATGCAAGTTAGAACATATGTTCATTAAACTTGAAACTTAGGCATCAATGGCTACAATATCTACAGCTCAAAAGGATGTGTTCACTCCATTCATCCTTTCATCAGGAAACTTACTCCTCAATAATCCAAAGATGTTTAATCAAAATTATAAAAGAAACTGGTGACTTATTGGTATCTTGGTAATCAATCTGAACCATTATTCTTTTGTTCCGCTCTTAGTATTAAAAATGGAAAATGCTAATGACGGCCCAACGGCTGGTAAATGGTCATTAGCCTCGATATGTGTGTAAAAAGTGCATATTAGATAAGAAAGTGTTTAGAAATGAGTGTAAAATGCATTGAAATTCTAACTATGTCATTATCTCCACCTCAATGACACCTCTATGGCAGGACTGTTATTAGCACAGCCTTAAAAAATATAGGGCAAACTTCACTTTACCCTCTTATGGTTTGGGCCATGTGCAGTTTACCCCTAACGTTTGAAAATGACCACATAATCCCCACGTGATTTGTGGACTAAAGTGCACCGTTAAACATTCCGTCCAACTTAACAATAAGTGTGAAACACGTGGCAAGCATAAGGGAGTTATATATTCATTTTCAAAGTTCAAGGAAGTTAATCGCACATGGAATAAAGTACAGTGGGTTAGAGTGCACTTTGCCTTCAAAACAAATGACGCAAATACAGCCTTTTTCATCAAATCATTAACGAACTTAACAGTACACTTCAGTCCACAAATCACAAAGGGTTATGTGGTCATTTCCAAACATTAGAGGTAAACCACACATGCCCAAAATCACGGGGATAAAGTGAAGTTTGCCCAAAAATATATGTACTATGTTTGTGTTAGTTCACCTAAGTATAAAAGCTAGCTATTGATTCCAACGCATACCTTCATATTATGCAGACAAACAAATGGGTCTGAGCCAATTATAAACATTGTGCCAAAGCATTGCAAGTTCATACTTGCGCAAGGAAACAATTTTCAACATTTTAAACCAAACAAAACCTTACTTTAGCCTCAAACGATTGAAACTTAGTATTTTTACAGTTCTGGGTTGTGCCATTGATCCAAATAAGGTTCCGAGCAGTGGAATTGCCAACAACAAGCCCTACAAAACCATACATACTCATTAAAATAAAAAGATTATACTAAGAAACAGAAAAGGAACAAAATTAAAACATACTAGGGGTTTGGAGGTGGGGAAAAGAAGAAAAAGAACAAAAGAAAAAGGAAAACTGTTATGTACAAAATAGAGGAATATATACCTGGTTTGTTGGGGGGATTGAGGGAAGTGAGAGGTGTGAAACACAGTGAGTTGGCCATTTCTTTTAGGAATTTAAATTCTTTCTATGTGAAGAATTGAATTGAATTGAAAAGGAACCAGTAACCACTGTTGGACCCTGCTGTTGGGAGTAACCAATACAGGCTGAAGCTGCACAAAATATAGATAAGGCTCCTCCTCTCTCTCTCTCTCTCCCCCAAACAAGGCCTAAGAGAAGTGTCTTGTATCTTTACCAAAATATCCTTTGTTATTCAACCTTTTTTTTTTTAACTACAAATACAACTTTTAATATTTGTTTAAAATATGAATTGCTCTTTATGATTTAAAAAATTGTAAATATCTTTTTATCAAAAAATTATTTAACAAAATTAACTAAAAATAAATAAAATTCATAACTATTCTCCTATACAATGATACAATTACCAAAATTATTAATTGAAATAAATTTCTAGCATCATTAAAAAATTATTAATTGACTTAATAATTTATTAATAAAATAGGCGGACTATTTGTTATGAAATTAGAAACTTTAAAGGTTTGAGAACAGGCTATTTTAGTAATTTTTTAACTTTTTATAAAAAGATATGCAGAAAAATAGAGACAGTAATGTGATAATTTATAGTAATTTTTTGATTTTTTGACTAAAATATTAGTCCTCAAAGGAGACCAAACAAATCTTAGGAGTGTATTCATAATTCACCATTTTTTTAACAATTTCAAACAAAAAATTATTATTTACTCCCAATAGTGACACAAAACTCACAAATTAATGAAATATATGATGTTATTAAAATTCATATTTCAGAAAACAATCAAATTAGAAAGGGAAAAAAAAAATGAAATGAAAAAATGAGTCGGAAGTGTCATATGATTTAAATGGTAGTAGAGTTAGGAACCAATTGTGTGGGAACAAATATAATGTAATTTTCTATCCAAAAAAAAAAATATATATATATATAATAAATTTATATATACATATGTTGATTTGTGAATAGATTGAAAGTTTTTATTTTACAGGTTATCAACCCAGCAATTTTTATCATATAAAACCACTCAAACCAACCCCTTCACAAACTGGGCAAATTGGCATTGGTTTAGTTTTAAAAATAATTTTGTGAAAAAAAATTTAAAAATTCAGAACTTATTTGGTTATGAATTTTCAAAACTAATTTTTGAGTTTTTTTGGATCTTATTTTTTCTCTTGTGGTCAAATTTTTTTTGTAATATTATGATCAAATTTGTTTACTTCTTTAAAATACCTAATCTAAATTTGCTTTTTAGATGCATCTAATATAATCTATAGGGCAAAGTTTCATTCAATATTTTATATTTTTTTACGAACGTTTTAAAATTTTGAACACTTCTTTTCTAATTTTATATCCACTCAATTTACATGTATTTAAAACGTTTCAAATTTAAATGTAACTATTTATAAAATTACTAAATAATAAAAAATATATATAATAAAAAAAATTGAGCTAGATTAAAAATGAATACAACTTTAATGTTTTGTGTATTTATTAAAATTGTTTTTGAGTTCTTCACATCTTGTTTACTATTTAAGTCTTATCCATATTATATACATCTAAAATATAAAAAATTATTTGGTCAATACTTGAAAATTAAACAAAATTAATCTAAAATATAAAAAATTATTTGGTCAATACTTGAAAATTAAACAAAATCAATTTTGTGAAAACCTAAACTCTTGTTGCTGGGACTTTTGTGGTTGTCACTCTCACGCTCTCAATCTATCTACTTTTCGAACACCTCTCCGCTTACAAAAATCCTGAGGTCTCTTCTCTCTCCACCTCTTCTTTGCCATTTCCATGATTAAACTTTTGTTATACCCTTTGTTTTATTTGAATTTTTCGGTTTTGGGTTTTCTTTGACAGGAGCAAAATTCTTGATTGGGGTTATCTTAATGGTTCCTTGCTATGTTGTTGAATTAGTGAATAATATTGAGTTTTTGACTGATTTTGAGATGATTAAAGTTATTGCTTTTATGATGCATGACTTGAACATGTATATTGATCACTATATATATATATACATATGCTAGTGATTACAGAAAAAGAAAAAGTAAAAAAAGAGGACGGTTCTTTTTGTCTGCACAAAGACCCTTCTCTATATTTTTATATAAATGGGTTTTTCTATAGTTTTTTGTTTATGTGCTTAAATGTCACTATAGAGATTGGCTCTGATGATTAGTCCAGAGAAATTTGTGGAAGGTTTAAATGTTTTTTATGTTAGTTAAGAGATCCAGAGAAATTTCATGTTAGTCTAGAGAAATTTGTGAAAGGTTTAAAGGTTTTTGATGTTAGTTCACAAATCTAGAGAAATTTGGTTAAAATAAACCCAGAGAAATTTGAATTTTCTCTGGTTTATAAATGAATCCAGAAAAATTTGAATTTGAATTTGAGCTCAGAGAAAATTGGTCAAAATAAACCTAGAGAAATTTGAATTTTCTCTGGGTTGAATCCATAGATATTCTTTGGGAAGTCCAGAATTTCTCTGGAGAGAACTTCTCTGGATTGAAATTTCTCTGGATCAATGTTGAGGGACCTTAGACGTTATAAAATAGCTGTCGAAACTCGAGATGTTGTTGAAGTGTGATACCTTTAAGGTGAAGCCTGCGCTGTTGACGCAGGGCATCTACAAATATGAAGAAAGAAGTTGTTCTCCTACCAATTTAAGAAATGCTTTGAGCAATTTGAGCCCTGATGGTAATTTATTCTAGGAAGTAATATCATCATATTTGCACCCTTCTCCAAATTAGTAAATTAAGAGGTCACTTTTGTTACTGATTTGTTGATTTTGCAGGCACAGATGAATGACGCTTCTAAAGTTGTTAAAGCCATTTTGGGCATTCTTCATCAGTCATTTACTTCTAGTTCTGCTTTTTCCTATACTAAATTAGCAGGGAGCAATTGCACAGTCTCTTGATGGTTGTATAGCACATACAATTCTTGGAGACTCGTTGAATCAGAACCAGTGAGAATCCATGGTTTGTGTGGTTCAATCTGCTGTTCCATGAGGGAGGAAAAACTTGTCCAAAAATAGCTCTCTCTGTTTTCAGAATCTAGGGCTCTCTCTTTCTCTCTCTCTCTCTCTCTCTCTCACACACACACACACACACACACACACTCACTCAAAAAGATTACAGCAATTATGTTTTCTTAAATGTCACAGTAGAAATTGGCTCTGATGATTAGTCCAAAGAAATTTGTGAAAGGTTCAAATGTTTTTGATGTTAGTTAAGAGATCCAGAGAAATTTGATGTTAGTCTAGAGAAATTTGGGAAAGGTTCAAAGGTTTTTTTTGTGTTAGTTTTGAGATCCAAAGAAATTTGGTTAAAATGAAACCAGAGAAATTTGAATTTTCTCTAGTTTATAAATGAATCCAGAGAAATTTGAATTTGAATTTGAACCCAGAGAAAATTGGACAAAATAAACCCAGAGAAATTCTTTGGGAAGTCCAGAATTTCTCTAGAAAGAATTTCTCTGAATCAATGTTGAGGGACCTTAGACATTATGAAAATATTGAATGTCATTTATGCTATAAAATCTTAATATTAGGGATCCTAAAAAAAAAAAACCCTTTTTTTTTTAGCACATCCTTAATAATACCTCTAGCCAAAAGGGAATAGGAAAAATTATAGAAAAATGGAAAGCATTAAAATAATTGTCAAAATGTGGAGAAGAAAAACTCATCGTACTCGTAAAAGAATAAGAGTGATTCTATTTACACGCCTCTAAAATTTTCAGTATACATTATTACTTAGTATACACACAAAATAATTTTTAAGATTTAAAAATATTTTAGTTCACACCGTAACTTTCCAACCCTATATTAACACACCACTAACTATCACACCATTACACACACTAAAAGCTCTTCATTTTCACCACTGCACACAACAAAAACCCTACAATCTTCGTAATAGAGAATAGCAAGACTATCTTCGTCAGTCTTGATCTCCATTGTCGGCAGAGGTTTCATTCGGCATCTATTCTTTGCCAATGTTGATCTCTATAATTGGTGTTAAACTTTCATCGTGCTCCATCTCATTGTCTTGTTGTTTCAGATCACGTGCGAAGTGTTTTATTCGGCCTCCATCTTTGCCGGTGTTGATCTTCATTGTTGGTCTTGAACTCTTGTCTTTCATCGTCGTTTCAAATTCATCAAAGTAGTCATGTTCATAAATACAGAGTTAAACAAATTTAATGTGTTCAAAAAATTATATTTGATGAATAAAAGTTTAATTTATCTTAACCGAACTAATTTAAAATGTTTAATTTTTTATATATGAACATTTAATATTTGGTCAATCTTAATAATTTGAACAAAATTGCTTTGTTCAAATATAAATAATGGAACATTGTGTAAAAGTTCAATTCTGGTTATCCAAACACGACAAACAAACTTATCTTTCCAACATACGAATGAGATAAATAAAAAAAACGAAGTCATAAACTAACATTTTCAATGTTCAAATCAACATTTTCAATGTCTATATCTGAACCAACCACCTTAGTGTCATTCATAGTATGCAAATCTTCAGAACTAATTGATTTTAATGTTCTTAAACCCTCAATTTTTAAAGGCAATAATGTTTTAAGTTTAAAAAATAAGTATAATGGAGAAGAGAATAAAATGAGCTAATTGATAATGAATGATTTTATGAGTGTATGTTAATGGTGAAGATGATAAAGAAATACAATTATTATATGTTAAAACCCTAAACCCTATAGGAATGACGGTGTGTGAAGAGTATTTTATGTTTTTAAATATAAATTTTTTGAATGGGTAGAATACACCTCACATTGTCCTTAATGGTCAACTCATCGGAGGATACTATTGGAATATAAATTTAATCTATTAATAATGTGTACTGAGAATATTAGTGGTGTGTAATTAGAATCACCCAAGGAATAATTACAAATTAATTAAAATATTTATGACTTTAATTATTCATATTAATAGAGTTGGATTAGACTTGTCTCCCATGCTCTCCTTACATGCATATTCTAGTAACCACCGATAAAATAGTCTTGAGGCCCCATTTGAGAGGGAAAGCCTTAACGCCCTTGCTTTTGTAACTAGATGCTCTTTCCACATCTCTGGGTATCTGGTGCCAAATTGTTTTCTGTTTCCTTATTTCTTCAATAATAGAGTTGGCTATCTCTGTGGCATCAATTGTACAAGTTCGTAAAGAGGGCTGGATGAATGGAATGAGGAGAGTGGCTCGACCAACAAAAAAGAAGAGTAACCCCCTAGAACCCACTACTGAGACTTAATTTTTTCATATCCCCTCTACAGAACCTACTTTGGAATACAATGAGTTGTCAGTTTTTGAATGAAGGGGTAGTCTCTAATGTTAGTGAAAGTGAGTACGGTAAAGGACGAGTCTTTGACCAAGGAACAGGAGAATTCCCATTACCACTAGCAGGCCAATCAAGCCGTGAGTGCGATGGGAACGGACTTCCCAAAAAGCTAGCCTAGGCTGGGGGTCAACATAGAATGAAGGGGACAACCCTAATGTTGTGTTGGCAAAGCCAACTTCTTAGGTTGTGGGGTGGAACGAAAAATTTGAGTCAACAGGAGAATCGATCAATCGCCTTAGGTGTCAGGCCATCTTGTTTAAAAAGTCTGAAATCGGATTGGAGTATACTGTTAGATCCATGGGGCTTACCATAAGTCTAATTTTGATAATTTGAACCGTTCAATGTATAGGACTCGTCGAGTACTTTATCCCTGCAAAAAGTCACGTTGATCGAATATTTATAGTCACTTAATCATATCATATTTTTTTCCATGGTAAATATGATTTAAAAAATAGATTATTGACAAAAATGTATTCCAATCAAGTGGCTATCGAGATTCGATCAATGCAATTTTTTGCAGGGATGAAATATTCAATGAGCCCTACATATTGAACGTTTAGATTATCGAGATTGGATCTGTGGTGAGCCCTACAGACTCAAACAGTACCGTAATCTGTATACAATAAAGTTTACCATTAATCTATAATTAATGTTTTTACAAATACACTAGTGTGTAATTTCTCCAAAAATAATCGCGTATGTGAAAAGTTAAAAAATAATGAGAAAAACATGGTAAGAATTATTTTGCCCCTTCCACTTTTTGCTCTCTAACCTCTCTCTTCTTGGGTAAATTATACTTTACTCTTTTTATGTTTGATCATTTTTTTATTTTGGCCCTTAAATTTTTTTTTTCCCACTTTAATCATTCATGTTTCAAGTTTTTTTTTTTTTTTTTTTTTTTTTTTTTTTTTTTCAATTTACTCCTAAAACTAACTTATGTTCAAAATTAGAAAGAAAATGTAGGTTAACTACTACATAACATAAAAATATATATATTATTATATTAAAGTTTGGGTTTGAGTTTGTGTTAGAAGTGTGATTTATATATAATAAAATATTTTTATAGTACGTAATTGTCAATGTGCTTTTTTCTATCTAGTTTTGGACATAAGTTAGTTTTTAGAATAAATTGAAAAAAACTTGAAAAACATGAAGGGTCAAAGCGAGGAGAGGGGGAATTAAGAACCAAAGTAAAAAAATAATCAAACATAAAGAGGGCAAAGTGTAATATATCTCTCTCTTCCTTTCCATCCCCCCTCCTCCTTTTTCTCCTCTCCTCATCTTCGCTCTCTACCAACTACAACTCCCCTTTCCACCCGCTGTCAGCCCCACCCTCACCCTCTCCGTCCTCCAACCCTCTCTACCCACCCCGGCCTCATTCCGTTGCCATCTCACCCCAAGCCTAACCATTCCCTAATCCCTCCGTCCATTCCAGGCCCCACCCTTTCCTTTTTGAGAGATTGTGAAAGTTGTTCTTTATTATTATTATTTTATTTTGAAAATGGAAGCAAAAATTAGTTTAATATATTTTTTAAATTTATGAAGAAAAAAAAAAATCTCTTATTTTCAAAATAAGTTTTAACTCTCTCCTCCCTCCCTCCCTCCTCACCACCTCCAATCACCACTCACTACCCACTACCACAACCACAACCACAACCATTGGCCACTGACAATCTCACACCACCCTTCAGTCCTTTTGTTGTCTCTGACCACCTCCAGCCACTACTACCACCAACTACCCGTGCCACCATTTTTGACAACTCACCAAACATATTTCTTTGTTTTTCGTTTTTAATTTATGTTCAAAACATTTGTGTAGGCCAAATAAGGTTTTTGTTTTCTATGTAGAAAAAAAGAAAACGAAAAAGAAAAAGAAAAAGAAAATAGGAGATCAAACCATGCCATAATTTATTTTTTTTACCACACGATAGGATGTTAAGAGGTTTGTAAGTTAGATTATAACAAAAGGATCGCAATCGCGACATTGACTCGAACCCTAAATTTCTGATCTTCTCATTGTATCAAGAAATAACTATATGGACCACTGGACCAACGATCCTATCCCTGATGCCTTGAAAATTTACACATGGGAATCATCTACGGTTTGGTATCACAATGTTTGTATGTCCCTGAATGATTATACTAGATAGATAGATAATAGTATAATCACTATACTGGGGTTTTTGATAGAACAATCTGTTAAGGTAATGGAAGCTGCTCAATTCCAAATTGAAGGATTATATATATGTAATTTTCAATAATTTGAAGTTTATCAAAAATCAAAATCAAATTTATACAGGCCTACAATCATGAAAAGCCTTTTTTAGCCACCATGGACGAAAAATGTGCCTCCGTGTACCAAGAAAGTCAATGGTCAGGGCATATCTAACTACACAGTGACAGTGTCCACCTTTGAGCATTTTTAGCCATTGTTGCTATAATGTCATTTTTATTATTATAATTTGACAATAAATAGTATTATTTTGTCAAATTATAGTAATGGTGTTCAATAGTCATTTACTATTTTGACAAATTTCAACCAACTTTCCCTCCAAGTTTGTAGGTGTTGTTTGGATATAAGTTTTTTTTGTGATTTTATTTATTTATTTTTTTTTGTCTTTTGTGACATTTTTTTACCTGTTTGTAAAAAAAAATTATATATTTATATTATTTCCAACTAGACAAATATAAAAAATGAAAAAAAAAATTTGAAAAATTGGGAAATATATATATATATAATTCACACCCACCAAAAAACATACCACTACATATTTAATAAAATTTTTTAACTACACAAAAAATAAACAATCACCAATTACCCACCAACAATCATCCATCATTCACCTATCATTCATTCACCAATAATCAACTACCAACAACCATCTATTATTAACCCAGCATTCATTCACCAACAACTACTCATCCAACAACCATCCATTATTCATCCACTCATCCAACAACCATCCATTATTCATCCATCCACCCATCCAACAACTATCCATCATTCACCCACTCACATTTTCTCTATAAATATAACACAAGGTTTTTTACAATGTTCATATTCACATTCACATTTCCATCATTTTTATATCTTCTAAACTCTCTGTACCCACCCAGTAGATTTTCTACAATTTTCATGTTCACCCACTCACCCATCTACTTACAATGAACAATTTGACTAAAGCCATATTCAATGGAGATTTTGATGAATCTTCATAATCTAATGATGATATTATCATGATGCAATTGTTCGCAGCGCAACAACAAAGAATACATACGTTAAGCCTAAACCAACCAACCAGACGTGTTGGTTTCACAAGTGGTCATCGATACATTGATCGTGAGAGGGTCAAAGGCGACGAACAAATTTATAGAGATTATTTTGCAGATAATCCTGTCTATCCAGAAGAATACTTTTGAAGACGTTTTCGAATGAGGCGGTCATTGTTTGCTAGTATCTTACATGATATTCAACAAGTGAATGAGTACTTCATCCAAACTCGTGATGCCACTGGTGCTCTTGAATTATCCGGTGTACAGAAGATGATTGTAGCACTTCGGATCTTGCAATACGGCGTGCCTGCTGATGCTGTAGACGAGTACATTAGAATCGGCGAAAGTACTACAATTGCCACCTTGAATTTTTTTACCAGATCAATTGTTGCTACCTATGAAACAGTTTACTTAAGATTCCCAAATGAAGCAGATGTCGCTAGATTATTGCAAGAGGGAGAGCAACACGGGTTTCCTGGAATGTTAGGGAGTTTGGATTGTATGCACTGGCATCGGGATAAAATGTCCAACTGCCCAAGATTACTACGCGCACATACTTTTTGGTTAAGCATAGGTACCACATTAGCAGAAACCAACCTTAGATGTCGTTTGGGAAGTAATAGTTTTAACTTAAAAGTTAAAAAGTTATTAAAAAAATCAAAAAATCTATAACATATATCAAAAAATCAAAAATTGCGTTCGGTAGAACTTTCTAAATATAATTTGAGAGTAGGAGTTGTATTTTGAATTTGTGAGTTTTAGAATTATGATTTGAGTGTGAAAAATTTGTTTGGTGAAAGAGTTTTGAATTGAGTGAAAATTTTTTGATGCGACATATGATATTTGATACAAAAACTTACAACTCATAACCAAACACACAACTCAAAATTCTATTAAAGCTCATAAAAAAAATTGCATTGTTCCAGTCAACTGGCCGAACGACTGGTTAGCCCAAATTTTCTCGCTTTTGACCGAATTTTCAAAAGTAAGTGTAGAATTAATTTTTGAAACTCGTAAACAAACATCATGTGCAAAATAAACCCTGAAACTAACATTCCAGAGCTGGACCAAACAGAGCCAAAGATTTTATTCTCTTTACTTTTTGCACATTTTTTCGTAAAAAATCAAAAATTCATTTCAAGCATACAATTTTTTTTTTATTTCATATTTTAGCCAAAAAAACCAAAAAATTATTAAAATAACATGTTCTCAAACGAAGCCTTAGCTAGACCATCCTTTTTACAATAACCTGTTGGCCAACAACTTGTTGGCTTCTGATTCATCAATATATCACTCAAAGTGTACTAATGGACCAACATTGCATTGTAATGTTATCATATATGGCATCAATACATATACGTGTGCGCACGCGTGAGAGAGAGAGAGAAGCTGTAGTGTGGTAAGAACACTAGAATTTCTGTGCCAGCAAAGGATACTCCAAATGAACACAATGCATCAGCAAAAAGTATAAAATTGAAAGAATAATGAATCATACATCCAAAGCTTACAAACCCAATCTGAACAAAACCTGAATGAAACTCAAACTACTTGCTAGCAAACAAACCAGCATTTTACCAAAAATGCCAGTTCATCAAGCTGCTGCTTCTAAACCCGGAATTGCAGAGAATCGCATAAACAAATCCTCTTGAGCCAGTTTCACTCTGTTAATTAATATTTAGCTGAAGTTAGAACTCGTGGAACAGGGGCATCATCAAGAGCTTCTAAAATCTCCGTTCATATCCCAAGAATATTCTCTTCACTCAATCAGCTAAACGCTTGTCATTGCTTCAATAAGTATCAAGAATAGCCATTATGCTGTTAGTGTCTGTTTCGATTCCCATTGTCAAATGTCAATAAATACTCTCCTTATTTCTTTTTGGTGCAGTGCGCATCTGTACCATGCTGAGTGCAATCATCGTAACCAACGCTGTGGAGGAATTCCCGGATCTCTTTCGCACTGCTGTTGCTGGCTTGTAACAACCGCTCATCTTCCTCATAGATTATATAAGGGGCTTCATCTTTCTTCCTCGATAGTAACCTTGAGGCTCCCTTCAACACGTGATACTCCCATCCCTGAACATCTATTTTCAGCAGAAGCACAGGCTGAGAATCTTGGATCACTTCATCAAGAGGAATGGACCTTACTTGAAGTGCAATCTCTTCATTGGACTTGAATGCCATCTTTGCACCAGTGGCTGAAACTGCACTGTTGTCAAGCCGGCCAACCAACTGGTAGCATATTCACCAATCAACATGAATAGGTGAGCCAAAAAAAAAAAAAAACACTTCGACAAGTTGATAAATGATTTATCATCACCACAGATGAGATGTGTTATTCAATAAATATGTAAACCTGATTTGATAGCATTTCACACCAAAATAGAGTTATGCTAGGGACCCCAAATAAATTACCAAATCTCTCACATGAGTGTGGGACCCACACAAATCACATGTGTGTGGATCCCACATCCATGTGAGAGGTTTGATAAAAAAATTAGTAATTTATTTGGGGTCTATAGCATTTTCCCACCAAAATAAATGTTGTGGATGAGCAATGAGTGAAAATTAAAACACAGGAAATGAATTTAAGCATACTTCCAATAACTATGCCATGAGCTACAAATATATAATTATTGGAGCAAACTTTTTGCACATAATGCTCAACGAGAAGGGAATTAACTTATCCACCCAACTGTGTAACTACAATGCATGAGTCATGTTTGAGCATATAGGCAAATATAATTATTAACTAAATGAAGGTTTCTTTAAAGAAGAAATAAGAACTTCAAATCAAAATGTACAATACCATAATGTCAGTGGAAGACAAAATGTACAAAAGGCCTATGATGCACATTGCAGGGCAGAACTGCCTTGCCACACATTACTTCTACACTTGGTTCTAGTTTGCCAAAAAAGGACCTTTAACACTTTCATTGGATCTAATATTTTCCATTTCTCATCCTTCATAACAAACCTCACAAACGGAAGCAATAATGGCCATAGAGCCACCTATCTATCATATTCTCACAGTGCCACCTGGCTTTAAACCGAGTAGCATACAAATTTTTTTTTCCACCAGATTGAAAGATTACTTCTACATCACAAAGTCAACTCCAAGGAGTGCCCAAAGTACAGGGGAAGCAATTCTGACCAACAAATACATCAGCCATCTAGTTGTAGCAAAGATTTAAAAATCAATTACTAAATTTAGTGCGGCAAAATGCTCACTGCAATAAACTTGAGCAAGCAAGGTCACTGAGAGAGAGAGAGAGAGAGAATTGAACAAGCCACCTATTGATCACCTTCAAAACTGAGGGAAAAAACGAAGAAATGAATCACAATAGATCCATTTACAGGTCCTCAATATATCACTCAAAGATCTAAGTAATTCCTCCATAAGATACCTAGCTTGATTAAAAGCTAGATTAAGAAGCTATCCAAAGGTTCAAACAGGATACCCATGTCAATAAAGGTCAAGGAGAACAATTTTACCACAGCATTGGGAGAGAGCAGCCGAGGCAATGAAAAGGCTATACCCCCACCAATTACTGCTTCATAGGAGTACCATCTTGTACCTTCCATGTTTTTAAAGTTTGAACAAATCAACCTTATAGCAGTTTGCAAGGAAAGACAAGAATGCTGTAAATTGTTTGATGACTGTGATAGGCAGGCAGACAGCAGGAGCACTTATCCACAAGGATTATGGTTTTAAAAAGGTGGTTTACAAGAGAGAGAGAGAGAGAGAGAGAGAGAGAGAGAGAGAGAGGGGGGGGGGGGGTTAAACAACTTGAGAGAGGTTGTTAAACCCTCTGCAGGAACTTGTCAATGATCCAAATAGTTTATCCACCAAGGTGGTTCAAATTTTAGAAAATTGACAGGTACATAAAAGGTAACAGGGCAAGAGAAAGTCACCTAAGATTAAAAAAAGAAGGGAGGAGTGCTATTGATTTTATCACCATACCAATACAAATTAGCATGAGTACGTTGCTTGAAGGACGGAAGCGTATAAAGAAAAGATTCCTCGCTTTACTTCTGTCACATCCATTTTGGATCAACAGAAATGGTAGACAAAAGTGGAGACTCTACTTCACCCACTGTCCTTTCTCTTCCCCACTTCCCTCTTCCTCCTGGCAAAAGATAGACTTATGTACTAAAGTACTACTCTTCCCTCCCACAAAATTTACAAAAGTTTCTACTTTTTAGATTTGGACCCCACAATAAACCTCAGTTAATCAACAAATAAAATTGAATTCTTTTAAAAGAAAAAGTAATATGATCATCAACTAGATAAAACCTCTAATTGTCTTGTTCTAGCAAGCTGCAGCTTAAAGTTTGAACTAAACGGGGAAAAAAAAAAAATTCTTTACTTCATTCTCAAGTGGCATATTAACATGCTTCATCGAACTCATAACTCTAAATTTACCTAATAAATATCCACTCCACCTTTACAAAGACCTACTACATTCATGAAGCTTATACAACAAACTGCAGTCCGGGCATCTCCAATCCTTACCTAAATGCCAACTCAAACTTAAATTTGAGTAAAAAAACACCCCAAATCCTTCTCCATCCCTTGACTCAAATTCATACCAACTTGAGTTTTACTCGTTTCTTTATCCAAATCAAGGGCGACTCAAATCTTGGCTCAAACATCCAAAGGCTATATTTGCTTCATTTGAAACTTCATTTATTTACCAAATTGCCATTCTTGGGATATGATGAATTTTTTTTTTAAAAAAAAAAAAAATCTGAGTAAAAATTTGTGTTTGCCATTGGAGTGCTTCATATCGAATGAAGCTCAAGGGTTGAGAAACTCAACAACACTATCTTCAACAACTTGGACCCGGCCTTCTTTTTGCACTACTATGGATTCAGATTCAATTGTCAACTACCCCTATGGGAAATAGCATTGACTACTGATCTTTGAGTACTCAGTTTTGAGTAAAAGCTTATTTGATATAAAGCACTCCAATAACAAACACAAATTTTTACTCTGATTTGTAAGAATTTGAGCTCTTCAATCCTTACTGCATAAGAAACAAGAGATCCAGCTTGTAAACAGGTTACTCTTAACCCATAATCTGACCCATTTTAGCTTTACCTGACCCAATAAGCAGACTATTTTTAGGCCCAATCCTAGGCCAATTCAGCAAATCCAATCTGACAAAAAAAATAGTCCAAACCTTCCAAAATCAGCCCACATTCACCACCAGACTTTACCCTTTTAAAAAGACCTGGCCCCCAAAAACAAATAAATAAATTCAAACCAGCCGAAGCGCAACACAAACCTGACCCCTTAACTAGAACAATTAACATAAACCAAGCCTACACACACTCTCCAATCCAGTGGCTGATTAAATTAAACCAACCCACTTCATTGAGTGAAGCAGGCCCAATTCCAGGTACAACACGCCAGGCCAATTCCATGTACACAAACCAGGCCCCAAAATCCAACTGTAAGTCCCCTTTCATTAAAAAAATTAATAAATAAATAATCCAGCCTAAGTTCTTCCGATCAAACACCCAATCAATCTCCCATGTCATCAACCATGCTTACCAATTCAGAGCTGTATTCTAAATATGAGACCTTAGCCCACTATGTGCAAGTGATAAAGAAAGATGTGCACGAGACAAAGACAATACTGTGACCTATGCCCAATCTGTCAGTCCAAGTTTTTGGCAATACTTCAGAATCTCCTCCAAGAGATTATAAAGATCTGGTAGAAATTGTTGATCAAACCATTCCAATATCTGAGGAAAGTAAAATTATTTTGAAAGAAAATTTGGAAGTCCAAGTAGTTGTTTCCACACAGATGATAATCTTACCAAAAGAAGAGCCTCTTGAACCTACAAATGCACTCAACTTGTTAGATCCTATGGATGCTTCACCAACAAATTACTTGATCAAGTTTGGAGTACGTGATTTAATTAGTATTGAAGACTTCCTTTGTTTGTTTAGTCCAAGTTTGGTGGATCTCATCAACACCTTGGGCCGCCTACATTACATGGACTCTTCAAAATAAATCAAATACCCGTATTGGACACCTAACACTTGTACAAGGGTATGAGATATGTGTCGGGTACTTTTCATCTGACACTTCTTATATAATTGTATTTAACACTACTATTATATGTAGATATTGTCATACAATTGCTATAAATGCCCTTTTGACATTGTAAGTTATATATAACACCATTGTATCTCATATACTTTATTAAAAATATAAAAATTTGACATTTTTTTGCCGAATCCATGTATACTTAAATTTATGATTTGATGAGTCCGATCTTTAGATATATAACCCGCACTCGACACCCGTACCCACGTCCATGTAACATAGTTGGGCACCTAAGAAGCACGGACACTTCTAAAAAGGTAATGTATCTGTGTCATGTCCGTATCGGACACCGATACTCTTTGGACACTTCTCCGACACATGTTCGACACTCTTCAAAATGTGTCCTATTTTTTATTTTTTTTAAAGATCTGGACACTCTTTGGACACTTGGAGGACACACGTGTCTATTACTTAAACACATGTGTCTATCGATTACACACAAATGAAACTAATTAGAAGTTTGAACAAAACAGCTTAAGATACAATAATAAAACAAAAATCATATAAATTAATAGAAATTAATATCATATTGCATTTTTTATTATTTTTAGATGATATATTCATATATATAACATATAATAAATATATAAAATTATATATTTCATACGTGTCCCCCACGTGTTGTGTTCTACATTTTTTGAAAATTACTGTGTCAGCATGTCTGTATCGTCGTATCCATGTCATGTCATGTGTTCGTATCCATGCTTCTTAGTTGGGCACTAAGAGCAGTTAGCATGGGAAGAAAACAATGCAAGTTGCATATTTGAAGTATTTGATTCTCTGGCATAGACAAATTCAATACTTAAAGGAAAACTAGAGGATGAGAGTTTTTTTTTCCTTCTTTTTTTATTTTTGCAATCGGGGACAGAAAGCATGATGTAGAACATGTCACCATGGAAATTTTATAATTTTGTCTTTAATATCTATTATCTAATTTATTTTAGTATTTTATTTTTAAATTGTGGTTTAATTAAGAGTTTTAGTTTTTAGGATTTTTATTAATATTTGCTTTTCTATTCTGCTAGGATTCAGCTTCCTATTTTGCTTAGATTTTTGACTTTAGGGCTTGCATTTTATTATTTAGTTTTAATAATATCATATAGTGATTAAGGTTGAGACCGTTTGTGTTATGATTGTGGCCCTTCTTCTTCTTCCTCTGTTCTTATTCTAGTTATATAATTATATTCTAGTTTTTGGGATTAATTGAATAGTTAAACGGATTTCTTACTAGTCATTCTACTACATAACTGAACCTTGGCTCTCTTATGTCTTTCCTATGCACTTGCTCCCTAAGTTGGAATCATTATGCTCACTATTATCATAGACATCACTTGGCAGCCTAGGCTGCGAGCAGGATCTAGGCATTCACTGCTCAAGATCATCAGAGGATTGTGAACTGGAGGCTAAGATCACGAGTTCGTCAAAGTTGCCTGACTGTCTCCTCAGGGAAGACAACTCCTCCTTGACTAGTCTTAGAGAGAGGGGACGTTAACCTTACACTTATGTTTGTTGCATGCCATAATACACTGCTCAAGAAATCATAGCTACCTCTACAGCTCCTATGATGCAACATTCTCATAGTTTGAATCATAGGGTGCAACTGTAGGCCTGATATCAGCACTCTGTCAAGTTAAGAAAAACTCACTACATATCTATAGTTCGCTTGGGCTCTAATACTCCAAAAGCCTATAAAAGGGTATCTATGCAGACAGCCACACAACAAAAACACTTGCCTAATGAAATGTGAGACCCAAATATTTATCCACGTGTTAATTAAGTTTGGTTTAAGTTGCTCTGTTACTCTAATATTACAATTCGCGATTCGATTCGCAATTTTTGCAAAATCGATATGAATCTATTGATAAATCTATTTTAGAAGTAAATCTCTAGTGAATCGCACGATTCGATTTACTTTTTACGATTCATGCAATTCTTAAAACTACTATGTTCGACATATTTCGACTATTTTTTTTCTTCATTTTTTTTAGTTAAAATGACATTTTGTTTTGTTTTTATTTTTATTTTTATTGGTACTAGGTGTCTGGATCAAAACTCAACTAATCCTTAGGGGTGCATAAGCCCTCAACAAGGAGTTTCCATAAGTGCACCACGTTTAATTCAAGGGTTTTCACCCAGTCTGATGGCCCCAATGAATTGTTAGCACCTAAGAGGTTTCGATCCTTGAACTTTGGAGGAAACACACCCCTAAGATCCAAGGCGTTGCCACCAGACCAACCCCCTAGGTTTATTAAAATGACATAATACAACTTTTAATAGTGTTTCGTATGAAAATAATCAATATATATATGTATGATTTTTTGTTATTTTGGAAATCAGAGAGTTTTCAATAGGATCCAATCAAATTCAGTTAGACTCAATATGTTTTACACATTTTCTGCTCATTTTTTTCCCTTAAAAAAATATAATGCATTTTCCAAAGATATTTAAGGTTAAAGTAACTTGCAATATGAATTATCTTTTGCTATTTTATTTTATTGAAATAAATATACTTCAATATTATATGAGTGAGTTAAACCTAATGGTTTTGCAAGTTTTTTTTATAAAAAACAATTTTTTTGAACAATAAGCAGATATACCTTTTAAAATGCTTTAGGTTTTAAAATAAAAATTTTCAATTAATTTTTTCTTATTATTTGGTCCTTGTTACTTGTAAATGTATTTATGTTTATGAAATATCAACATCAATGTTAAGTTATTGTTATTTAAAAATTGAGAATTTGTCTTTGTTTGCTTTCTTTATTAAGAATTGTTGACAATAAATATTTTAAAATGAAAATAAAAAAGATAAGATAAGATGGTAATCTTACATGGGAACCTGTGTTACCTTCTTACCTATTAAACCACGTTATCATTATTCAAAACAACATTTTCATTGATTTAAGTTTAAATATTTTATATTTATAAGATATATTTAACATCCAAGTATGTAGATATATTATATTAAGTAATTTAGAAAAAGTGATTGAATCTTTATGATTCACGATTTCACTGGATTCGTGATTTGGTACAAGGCCATTTCGATTTGATAACTATGGCAAGTTTCAATGTGACTTTTGGAGACTCAAAGGTATAATTAAAAATGTTTGGTGGCAACTAGTTTTGGGGTACTATACATTAATTATTTTTTTTAGGTACATCGGAAATAACTATTCATTAATTATTGTTTCCACATTTCAATTGGTTCACCAAGTGGTAGGAACTCAACTTGTGTAAAAAGTTTAACAGCTAGACCAGTGTTTTTAAAGGCTCAAGGTGCACTATGGCGCTGAAGGTCTCTCGGGGCCTAGGCCCAAGGCATAAGGCGAGGCGCGGGCTTTATTAAGTAAGGCGCAATGTCTTAATAAAAAATAGATAAATTAACATAGATTAATCATTCATAGTACTAAGACAATTTTTTTTTTAATAAAAAGTAATCAAGACAAATTATAGAATAATTATGCACGAACTTCAATTTGTTCATCAATTCTCTCTTCACTTTATATACACTTCAATCATGTAGCAGCTTTGTTTAAACTCTACAAATAACACGATATTATTAAACGCAATTTGTTGATTATTTTTTTCATATTAGTTTGTTTTTTTTTTTTTTTTTCATATATTTGAAGCTGGAAACAAATTTCATATTAGTTTCATGACAATAAAATTGTGTATAACTTTTAAAATTATTTTCAATAGTTATTTATGTAGTTGTTTTATTTGAATTGAATGCAATTACTTCTAATTGTTTTTTGAATTAAATTTTGATATTTAAAAATTTGATTTCATAACATAAATGAAAAGAATTAATAAAATAAGTGAAGTGAGAGAATAAGAAAGATAAGAGAGACAAGAAAAAGGGTTAGAAAAATGGAAAATAATTTCAGTGTAATGTAATGTGTGATTAATTAATTATTTGTAATTTTTTTTTCCTAACAGAGAAAGGAAAAAAAAAAAAAAAAAAAAAAAAAAGACCAACAGTGTAATATAAGTGTAATATAATTTGTAATTTCAGTGTAAAATAATTACAAATAATTTGTATTTTACCAACAATGTTAAATAATTTGTAATTTCAGTGTAAAATAATTACAAATAATTTGTATTTTACCAATAGTGTAAAATAATTTGTAATTTCATTGTAATATAAGCCTTATTTGTATTTTTTATTTTTATTTTTTTCAACAGAGACTGAATTGAAATTAATAAGAAAAAGCAGAAGAATAAGAAGAAAAAGCTAGTCGAGGAAGAAAAAGCAGAAGAATAATGAGAGAGAGAGAGAGAGAGAGAGTTGAAGAAGCAAACCAAAAAAAAAATAGAGCAAGTCGAAGAAGAAGCAAGCAGCGAAGGAGAAGAAAAAAAAAGACAACAGATTTCTTCTTCGCTGACCAGTGAAGAAGAAGAAGCAGAAGAGAAGAAGAACTGACCTGATGAGTCGAAGTCAACGTCGAGAGAGGAGAGGAGCCCAGTCGAAGTCGAGAGAGGAGCTTAGTCGAAGTCAAAGTTGACAGATTTCTTCTTCGATAGATTAGGGCTTTGAGTGAGTCGTATACTGATTTGGATTGGGTTGTGTTGTATTACATGAGTTGTAATCCTATGCGGTTGGAGCCTCTCCCACACAGATCACAACCGTTAGATCAGATTCAAGAAGAAAAAAACAAAGCCCCTTCAGGCTCGCACCTTGCGCCTCGCTACGCCTGGTCAAAGTCGCGTCCAAGGCATGCGACTCTTCAAACACGCCTCGCCTGGGTCCCCTTCGGGCGCAATGGGTGCACCTCGCTGCGCCTTGTGCAAAGGCTCGCTTTTCACAACACTAAGCTAGACGCTGTATCAAATTGATATAGAATCAATGAAGCACGGGTACTTGCTGGGTGCGGGTACGCGTACCGGGTACGCCGTATACTGTATGGGGAAGTTGGATGCGCCATGGGTATGTGGTGGGTACTCCACAACAACTATTTGCATATCAGATTTGGTTCAACCTTTGATCTCTTTAAATCAGTTTATGAATTCTCATTCTGTAATCTAGATTTATTCATGTTTAATTTTATTTAAAATATACATTTTCTACAACACTATTTCCATATTAGATTTGGTTCAACCTTTGATCTCTTTGTCAATTTGCTTCGAAGACATTTGTTCAATTATTTTGGTGAGGTCTTACACTCTTGTGATTTGTTATTCGTTGAAACTCACCTAAGGGTGTTTTGTTAGACTTTCGTGTCTTGTTTGTAATCATTTGTAAACAATTTTAGGGATAGTGAAATTAGATCCCGTGGACGTACCTCAATTTGAGAGAACCACACAAAAATCCCTGTCTTTGGTGATTTAATTTTTTGCATAATTTCATTTCTTTCGATCTATTATACTTGTGGAAAATCATCTATTTTTCTTAACATAACACAGTAACCCCATAACTTAGGTGTTCATGGTCCCTCACTGCCACTCTCTTTATCTCTGAGGTTGCCTTGGTCTTCTCCTCCATTGCCTTTGGCAATCCTTGGCCATTAAAGTGCCCACCATCTTTCCAAAGATCCATAATCGACCACCCTGCATACCTACTACCCACAATAACTAGCTTAATTAAGAAGTCATTCAAAGGCTCAAACAGGATACACCTAATGAATCTAACATGTCAATGAAGATCAAGGAGAACTATTTTCCCACAACTTTGGGAGAAAGCAATTGAGGAATCGAAAAGCCAATCCCTCCCCCATTAACTTTTAATAGGACCACCATCTTGTACATTTTATGTTTCTAAAGTTTGCACAACAATCCAACTTTATAGCCGTTTGCAAGGAAAGAAAACAATTTTGTAAATTTCTTAATGATTGTGGCAGGTAAATAGATAACAAGACCACTCAGTCACAAGGATTGCTGTTTACAAGGTAAATTTTTAGACTAAAATAACTAGAGAGGTTCTCAAACCTCATCGGGGAACTTTTCAATGATCCAAACAGCTTAACCACCAAGGTGGTACAAATGTTAAAAACAATATACTTTGTTGATGGGAGATTGATAGAAACTAAAAAGGTCAGAAGGCTGGAGAAAGTCACCTAAGATTAGAAAACTCTCTACATCCATCCGCCTGGTTGAACAATAAGAAACGAGGTAGGGAGGAGTGCTATTGATTTTATCACTATACCAATACATATTAACATGGGTGTTTAGTTGAAGGATGGAAGTGCAAAAAGAAAAGATTCCTCTCTTTACCTCTTTTACATCCACTTTTGGCTAAACATAAATGGTTGACAAAAAAAGAGACTCTTCCTTTCTCTTCCTTACTTTTGTACTAAAGTACTACTCTACCCTCCCACAAAATTGAAGCACAAAATCAACTTGTTAAAGAAAAAAACAACTTTCTACTCTTTAGATTTGGACCCCACACTGAACCTAATTTAGTCAACATTTGAAAAAAAGAAGAAAAAAGAAGTGTACTATGATCATTGACCAAAGGAAACTTCTAAATGTCTTTCTCTAGCAAGCTGCAGCATGAAGTTTGAACTAGACAGGAACAAATTTTCTTTACTTCAATCTCTCTTTTATTCAAGCTGTAACTCTAAATTTACCTAATAAATATCCACTCCATCTTTAAAAAGACCTACTATATTCATGAAGCTTATACAACTCACCACAGTAACAAATCATATAATCATAGTTTAATGCACTATTCATTCATTTATTACTAGAGCATCAAAATGATAATGGATGTGGCAAGGAATGCAAATAAGAGGATGGCTTTAGAATCTCTTAGCAAGTCTTGATGTATCAAAATCAATGGAATACTTCTTTCTTTTCTTTTATTTTCAGTTTTTTTTCTTTTGATAAAATATATACACTATTTTTTTGCTGTATCAAAATGATTATTACTTGTCATACATGATGCACATTACAGGTTATGAAACTTCAAAAAGCAAGTACAAATTTACAAATTCAAACCCATAATTGAACTAAAACAATTGAAATGAATCAAATACCTTGTGAAATGTTATATTTCCAAGCCGGTCCGATGCAGCAGCCTCGAACACCGTGACCAAATCCCCAACCCGGTTGAAGTACACCCCTTCACAAATCCTCTGCAAATTCTCAAACACCGGCTCGAACGATAAAACCCTAAACCCCATCACCGCCGCAGCGAAAGTGGCCATACCCACATTGGCCCCAACATCCACAAAAATCCCATTCTTTCCCTCACCCCTCATCTTCTCCAACACGTCCTGAATGGTCACCGAAATGTCGGGTCGCCTAAATAGTTTGCCTTTCAGGATCCGAGCAATGTTCTTGTGGGGCTTGTCGGGTAGGGTTCCGAAATCCGAGAGAGAGTAGAGAAACGGGTGTTTGAGACCCTCAACAACATTGGCGATGATGGGGTGGGCCTGTGGGCAGGTGTAGCAATCGAAGGGTTGGATTGTTGGGTGGAGAGCTAGGGTTTTGAAGGTGAGATTAGGGTTAGGATTTGAGGTGCCAGATGCGAGGAAGAAGAAGGTGATGAGGAGAAGAGAGGTGGCGAGAAGGAGGAGGAGAAGGAGGGGTTTGGGGGAGAGGAGCTTTCCGGGTCGATCTCTTTTCCAGGCGTTTGCCATGGAAAATGAGAGAGGAGATGAAGGAAAGTTTGGGGTTTTCCCGGAAAATTTGTGAGATTTCTGGGAAAATCAAAGACTGGATCTTGAGAGAGTGTTGTTGTGTTTGCCTTTTTCTTCTTGCTCTGGGGATGGAGGAAAGTTTACTAACATGCACCTGATGTACAGTGGGGAGCTTGCTAGTTTCACCAGAGGAGGTTTCCCTATGACGACTGTACCCAATATCATTGTGCATTTCCATAAGTTTTTTTGGGTTACAATTACAAATCTCAAAAAACGAAAAAACAAAAAAACAAAAACCAAAACAAATATGACAAATATTTATATAAATATTGAAGTGCAAGTAGTTTTGTATCTTGGCGAGAGTGAAAGTTTTTTTTTTTTTTTTTTAATAAAATTTTTCTTTTTTTGATTTAAGGTGTGACGGCCTCGACCTCCGAACTATTATATTACATTATTTCAACAAGTCTAATTGCATGATTATGTATTTAATTGTGTAATTACATGCTTAATTTTGTAGTTATCTGTTATTACATAGAATATCTGTTCAAATTGGCAACTTACAGATAGAATTGAGAGCCTAGACAGCTTCAAAAACTAAAATTGATTAGCCTAATAGACTAATTAGAATATTTAGAATTTTATGACATTTTCTGTCAAAATTCGATTCGGATCAAAATAATTAGGATAAATTAATTAGATTTAGTTAGCATTGAGCCTAGTTAATTAACCTTAATCAACTTTGATTAGGCTAAGTTAATTACACTCTATATAAGCCTAGCACATGTTTTGAACCCACTTATACAAACACTTGGGTTGAGATTTTGAGAAAGAAGGAAGCTAAGCTCAACATTTAGAGAGAGAGAGAGAAAGGAAAATTTGAAGGAAATTGTGGAGGACTTAGGGGTTTAAGCTAGTATATACTTGAATTCAAGCCCTAGGTATGATCTCCAACCTTAATCCTTGAAAATGAAACATGTAGGAATTGAATTCATCTAAGTTTTGAGTTCATTTGCATGAAATTGTTTGGTAGAAGCTTGAATCACCTTGAATTTGGAAGATAAAAGTTAATCATATACATGCATGCATAAGTTAAGTTCGAATCCATGAAATTCCTACATGCATGGCACATTTACACCTCAATTTGAAGAGTCCTTCATGTTTTCATACTTCTCATATCACTTGATTATGTTTTGAAGAAATATAAACTCAATTTGAGTCAAACTTGCTTTATAACTTGAAGTTGGAGTTTTTGATTGAGAATTTACCATGGTTTTGAACAATTGGTTTCAAATTAACTATGTTTCCATATTTTATAATGTTTTTCCCATATTTTTGTACCTAAAATGTGAGTTTGGAACCTTTGAATACCAAATTTGAACTTCAAACACAATTCTGGAAATTCCAAAATTCGACATATCCGCTCAAGCGTAGAAGCGTCGCTCGAGCGTGAAAATCTAGCTCTCAAAAGTTTCACAAAATATTATAGACCACTTGAGCGATTGAAGTGGCGCTCGAGCGAGAACTCCCTTTTACTCAGTCTTCTGCTCGAGTGACCGTCGAGCGAAAATTTCATGCAACCAGTACTTTTGCAAAATTTACACATCGCTCAAGCGACCGAAGATGCGCTCGAGTGACCACCCTTATTTTTGAACCACTGCTCGAGTGAAGGAAGTTGCGCTCGAGTTGAGACCTTGTTTCCAGCAAAATTTAACTAACTCTTCTAAGTGCATGCTTGCATCCTCATGTCATTTCAAGTACTTTTAGGCACCAATTGAGCTCACATGAACATGGAATGAATTAGAAACACATGAAGACAATTTAATTAAGCAGATTGACTATCGAATGGTACTCCAATTGTACGTTTGTTATGTGTTTTGTATAGGTGGACGTCCAAGGCCTAGTGACAACATAACCCACTATGAGTAATAACTTTATAAAGATATGTTCAAGTTATGTTTACTTTTGAAAATGTTATTGCTATTGAAATTGATATGTGATTGATTGAATAGGTTATTGAAAACGTTATGATGATTGACAGAATGGTCTATTGAAACGTTATTTTCTTATAATGAATGAAGTTCTGTTTTGAAATTGTATTGTGGTATTCATGGAACATAGGCCCTTGCCCGAGGAAGACAATACCACGGCTAGGCCCTTGCTTGGGGGAGACAATACCACGGCTAGACCCTTGCCTAGGGGTAATAATACCACAGCTAGGCCCTTGCCTGGGGGAGACAATACCATGGCTAGGCCCTCACTTGGAGCTAATAATACCACGGCTAGGCCTTTGTCTGGGGAAAACAATACCATGGCTTTTGGATTGATTGACACGCAGGGATATCTAGTGTTAGACCATTATGGTTCGTTGTCATTGGAATATTATTACTTCATGGATGTACCACACAAATTGACATTAAATGATATTGATGATGAAGTTAATGGATTATTGAGAACTGAAATGAAATTTGGTTTGGCAATGTTATCGAACTTCATTCATATAACCTCTTTATTTTGTTATTACTCACTGGGCCCTAGCTCACTAGTTACTTATATATGTCTGTAGGTGGGCAAGTTGAACATCAAGGTTAAAGAATGCCTCGAGTCTACCTGGGTCAGCATTTTTGAAGAGCTTCTGAACAAAGTAAACTAGGCTCGTGTGGAGCCAAGTTAGTTAGACCCCCTTTTGTTTTGCCCAATTGTTTTTGTAGTTGTGTATACTTTGGGGTTTTGTAAAACACTAAGATTCGGCTGTTTGAACTTATGTGATGTATGTGCATAATGTACAACGTTTGCTTATGATACAAAGTTTGCTTTCTCCATATATGCATGGCTCGATGGATAACTTATATGTTGTATTATACTTCCCCTAAGCCCCGTACTTTATATTAAATGGATTTTTGTTTAGAGACCGTAGGTAATCTATGATTACTGGCCGGTCATGGCGCTAAACCTATAGAGACATGTTTGGGTCGTGACAGAGTGGTATTAGAGCACGAGTTATATCTTACTCACTTGTCCATTGAGCTATACAAGATCTAGAAGAGACTTTAAGATTACATCCATGTGCATTTGAAATTTTGAGTGAGATGATTTCGTGATTATATATGCAATTGTGTGCATGAATATATATGTTATGTTTGTTATAATACAAGTTTCATATAGAAAATGGTGAGAACAAGAGGTGATGAGCTAGAGGAGGCGACCTTCTCAAGACTAGATAGAATTGAACGAATGATGCAAGACATGGTTGAAGCCATAAGACAACAACAGTAGTGGCAACAACAACAATGACAGCCACCACCCCCACCTCCACCTCCAATGCCTGTACCACCTCCAACTCTAAGGTGTCAGACAGGGGACTGTACTATTGCTCTGACTAGAGAATTCAAAAAGATGAAGCCACCAGTGTTTCATGGCGGAATTGAACCATTGAAGGCCGAGGCTTGGGTCTTAAGGATTGAGAAGTTATTTGAAGTGTTCCCATGTACTGAAGCTCAAAAGGTACAACTAGCTGCATTTACATTGGAAGATGATGCAAGGCGTTAGTGGATGTTGGTTCGAGATGAGAATAAAGATGTTACTTGGGCTCGATTTCTAGAGATCTTTTATGAGAAGTATTTCCCACATTGTGTGCGGGATAGGAAGGCGTTTGAATTTATGGAACTCAAGCAGGGAAACAAATCAGTTGCCGAGTATGAGGCTCAGTTTATGGAGTTGGCTCACTTTGCACCCCATATAGTAGATACAAACTACAAGAAAGCTAGACAATTTGAGGGAGGTTTGTGTGACCCAATTCTGGATAAAATCAATGTGCTCAAATTGCCGACATATGTGGATGTACTTGATAGGACACTGATAGTAGAAGGTAATGTGGCTAATCACAAACAGAAGTTTGAGTGAAAGGGCAGAAAACAGAATTTTAATAAGGGGGCAACGTCAACAAATAAGAAGTTAAAATCTGGGAATTCTAGTAATACTGGTTCAAGCCAAGGTGGTAGTTCAACGCCAACTTGTACTACATGTGGAAGGAAACATTGGGGTTGTTTGCTACCACGCATTAGGAGCTTATTATCACTGTGAAAAGATGGGACACATCGTAAAGGATTGTACACAATCATGTCGAAGTGGAAATCATGGTACTACAATTTCAACTAGATCTACTCCAACAATAGGAAAAAGTGACACCCACTACAACAAGAAATGAATAAAGGCAAGGAAGGGTTTTTGCACTGATTCCGAGGGATACTCAAAATACTGAGGCAGTAGTGTCAGGTATAATCTCCATATGTGGTAAACTTGCTTATACTTTAATTGATTCAGGATCTACACACTCGTTTGTTTCTATGGTTTTTGCTGAAACTTTGAATAGACCCATGGAAACATTGAGTTATATATTATGTGTTGCATCATCTACGGGGGGATCCATGTTATGCTCAACTGTATTTGCTCCATGTGAATTATCTCTTGGGAATGCTGTTTTGTATGCTAATTTAATACCTTTAGGCATGAGACATTTTGATGTTGTTTTGGGTATAGATTGGCTAGCTAAATACTATGCAACTATTGATTGTGCTTTGAAACGAGTGATATTCCAACCTCCCGAACAAGATAAATTTTATTTCGAGGGAAAAGGGGTAGTTCTACCACCATATCTCATATCTGCCATGAAAGCTTGAAAACTAATAAATAAGGGTTGTAGTGTAAATAAGGGTATTTATGTAGTGTAACAACCGAACCAACTATGGACATTATTCTAGACAATATACCAGTGGTGAGAGATTTCCCTGATGTGTTTCCAGATGAATTACTTGGCTAACTTGTTGATAGAGAGATTGAATTTACAGTTAATGTAATACCGGGCACATAGCCAATTTCTAAAACTCTCTACTGTATATCCATTATTGAAATGAAAGAATTGAAAACTCAGTTGCAGGAGTTGCTTGATAAGGGATTTATTTGTCCAAGTACTTCACCGTGGAGGATGCCGATTCTTTTTGTGAAGAAGAAAGATGGCACTCTCCGATTATGCATTGATTACCGAGAACTCAACAAGGTAACAGTGAAAAATAAATATCCATTGCCGCGTATTGATGACTTGTTTGATCAGTTGTAGGGGGCTCGGGTACTTTCGAAAATTGACCTGAGATCGGGGTATCATTAACTGAAGGTTAAAGCTGAAGATGTTAAAAAGACCGCCTTCTGAACCAGGTATGTACATTACGAGTTTTTAGTCATGCCTTTTGGAGTTACAAATGCGCCCGCAACATTCATGGATTTGATGAATAGAATTTTTAAACCCTTCTTGGATGAATTTATTTTTGTGTTTATTGCTAATATTCTCATATATTCGAAAAGTAGAGATGATCATGAACAACACTTAAGAATGACTCTCCAAACACTTAGAGAAAATAGTTGTATGGGAAATTCAAAAAGTGTGAATTTTGGCTTGATGAAATCGCGTTTTTGGGACACATCATTAATAAGGATGGTATATTTGTTGATCCTCATAAAATAGAAGCAATTATTAATTGGCCTACCCCGACTAATGTATTAGAAGTTCGTAGTTTTATGAGATTAGCAGGTTATTATTGAAGATTTGTTAGACTTTTCGAAAATTGTTGTGCCATTGACTCAGTTGACTCGAAAGGGGGAACCATTTGAGTGGATGGATCAGAGAGAAATAGCCTTTCGAGAGTTGAAGACAAGACTGACCACAACTCCAATTCTTACTATTTCCTCAGGTACTGAAGGTTTTGTAATCTTTAGTGATGCATCTTATAAGGGTTTGAGTTGTGTCTTAATGCAGAATGGCAAGGTGATTGCATATGCCTATCAATAGTTGAGGCCACACGAGAAAAACTACCCTACACACGACCTAGAGCTTGTTGTAGTTGTATTTGCATTAAAAATATGGCGTCACTATTTGTATGGAGCCAAATGTGAAGTGTACACAGATTATAAGAGCTTGAAATACTTTTTCACACAGAAAGAGTTGAACATGCATCAAAGGCAATGGCTTTAATTAATCAAAGATTATGATTTGCAAATCCATTATCATCTGGGTAAAGCCAATACTATAGCAGATGCACTCAGTAGAAAGAATGTGGGAAATCTTGCCTGTTTGCTCACAAATCAGAAAGAGCTACTACTAGAGTTTGAAAAACTCGAAATTGAGGTGGTGCCTTTTGAACAAGATAGCTTGATAGCTGCAATGTCTGCACAGCCTGCCATTATCGAAGAAATTAAGCAAAAACAAATGAATGATGAGTTTTTGAAGAAGATTCGTGATGAACTTGACACCAAGCCTAAACCAAGATTCACAATTGAAGATTTTATATTGAAATTTCAAGGGAGATTATGTGCAGACTTGAAAAGAAAAATTTTGGAGGAAGCCCACAAGTCAATATTTGCTATACACCCAGGAAACACCAAAATGTACAAAGATTTGAAGTTAGTATATTGGTGGCCCAACATGAAAAGGGAGACTGCCAACTTCAACTCTAAATGCTTACAATGCCAACAAGTGAAAACGGAGTACCAAAAACCGGCAGATTTGCTTCAGTCTCTTCCTATCCCGGAATGGAAATGGGAGCATATCGCTATGGACTTCATTGTTGGCCTACCTCAAACACTTAGAGGTATGGACTCTATTTGGGTTGTAGTAGATAGACTAACTAAGTCTGCTCATTTTCTTGCTGTAAAGGCTTCTTTTACTACATATAGACTTGTTACTATCTACATCGATGAAATTATTCGACTGCATGGGGTTCTAGTGTCTATTGTATCAGATAGGGATCCTAAATTTGTTTCTAGATTTTGGCATAGTCTACAGGATGCAATAGGAACAGAATTGAGGTTTAGTAAAGCATTTCATCCATAGATCGATGGACAAACCGAGAGGACTATTCAGACCTTAGAAGACATGCTTCGTATGTTTGTTTTGGATTTTCAAGGCAGTTGGGAAACGTATTTGCTATTGGTTGAGTTTGCTTATAACAACATTTTTCACGCAAGCATCGGTATGGCACTATATGAGGCACTATATGGCAGAAAATGTAGGTCACCGATTTGTTGGACAGGGGTTGGTGATAAGGCTATTTATGGTACCGAACTTGAGCAAGAAACGACCAAAAAGATCAAAATCATTCAACAAAGACTCAAAACTGCACAGAGCCGACAGAAAAGTTATGTGGATCAACGAAGAAGAGACTTAGAGTATGAAGCGGGAGATCATGTATTTATCAAATGAAAGGGCATACGAGATTTGGCAAAAAGGGAAAATTAACTCCTCGCTACATTGGGCCATTTTAGATTCTCGAGAGGTTGGGTCCTATTGTTTGCCACATTGCTTTGCCACTGGGAATGAAACAAGTGCATAATGTTTTCCATGTATCCATGTTTTGTGGGTATCTTAGAGATCCATTCCATGTGATTGATCACCACCGGATTGCTTTAGACGATAATATGATATATGAAGAATGGCCTATGCAAATCATTGATTGACAAGTGAAGCAATTGAGAAACAAAACTATCCTTATGGTGAAAGTCGAGTGAAAAGAACATTATGAAAGGAGGCCACTTGGGAAAAAGAGGAAGAGATGCGGCAACGGTATCCGCATTTATTTCCATTGGAAGGTAACTTAAGTTTGGAGAATCAAATTTTCTAAGGGGGAGAGACTATGACGGCCCTGACCATTGGGATGTCCTAAAAAAGTGCACTTTTTGACTTATTGGTGGGTTTGGGTTGGGTTTGATGTGATGTGTTAGAGAGGTGATGTGATTTAAATAAGATGATGTGACTTAAATAAGATAGTGACTTTTTGACTTTTTGGCTTATTTAGGTTATGCCAAACTAGCCCAGAAATTGAGAGCCTAGACAACTTTAAAAACTGAAATTGATTAGCCTAATAGACTAATTAGAATACTTAGAATTTTATGGCAACTTCTGTCAAAATTTGATTCGGATCAAAATAATTAGAATAAATTAATTGGATTTAGTTAGCATTGAGCCTAATTAATTAACCTTAATCAACTTTGATTAGGCTAAATTAATTACACTCTATATAAGCCTAGCACATGTACCCACTTATACAAACACTTGGGTTGAGATTTTGAGAAAGAAGGAAGCTAAGCTTAACATTTAGAGAGAGAGGTGGAGAATTTGAAGGAAATTGTGGAGGACTTGGGGATTTAAGCTAGTATATACTTGAATTCAAGCCCTAGGTATGATCTCCAACCTTAATCCTTGAAAATGAAATATGTAGGAATTGAATTCATCTAAGTTTTGAGTTCATTTGCATGAAATTATTTGGTAGAAGCTTGAATCACCTTGAATTTGGAAGATAAGAGTTAATCATGTACATGCATGCATAAGTTTAGATCGAATCCATGAAATTCCTACATGCATGGCACATTTGCACCTCAATTTTAAGAGTCCTTCATGTTTTCATGCTTCTCATATCACTTGATTATGTTTTGAAGAAATATAAACTCAATTTGAGTCAAACTTGCTTTATAACTTGAAGTTGGAGTTTTTGGTTGAGAATTTACCATGTTTTTGAACAATTGGTTTCAAATTAACTATGTTTCCATGTTTTATAATGTTTTTCCCATGTTTTTGTACCTAAAATGCGAGTTTGGAACCTTTGAATACCAAATTTGAACTTCAAACACAATTCTAGAAATTCCAGAATTCGGCTTGTCCGGTCGAGCAAAGAAAGTGTCGCTCGAGCGTGAAAATCGAGCTCCCAAAAGTTTCACAAAATTTTACAGACCGCTCGAGCAACTGAAGTGGCTTTCAAGCGAGAACCCCCTTTTACTCAGTCTTCCGCTCAAGCGACCGTCGAACGGAAATTTCATGCAACTAGTACTTTTGCAAAGTTTACAGACCGCTCGAGCAACCACCCTTATTTTTGAACCCCGCTCGAGCGAAGGAAGTTGTGCTTGAGCGAAGACCCTGTTTCTAGCAAAATTTGACTAACTCTTCTAAGTGCATACTTGCATCCTCATGTCATTTTAAGTACTCTTAGGCACCAATTGAGCTCATATGAATATGAAATGGGTTAGAAACACATGAAGACAATTTAATTAAGCAGATTGATTATCGAACGGTGCTCCAATTGTACGTTTGTTATGTGTTTTGTATAGGTGGACGTCCGAGGCCTAGTGACAACATAACCAACTGTGAGTAATAACTTTATAAAGATATGTTCAAGTTATGTTTACTTTTGAAAATGTTATTTCTATCGAAATTGATATGTGATTGATTGAATAGGTTATTGAAAACGTTATGATGATTGAGGAAATGGCCTATTGAAACGTTATTTTCTTATAATGAATGAAGTTCTATTTTGAAATTGTATTGTGGTATCCATGGAACATTGGCCCTTGCCTGGAGGAGACAATACTACAACTAAGCCCTTGCCTGGGGGAAACAATACCATGGCTTTTGAATTGATTGACGCACAGGGATCTCCAGTGTTAGACCGTTATGGTCCATTGTCATTGGAATATTATTACTTCATGGATGTACCACACAAATTGACATTAAATGATATTGATGATGAAGTTAATGGATTATTGAGAACTGAAATGAAATTTGGTTTGGCAATATTATCGAACTTCATTCATATAACCTCTTTATTCTATTATTACTCATTGGGCCCTAGCTCACTATTTACTTATATATGTCTGTAAGTGGGCAAGTTGAATGTCAAGGTTAAAGAATGCCTCGAGTCTACCCGGGTCAGCCTTTTTGAAGACCTTCTGAATGAAGTAAACTAGGCTCGTGTGGAGCCAAGTTAGTTAGACCCCCTTTTGTTTTGCCCAATCATTTTTGTAGTTGTGTATACTTTGGGGTTTTGTATAACACTAAGATTTGGCTGTTTGAACTTATGTATGTACATAATGTACAAACGTTTGCTTATGATACAAAGTTTGCTTTCTCCATATATGCACGGCTTGATGGATAACTTATATGTTGTATTATACTTCCGCTAAGCCCCGTACTTTATATTAAATGGATTTTCGTTTAGAGGCCATAGGTAATCTATGATTATTGGCCGGTCATGGTGCTAAATCTATAGGGGTGAGTTTGGATTGTGACACAAGGTGAAAATGAAAGTTGCGATATAGCACAATTGTATTAATTTGCACTTGTATAATTTTATAAAATATTATTATATTTTTATTTATTTGTAATTTTTTTGAATATTTTTTTCATAAATCTCATATGTCTTATGATCTATTTGATCACATTTATGTTCTTATAACTCATTAAGTCTTCTTTAATGTGAAATGACTTCATTATCACTATTTCAATATGAAAAGAAGTGACTACTATAAATCTTGTTTCAAAATCGTTCTAAAAATGAATAAATTAGAATATCATATTCTTAAGAAATAATCTTAAGATTGTCCAACATTTGTTTTCTTCCCTTAATCAACAACACTAGTGATTGAAAAAACGAAAGTTCATGTATTTACTGACATCAGTAACCCAACATTTTAGTTTCTGGGTTTCAACACAATATCTCAAAATCAATATTTACAACCCAGTGTAATGTAAACATTTACATGGAAAAAAATATACATATTCAAGAACAACGCAAATATTTATATCAATATTCAATAACAGTGTGAATATTTATATCATAGCATAATATTTATATCATAACAATGGGTATATATTTTGCGAAATTCACAAAATAGTAACATCTTTGAAACAATAGCAATATGCATGTTTACTTTCAAATCAAGATCAATGTTCATGCTATATCAGTATAAACTTTTAGTGTAAACTTTCACATTATTACAGATTATGTATAATAAAATGAATGTTTATATCATACAAGTATGAATAACATACCAGTGTGACATTATATTTCATATTATTGTGAACATTCATACAATTGCATATTCACATCAAAACACTTCCTTGGTCCTGCATGTGCAACCAAGGAAAGTCTGTGACCTAAGTAAATGAGAAGGGAGTCCCTTGCTTTCGGTGTCATAACCTGAACCTGCCTCTATGGGTTTAGACCGTAACCGGCCAGTAATCCCAAATTACCCGACCGCAAAAACAAAATTTATAGAATTTATAATACAATATACAGGGCCACAAAAGGAAGTAGAATATAAAAACTTGTCCATTGAGCTGTGCATACATGACATGATCAAAACATACATGTTATATCTCATACCCAACAGAACATAAAAGATTATACATGTCCAAGACCATTCAGAAATTGGCAAATCGAAAACCAAGGTTTATATACAGACCTGGTCTTACATGACCATCAAAAGTAAACAAAAGAAAATCAAAACAAAAGCCTTGTGCGTGAGGCAACCTTGGCTAACTCCAAAATCTCGGTAACCTTTTTATAGTCTCACTAAGGCTGGGGCTGGATATCCCGCTGCTCACCTACAAATCAGAGTAATTCAAAAGGTTCTTGTCATAACTGAAACTTATTTAAAAAACATGTAACAACAATTACAGTTACCAAACCTTTCATTAGTTGTCATATTGCGAAGTGCCTGAACACTTTATTTTACTTGCCAAAATACCATATGGAACATTCATATTGAATGACTTCATTCGGAACACCCATATTGGTGACTCGTACGAAACATCACATTTGATGACTTACACGGAACACCATTTAGATGACTGATATAGAATGCAGAACATCACGTTGATGACTTATACAGAATACAGAACATCACAAGGATGCCTTCTAATACGGAATGCAGAACACCACAATGATGGCTTATACAGAATGTAGAATATCACTTTGACGCCATATATGGAATACAAAACATCACTTGATGACTTATACTTAATAAGCTCATACAGAACGTCTTATACGTATAGATTCCATACAGAATGATTACCATCGAAGTCATATAGAACAATCATCAAGGTCGACATCATACAGAACGTTTACAACGGTTCGATACGTCACTTATGGATCATAGACAAAATAATGGTTACTGAATGGTTAAAGCACGCTTTCATGTCTTCGTTTAAAAGGAAACTCATTCATTCTTAACAAATCACATTTTCAGAAAGCTTATCTCATTTTACACAATTTGGAGTTTTTGAGCATAGCTTAGTGTCTCAAAGTACTTGTTCGAAAATCTTGAATCGTATCTCATTACATATACAAGGTGTAGGTTTCATAATTTATTTCATAGTAAAACTACTTTCAAACTTTAACCAAATCAAGCTAACCTTTTAATCTCTACACATTTTCTCTCTAGTTGAGAGCTCTTCATCTCTCTCTACAATATATAATCAGATTTTGGGAGCTCAAAATGAAGACGAGTTGAGCTCAAATGAGCTTAAGGCTCAATATATATAGTTGGAGTGGCTTAATACAACAATTAGCACGTTAGACCAATTAAACACGACTTAATTAATTAATTTGAATCAATTTTTGATCAAACTTGCGATAAGGTTCTAAAAATCCCAATTAGTCTAATCATGTACTCAATTTCGGTTTCTAGCGCCATTAAGGCCTTCAATTTCAGATTCATAGTGGAAATCACAACAGATTTTTCTACGATCAACAGATAGTTTCCAAATTGAACAAATATACTCAAATTAATCACATGGCACATATCACAATTAATAAATAACACAATTAAATAATTATAATCATGATATGCATGTTGGGGTTGTTACAATCTTCCCCTCTTTTAAGAAGTTTGGTCCTCCAAACTTACACTACCTTATATTAGAAATGTCACAGAATACCTTGCATCAGAAATAGATCAAATACTTTTGTCTCATAACATTCTCCCTTTTTAGCAGGTGGATTCTTTCTCATCAACCCTACCACAAAAACTTGATCCATTTATCTTTATCATAGAAGTTTGATTTGTTTCCCAATTATTCAACAATTTACAGTTCAACTCGATCATTCGGTTCAGTGATCGATCATAGTCATTCAAGTCTTTCAAGCTTATGAACCGTAGTAGCAAATGTAATATCAAAATAGTCAATCACATTTGTACATAATTCATATATCTCCATAGCCCCAATTGCAGAATGCGATGACACTGAGCAGTTAATCACAAAGCATACTGAATTCATACACTTTCAAATAGTGGAGGTTTTCTAATCCCAGTAGTGTTCATAATCAAAATAGTTTGCAGTCAACAATTCCCATAGCATGAATTGCGACATCTGACAATACTAAAGCAATTATTCTCTCATATAATACATGTTTTGATCAGTCATTGGTAACGTTCAGACACTGTTTGTAGTAATGTAGTCTGTCAGCAGTTTACATAAAGTCTTCTAAATAAGTCAAGTTTTCAAAAAAAATTCAAGTTTTGGGTCTATCAATGTTTGTGTCAAGAATAATCCGGTCATGTGTTCATGAACAATTCATAATCTCCATAAACTATATCAAGTCAGATAACGGTTCTCAAATCAGGCAAAGGTTCCGTCAAATTACATCAGATGAAGGTTCCATCAGATCAAATCATATAAAGGTTCTACCCCATCATTCTCAAATAAGGTACATTTGGTTCTGTAGGTCACATTCCATTCGCTTAGGTTCATAGTCAATAGTTTCACAATCGTTCTAAGTTTATCAGTTCTCAAAGTCATATCAATAGGCATCATGTCATAGTCAACATAGTAGTTCCCAAATAAGTCTTACATGTAGGCATTCAGGTTCACAGTTATGCATAATATAAAGTTTACTATCCAGGACATTCAAACGAGCCACATACTCACAAAATCATGATCTCGATAGTCTAATCAATAGGAACAAGTAATATAACAATCATTCCGAGCAATGGTATATATGTATAAGTTCAAAGTAAATTAATGCTTAGATATTCATTCACAACAGTAAAGGTAACTGGAATAGCAGTTCTGGTGTTCTGAGTATTTCCTGGGACAAGTGCAAACACTCTCCCTTGATTAGTATTCTCTTTTATCATAAGAGGCCTCATCATTGGTACTGATCCAGCCGAGCTAGCAGTAGGTCTATTCACATTTTGTGCCGTCTAAGGACAATTTCTTACTATATGGCCCATTATACCACGCCTATAACAGGCTCCAGAAATTCGGTAACAAATTCCTCGGTGCTTTTTCCTACATTTGGGACAAGTCAGTGCGGAGCCGTTTCTTTGAGCGAGTTCATCTTGGCTAGATGTGTCTGGTTTCGATTTCTTATTTCTCGAAGATTCTTTATTCACATCAAAGTCTTGCCTTTTTCCCTTCCATTCAGAATTTCGGTTCATGTTAGCTTCAGACATCAATGCTCGGTCTAACACATCTACATATTTTGTTAGTTTTAACACATTAACCTTCTCTTGGATCGAGTTCTGGAGTCCTCCTTTGAATTTCCTTGCTTTCTTATAATCAATATCAACCATGTGAGGCACAAATCTTGCCAATTTGGTAAATTGAGATTCATATTCAGCCATTGTTTGGTTGCCTTGTTTTAACCGTTCAAATTTAGAAACTTTTTGATCTTGGACACATTGCGAAAAGTATTTTTCATAGAAGATTTCCAAAAATTTAGCCCAATTAATGTTTTTGTTTTCTTCTCGGATCAATATCCACCATCTTCTAGTATCATCATCTAGGGTAAATGCGGCTAGCAGAACTTTTTGTGCTTCGCTGCACGGGAAGATTACAAATAATTTTTCAATATTGAGAACCCATACCTCGGCTTTCAAAGGGTCAACTCCTCTATGGAATAGTGGTAGTTTCATTTTCTTAAATTCTTTTGTCAATGCAATAATCTGCTTGCATAGGCGGTGGCGGAGGTTCTTGTTGCACCAGTTGCTGCTGTTGTTGTCTTAAGGCTTCAACCATTCTTTCCAATTTGTCAAGTCGGGCTGTGGAAGATTCTTCCAGCTCATCCGCCCTTGTTCTCACCATGTTCTATATAAACCCTGATTATGATAAATACTGAAGTATATACAGATACACATCGGCATATTTGCACATAGGCACATATTCTCGTATTCATATTTCACATATCTTGGGTCACAATTAATCATATATTTAACAGATGATTGCATATAGAACATTTATCAAATAAATGCACATTTAACAATTGAATGTAATCCTTGATTCCATTATATAAACTCTTATTGCTCAAATGGACACGTGTGTGATATATATATATATAAGTCGTGCTCTGATACCACTTTATCACGACCCGAACCTCTCCCTATGGATTTAGACCGTAATCGGCTAGTAATTCCAGATTACCCAGCCTCAAAAACATAATTAATAGAATTTATAATACAATATACAGGGCCACAAGCGGAAGTAGAATATAAAAACTTGTCCATTGAGCTATGCATAGATGATATGATTAAAACATACATGTTACGTCTCACACCCAACAGAACATAAAAGATTATACATATCCAAGACCATTCAGAAACTGGCAAACTAAAAACCAAGGTTTATATACAGACTTGGTCTTACATGACCATCAAAAGTAAACAAAAGAAAATCAAAACAAAAGCCTTGTGTGTGAGGCAACCTTGGTTGACTCCAAAATCTTGGTAACCTTTTACAGTCTCACTAAGGTTGGGGCTGGATATCCCGCTGCTTACCTACATAAATATATATATATATACATATAAATGGAGTGAGCTGGAAGCTCAATGAGTAATCTCTAAGTAAAGTGGTTTAATGAATGAGTTCCATAACTTATCAGAGTAATTCAAAAGGTTCTTGTCATAACTAAAGCTTATTTCGAAAACATGTAATAGCAATTACAGTTACCAAACCTTTCATTAGTTGTCGCATTGCGAAGTGCCTGAAGGCTTTATTTTACTTGCCAAAATACCATACGGAACATTCATATTGAATGACTTCATTCGGAACACCCATATTGGTGACTCGTACGGAACATCACATTTGATGACTTACACAGAACACAATTTAGATGACTAATACAGAATGAAGAACATCACATTGATACATTGATGACTTATACAGAATACAGAACATCACAAGGATGACTTCTAATACAGAATGCAGAACACCACAATGATGGCTTATACAGAGTGCAAAATATCACTTTGATGCCATATACGGAATACAAAACATCACTTGATGACTTATACTTAATGAGTTCATACATAACGTCTTATATGTGCAGATTCCATACAGAACAATTACCATCGAAGTCATATAGAACAATCATCAAGGTCGACATCATACAGAATGTTTACAACGGTTCAATAACTTATACATAACGTCACTTATAGATCATAGAAAAAATAATGGTTGCCGAATGGTTAAAGCACATTTTCATGTAATCGTTCAAAAGGAAACTCATTCATTCTTAGCAAATCACATTTTCGGAAAGCTTATCTCATTTTACACAATTTGGAGTTTCAAACCATAGCTTAGTGTTTTAAAGTACTTGTTCGAAAATCTTGAATCGTATCTCATTACATACACAAGGTGTAGGTTTCATAATTCATTGCATAGTAAAACTACTTTCAAAGTAATTCGTACTAAAATACCGTTACAAAGACATTACTTACCTTGAGTGGGTTGTTGTCCTTCCATAATGTTCAAACTTAGAGGGGCGAATTACACTAACAGTCCCTATAGTTTGGGGCTCGTATCATTTTGGTTCCTAACTTTTCAATTGTGACACATTTGACCCTCAATTTTGAATCTTGTTCTAAATAAGGACAATTGAAGATACCATTGCTCAATTTTAAAGGCAAAGTCGTCAATTTGATAAAATATAAACTAATTTGACAAAAATAAATGACAAAAAAATATTTTTGAATTTTTAAAAATTATTTTTACCCACCAAAGATAAAATTGATAAATCTTTTACGCAATTATTTATTTATTTACCAAATTAACTTTTATTACGTATTTGGATGATGATCATGTAATATGTAGTTGTTAGGCTTTTAATGTGTAATCACTATATTTAATATATGAAATGTTTTTAGTTTTGATTTTTTTTGATTTAATGGATTGGTTTAATAATGATATCAAAGTTGTCGTCATATTTGAGTTTTGGAAAAATAAAAACTAATTTAATAAAAATAAAAACAACTATCTAATACATGACCATCATCCAAACACATAATAAAAATTAATTTGGTAAAAAAATATGTAAAAGATTTATCAATGTTACATAATTTTATCTTTGGTGGGTAAAACTTTTTTTAAAAATTCAAAAAAATCTTTTGACCTTTATTTTAATCAAATTAGTTTATATTTTATCAAATTGATGATTTTGCCCTTGAAATTAAGAAATGGTATTTTCAATTGTCCTTATTTGGAACAAGATTCAAAATTTAGGGTTAAATATGTCACAATTGAAAAGTCAGGAACCAAAGTGACACAAGCCCCAAACTATAGGGACCGTTAGTGTAATTTGCCCAACTTAGAGGCTTCAAACACACTTGTTCTTGCACAAACTTTGACCAAATCAAGCTAACCCTTCAATCTTTACACCTTTTCTCTCTAGATGAGAGCTCTCCCTCTCTCTCTACAATGTATAATTAGATTTTGAGAGCTCAAAATGAAGAAGAGTTGAGCTAAAATGAGTTTAAGGCTTAATAAATATAATTGGAGTGGCTTAATACAACAATCAACACATTAGACCAATTAAACACAACTTAATTAATTAATATGAATCAATTTGTGATCAAACTTGCGATAAAGTTCTAAAAATTCCAATTAGTCTAATCATATACTCAATTTTGGTTTCTGACTCCATTAAGGCCTTCAATTTCAGATTCAGAGTGGAAATCACAACAGATTTTCCTACGATCAACGGATAGTTTCCACATTGAAAATATATACTCAAATTAATAACATGGCATATATCACAATTAATAAATAACACATAATTAAATAATTATAATCATGATATGCATGTAGGGGTTGTTACATTCGGGCTGTCCTGCTCTCATCTTCGCGGGGTCATGTAGACACCCCATTTTTTACCGCCTCTACGACTTGGGTGCCTCAGGTTGATCACTCAATAATGAAAAGATACGTTGTACAAACGTTCAATTTTTTCAGCAAGAAGAGCTTCTAAATCCCAACCTTACACCCTATTTTGACCAAAACTACTTTAGACCATAAAACCCTATTTTTTCAAAATATTTTTCTAAATATGTCTACGACATTCCGAGACATGTATTTCGTTTAAAATATTGCACTTTTCGGAAAACGGAGTAAGGACCCATTGAGTCTTGAGTCATGCCATACTTGTTAGTGATGACAATGATCCAAGATTCGAGGTCAACAACTTCTTTTGATCAATATCATGATAGGGAGAGGGTTTTGTTAGTCTTTAGCTTTATTTATTAAGCTTTTGTCCCTTGATTCATAGACCATCATGCAATGAACTCGCACCAATTGATGGCTTATGAATCAGGCCTACCCCTTTTTTGATCTGTTCGATGATAAGAAGAGGCAGAGTGGACAAACATCCCCTAAGAATGTTCTGTTTGGTGTTCTGTTTCCTTTCTGTTGTAGCAAGAGAAACCCAAAATCAGTGGCCGGTCGGCCACCTATACTGTATGACCGTCTACTATTTCTGGTTAGCCTGTCACATTTTTCAGTCAAGTAGTGCCACTTTTCTCACAGAACAGAGCAGAGGCTGAGCTGAAAACAGTGCAATTTCTAACTGCAAAACAGAATCCTTTGGCAGCAAAACAGAGGCATTTTCAGAGAAGAAAATCATGTGCATGCATAAGCCATTCTCTCACTTCCCGGGGTTTGTTAAATAGTGAACTTGTAATTAATTAGTTGGAATAGCTAATTGACTTGGTGTTGTAATTAATTTGTTAGATTAATTAGTTAATTTTGTGTTGTAATTCTTTAATTAGCTAGAATAGTTAGTTAATTTTGGTGTTGTAATAATTAGTTAATTAGCTTAGCTAATTCATGTATTTGGACACTCTTGTGCAAGGGCGAAAATGTAATAACTTGTGTATGTCTTCCAACCCCTATTCTTTCTCCCTTTATTTTCTTTGCTTAGGATGGATAGCTTAGAACATCATGTTTCTTTTAGCATTTCCCATGTTTGCATCCATTTGTCTCGTATGCATACGAGGCTCGGTTCATCATTCTAAACAAACATTGTTGTTTATTATTTCTTTGAAAACGTGCTTAGACCGTATGCTATCAAATTGATTCACATGTCATGTTAGTTGCCGAGCCTATTAAATTGCATATTGCATGTGTTGCATTAGTCATTTGCATAGTTAAGATCATGCATTTTTCTAACTATTTTACTTGCTTTCGCACGCCTCAGAGTACTAGGTGAGCGTTTTTGCTTTAGCATATTGCATGTGTGTGATTGTTGCCATGTCAAGCATAATACCATGAGGCTAAATGCTTAAGTGATATACCTGTTTGAATGCCTATGAATGAAGGCTAATTGCTTAAATTGGGATGGTTTGATTAATGTAAACATGAACTCACTTTTTCAAGTGGTACATATTCAAGCGATTTTCGAAAACAAACATGAAATCAAAGTGTTCCAACTTTTACAAAATAGTCTATACTTGTGTGCAATACATAGTAAAAGTAGCTGAATAAATCGGAACAAGAGCATATAAGGTAAATAAGAATCACATCATGATTAGTAGAGGTCGATCTTTGATCGGGTGAGTGGGGTGCTTAACTCATGACTTTCCCCTCTCATACCTTAGTTCCCGAGCCAAGACACTTTGGTGATGATGGATAAGTGGCCTTTGGCACGAGTCTTGGGTTTCCTAAATTTTCCAAAAATATTTAGGTGGCGACTCTATAATGTAGCAAAGCAGTCCATTTTTGGCAGTTTGATTCAAAATTGATTTTTCAAAAGATTTGTCGGATTTGGACTCATTTGTGTTTATTTATTTCACATTGCACTTGTGAAATCAGATTTAGAACCATGGGAGTTCGAACTGTAGGGCTAATCGTATCCGAAAGGAGCACGAAAAGCAAGCTACAGTTTCTGGCGACTCTGCTGGCGATTTAGAGAACTTGACCTGAATTTCATGATGTGAAATTTTATCTATAATTATGTGTTCTTTGCATTGCATATTGCATTAGTTCTTTAAGTCACTGTGTTTGCTATCTGCTATTGCCAGACGGTTTGCTGGAGGCTTGCCTAAAAGCTTTCCAAAAGGTTGACCGGTCATGGGTTCTGCCATGTTGGGAACACAACCCTTAGATCTGGACTACCACTATATCACTTGATCCTCCTTTCGTTTCTCGGTGTTAGGTGTGAGAGGTACATTAGGTAGTCTTGTTGAGGTATGCCTTTTTGACCATTCATCCTAACTGCATATAGTAAAGCCATAGTGACTGTCCAACATCGGATAGGATGCTCACCCATATGTAGGATTTTGTGAAATTACTTGCTTGAAGTAGTGAAACCCTAGTTCATGCCAAAACTAGGACAGGGTAACCTTACCCCCTCATAGGGGTGCTTTAGCTTTCTTTAACTGGTATGTGCTTTACAATGAAACTGTACATGAATGTTCGTATCAGTGGTACAGTTGGTATCTATTCTAGGGCAGAATTAAGCGAGGAGTACAGTCACTCAGCTGTGATCATATATGTTCTAGTGAAATTAGGCTGAGGTGCTGTTTGTTTTCTCTTTTGCAAGGTAGTCTTGGAACTATAGCTTCAGAAGGCTCTGATATCCCCCAGGTACTTTGGACTCATGTCGATAGACTTCATCAGGTCAGGAATTTAGTTCAGAAGCAGCCAGTGTTTGCTTCGCTTTCACCGGTGACAAGACGAAGGAGAGCCAGATAGGGTTCACCAGTTCCACTGTTCCGACATTCACCAGTTAGATCACCTTTGTTTAGCTCATCCCGGGCATCTACTCCTATCATGGCTCAGACTCCGACAAATCTAGAGGATATATTGATCCGTCTTTAACAAACAGTAGATTTGCTCCAACAGGATATGACTCGACAAACTAAGGTCACTAATAGGTTGCAACAACAACAACAACAGCAGCCGGCTGCGGCTTCTGCTTCGCATACACCTAACGTGACTACTCCTATGCCCAGTACCACCGCCAATTCTGCTACAGCTCAGGATCCACCGGCTGAGGTGTCACTATTCTTCCCGTCTAGGTAGATCCTATCCCAGTCCAGATGCCTGGAGCTCTAGTTCACCAGACTGAGGTGTCTTTTGAGTTCGAGTTTGACCCGACCTTACTGAAAGTCAACAAACTTGAAAAACTATTCAAGAAGGCGCAGGGGGTTAGCTCAATTCCGGATATTGAGGATGGATATACTGAATCTGTCTTTACTTTGTTGGAGTGGTTCAATATGCCGCATATTGACCATTTCGATGGCTCTGGAGATCCAATGGTGTATCTGCGTCTATTTTTTGATATCCTACGACCAATGGGTTTGACCAGAATTCAGAAGCTGTCGCTATTTGGCAGGACCATGTCTGGTATAGTTACCATCTGGTATGCTAAATTGGAGGACTCTGTGAAACAGAGCCTAGCAGGAGTTGGCTGAATCTTTTGTTGCCCAATATTCTTACAACACGTAAATCGAGGTCACAACTCGTGATCTTGAGGCAATGCATCAGGAATCGAAGGAGGGTTTGTCAGAGTTTGTTATTCGATGGAGGGCAAAGGCGGCTATGATGGAAAATAGACCTCTAGAGAAAGAGCAAGTCCGTATAATTGTTAGAAATCTGCATGAAAGGCTATTGCAGAAAATGATAGTCCTCCCATTATTCAACTTTAAGGACCTCCATGAAATTGGGGTTCAAATCGAGGATGTCATCAAACAAGGGATCATTGTGGAAGGTAATGAGCCTATGAGAAAGCATGTTGTTCATGGTTCCAATGCTACTACTAGTGGTAGCACAACTGCGAAATGCTCAGAAGTAAACACTGTCACCGGTTTCATCAAAAACCCTTTTGTTGATAATAGCCACAAACCAACCACTTAAACTCAACCCCAAGCCCAAAATTTCCATTCTCTTTACATGAGTCTCTCTCAAGCCTTAAAACACTGCTAGAAAAAGGGTACCTAGAGCTTTTAGAACCCCAACCCCTTTCAAATCCTCTTCCACCAAGGCATGACCCTGCTAAATACTGTGTCTATCATCAACAACACGGTCATAATACAAACCGTTGCATCGGCCTCTGTCATAAGATTCAGGATCTTATTGACGAAGAGATCATAGCTCCACCAAAAAGACCTCAGGCCACCACTAACCCATTACCTCTACACCTCATCCTAATCCATACACTACTATCCACCTACAACCCCAACATATACATCACCCTGGCCTGTTTACCCAAGCCTGATGTGTTCATTCCAAAAAGTATGGACTTGTGTATGATGGATGCACTTGAACCCTAATCATCTCAAACCCCATCAAATACACCGCAAGCATCAATGGCCGAACCCACTAATTCTGAGCTGTTGAGCATGATTGAAGATCTTCAAAGAATTATGGCAGATTTAGCCTTTGGGATCTTGGTCCCATCATCGACCACATCACATGCCAAAAGTTTCACACTAAAAAGCTCCTCAATCTTTGGATGAGCTGCATTTGAAAAAGGCTAACCCAAAGCTATCTCAAGTCGAGGTAATGACATGTTGACAACAACTGGGCCTTGCCTCGACGTAGCCATCCAATCCCTTGGCAAAGCTGAAGCAAAGGGCAAGAACAAGGCCAGGGCAAGTATCGATCGTGATGCACATCTTCGGTGTGCTATTGAGACTTTGAAGGTCAAACGGCTGAACAAGCAGCAAGTGCTTGCAGTTGTTGCAAAGACTATAGATGACACGTTTGTCACTCAGGTTGGGAGCATTTTGAATTAAGGGGCAAGCTAGGGAAATGGATGCCATACCAGAAACACCCATTTCAGCTCCAATCTTACACTCGTAAGAGATCATCAAACCCAATCAACACCTGCTAGCCCTTCTGTCAATATTTGCAGGACTGGTAACCGCACATTCAATCCCTTTTTCATGACCTTATCCAAAGCTATCCAAATCCTCATAGGACAAGGCCATCTCAAACCCCTTGATTCTCGATCTCTCCCTGATCCCCTTCTAGCCAAGTATAATGTTGCCATGTACTACGCCTTCCATCAACAAACTGGCCATGACACTGATCGTTGTTTTCACTTTTGCCATGAAGTTCAAGATCTGATTGACAATAAGGTCATCACTCCACCGGGTCCTACAAATTCTATCGGCACTGAATCGATGAACTTGAGAGATAATGTGACTATGTGATCGGGGATGAACCACTTGCTAATGGTGCTCATTTTACTTTGGGCATGGTGGATGGCATGCACTGGTTTTAACAATATTGAAACTGTTATTTATTTTACTTTCTGAACTGGGTGTTGAGTCAGTCTTGTTGTGTCAGAGTTAAGCGATTCTGGGGGTGTTACCTCGGACATCAATGTCTTGTTTTGTTTGTCTTTTTCTTTTGCATTTGTTTCTATCACTGAGCCAGTTGAGCCGGAAGATCTGAATGAAATGGCAGTAATTTTCACCTCATTCTCTGTGCCTTTAAATCATTGCATTGACCAAAGTTTTTCAAAACATTTCTAGCACTGTGATGAAAACAAAGAGGGAGGAATTCCTCAGAATTTGCAAAATTTGATCAAACTGTAAGGAAGAGAGGCCTGCTAAGCCCTTAATGAATGAGATCATGTCTGTTAATGTGAGTACTGAGAAGGATTCTGGCTTGATCTAGATTGGTTCTACATTGTCTTCAGAAGAGCATGAGTGACTAGTCGCTTTATTAAAAGATTTCAAAAACTGTTTTGCGTGGTCCTACAAAGACATGCCTGAAATTGATCTTGAGATTGTACACCACAGGATCATTCTTAGCCTCAAGACTCGACCCCTTTTCTTTCAAAACTTTGATTCAGAATGTTCAAACGATCAACCAAAATATGAGGCTTGCATGGTCGGATTGGAAGCAACCCTTGAGCTAGGGGCAATCGGGTTGTATGTCATCAAAGGAAGTTTGCAGCCCTTGAACTAGGGGCAAAAAGGTTAGATATGCTCGAAGATTCAAAACTGAGTCATTTCTTAAGCCAATGGAGATTGGCAAGAAAGTCCAATCCTAGAATCTGAAAGAAGAAAATTTATTGTTAAAGGACAATCGAGTTCCTATCCACGACACTAGGGGCAAATTCAGACCTAATTGGATGGGCTCTTACATCATCAAGACTATTTAGTCAGGAACAACAGCTATTCTCGTGGATTTAGATGGCTTAGAGATCCTACGGCCAATCAACATGGACAAGCTAAACTTTTCTATCCTTGAGAGGCTCGTTGGGCTAAAAACCTGGAAGGGCGACCTAGACAAAAGTTAGAGCAAGAAAAAAAAAAGGAACAAAAAAGAAAAAACAGAAGCAAAAAAAAGAGAAGAAAAGAAAAAAGAAGAAGAAAGAAAAATGAAAAGAAAAAAATATAGCTCGCAAGGTTGAAAACCCAAAAGGACGGCTTTGGCAAAAGTTCGAGTGTAAAAGGAGAGTGTTTATACCCGAGTGCATCTTACCCCGAGAACTACGTAAGGCCTGATTCCCATCTTTAGGATCCGTAGGCAATTTCATCCTGAAGTTCGGCCCCAACTATTTTCGGCTTGCTGGTCTCATCCATGTTGATTGGCTTGTTCAACTTGGCTATCCTATCCATGTCCAATTGGCTCATTTTCATTCAAATTCGGTTGTCCTATTCCGTTAGAAGACTCAGCTGCAAGACAATTCAAGTTCAGATCTGAGATTGTGCATCTCAAGAGTCAATTCTACGTTGGTTGAGCAGTGGCCATTTGCAAAAACAGTTTTTGAGGATTTTTCATGAAGTTCACTAATTTTCTCAGAAATTATTCAATTTTTTCCAAAATCGGACCATTTCTTGGACCCAAAAAAAGGAAAATTTTTAGTGTTCATAGCCTGACTTGCATGATTTCAAAGCAGAAAGTCGAACAAGCATGTTAATCTAATTCTCATGTTGGTCAAAATTGTTTTAGCAGAAGCCAAATACACAAAATATAGTCAAAGTGATGAACTAGGGACATAGTCAAGTTAGGTATTTTTTTTTTTATCTTTTCCCCATTTGTCAATGCACTCACCAGAAAGGGCACAACTAAAGCTAGCAGCAGGGGGCCACAAACTTCTCATCCTCTGAATAGCGAGGTACCAAGCCAAGTGCAAACCATGAACTGGAAATGGAACAAGGTATTCCACCTCCTCATTTGGATGAGTCTGCTCATGCCCGAACTGGTGCCTGAACCGGAATGAAAAATGCCAATCAAATGTATACTCGGCCGGCAAGACATGCTGTAACTCATCTCGGTAAAAGTTAAGCCAGGGGCATTACTAAGCGATGTCAGTTGTAGATCTGTTGCATATCCAACTACACCACAACCCCTCTGTGGGAGAAGCTCACTAGTTGTGAGAGAAAGAAGTAGAATCTAGCAGAGTACTAGGGGCAAGGGTCCATAACTTTCAGCTTATCCATTAACCACCCCGGGGAGATATAAAAAAATAAGAGAGATTAAAGAATAGAGAGATGTGCGCTGAGAGAAAAAGTAAGGAAAGGACTTTTCAGAGAAAATAGAGATTGAGGGCCAAAGTGATGTGAAACAATACCTAGAGAAGCAGTTGGCTCATCGTGAACCGAGAGGTCTTCCACCAGTGGAAAATATCCAAGTGTTGTGTTTGTTGTTTTTGTTTGTTTCAATTCTTGTTTTGAGTTGTTTTGCATATAAATAGATGTGTTTAGGTTGTTTTACTTTGCTTTTCCTTTGTTGAGTCGTTTTGACTTTGGTCAGTCATAGGCTCAATACCCGGTTAAGAATTCATTCTCAGTTTTAATTCCAAAAAAATAAATCGTTTTGCGCTCCGACTGCCGTGCCATTCCCAACATGTCATGAAAAATAGGATTCTTTCTATCATAAACTACAGGGTCCAACCTAGGTCAAAAGAGAGAGCAATAGAACAAGGACCTATCTGAAGCTACATAGTTTTTGGATTGCAAAGCAAAAAAGAAAAAGAGGAAAAATTGGAGCATTTGAGTTTGTTTCAACTTCAATATTTCCTGAGTTTGCATTCCGGATGCACCTTTTCAGACCTTGTCATTTCTTTGAAGTATAAGTGTACCTCAACCTCAAGCTCAAGCCTGCTTCAAGCCAGAATGGTGATCAAAAGTGCTATCCCTGAAATACCATTCCCTATCAGAGGCAACTTGGTTGTGTTTGCAATGAGTTCCCAGGAGACCAACTGGGACGGTGGAAACTAGAGTTCGAATGGTGATGCCTAGAACACAAAGGTTTGGAATTTCTGAGACTAAAGTCTGGTTTAAATACCCAGGGGTGTATTCTCAACTTGAAATCTATATGGCAGCCCCATAGGTTGAGGTAGCGTGTATGTGCCTCAATTCTGGATACTGAACCAACCTAGTCTGTCACCCCGTTGAAGAATAGGGAAAATTGTAAATATGATTAGGAAGAAAAGCGGCATCCGTGGCTTCTATATGCAGATGTTACCCCTTGTTAGCATTTGAGGGCCTTTAAACTGTGAGTTGAAGGTAAGAGTTTGGAAAACACAAGAGGGAGATCCCCGTCAGAGAAGAGCAGTTCATCACTACTCACCCCATGAGGTGCTTTTTACAGCGCCGTTTTGTTTGTTTATTGCATTCTCCAAACATCATGCACTACATTGCTTGTTACATGTATCATATCATCACACTTATTGCATTCGTGTGTTATCTTGTATTATTTCTCCTTTTTCGCTGGAATGCGTTTTAGGATCATTGTCCATCGGGGCTTTTCTCAGGGTGTGCAGGAATGCAACCCTGAGTGGTTTTTTTCATCTTCTCACAATTTCAGCGTGGTTAGAGTATCTTAGGATGTGTGAGCAGCGACCCTGAGCGGTAGGACCTCTTCTCACAATTTCAGCGTGGTTAGAGTATCTCAGGACGCGTGAGACGCGACCCTGAGTGGTAGGACCTCTTCTCATGATTTCAACGTGGTTAGAGTGTTCCTTTCCTGACACGATTTTAGCATGTTTGGAGTTTATCTTAGGGTGTGCAGGAATGCAACCCTGAGCAGTTTTCTTCATTTTCTCACGATTTCAGCGTGGTTAGAGTATCTCAGGACGTGTGAGACGTGACCCTGAGCGGTAGGACCTCTTCTCATGATTTCAGTGTGGTTTGAGTGCTCTCTTCCTCACACGATTTGAGCATGTTTAGGATTTGTTCTTCCTCTTCTCACGAGTCTAGCGTAGTTGGAGTATGTCACCCTATTCATCTACTATATTATCCATTACATCCATTACATTATACCATTTTATTATTTGCACCATTTCCATGTTAAGCTTAGTTTGGCATGTGCTCATATTTTTCCCTCGTTGAAACATGGTTCTGTCATGTGTAAGTACCCCTGTTGCGTTGAGGCCAGTATTGAGGATGTTAACACCTTTTTTGTGTTAGAAGTGGTTTGTTTTGTGTCCCTACCTTTTCTAGGTAAGATGTGGTTTGGCTTGCGCCCCTTATTCACTGCATCCATTGCATCATACTCTATCTTGTTGCATCCATCCTTTTCGCGTAGACACGTTTAGGATCATTATCATCCCATTGCATTGTTATTTCCCAGTACATCTTTCCCCAGCAGATCATTTCTCACTTATATCATACCACCCAATTACTTATCCTCTTTTTTCAAAAGACATAGTTTTGCATGTGCTCACATTCCTTTCACGTTAAAACATGGTTCTGTTATGTATAAGCACCCATGTTGCGCTGAGGCTAGTATTAAGGGTGTAGGCACTTAGCCTGTGTTAGGCGTCGTTTGGCTGTACTCACTTTTTTTCTATATAAAACGTAGTTTGATTTTGCATCTCCATCCCTTTATGATATTTGTGTAGAAGGCACTGCTTGTGGTTCGATTATCTTGTTGAGTTGCACTGTATATTATTTGCATCCTGCCCCTAAAGTACGCTGGTTTGATTCTTTGCAAAGGGATACGTAGGCAATCCTCGGAATCAACCAACTGCATTTGCATTTTGTTTGTTTGCTCAAGTCTTACGGCCTTGTCAAAATGGGTCATTTTCAGGCATTGACATTCACTAATGTCATTTCATGACTTCGAACTCTGTCAAAGAGGGGCGACTATAGACACCCCATTTTTTATCGCCCCTAAAACTTGGGTGCCTCAGGTTGATCACTCGATGATGAAAAGATACGCTGTACAAACGTTCAATTTCTTCAGCAAGAAGAGCTTCTAAATCCTAACCTTACATCCCATTTTGACCAAAACTATTTTAGACCTTAAAACCCTCTTTTTCAAAATATTTTTCTAAATGTGTTTACGATGTTTCGAGACTCGTATTTCGTTTAAAATATTGCACTTTTTAGTAAATCGAGTAAGCACAAAGTGGAAATAAATAGAAGGGAGGTGAACTCATTGAAAAATCTTAAAAAACATCTTATTTATAGGTTTGGAGTTGAAGGAAATAGGAAGGGAGGGAAGAACACTAGTTTAGGAAAAGGTCGGACATCAAACCGTTAATAAAGAAATGACCAGCCTTCAATAAATTAGGCATATCTCTTTTCACACTTATAATTTAGATGTGATGCCACCACCATTGGAAAGTAGACTTTTGGGCCTTCAATTTAGACTCAAGAATCACCTAAAACCGAGTTCGGATGAAAGAGATATACCTATTTAAAGTCGGGCATGGGAGTAAATTTTTGTGGCCAGCCAACCACTAAGTGTACGGCTGGCCAATTGTGAAAAATTAGGCCATTTTGAGTGGTTTGGCCAGCCAATTTTCCCCATAGGTCAATTTTGAGTGTATAGCCATCCACTGAAGGTGGCTGGCCGGCCAGTTGTTCCAGTAGAGCAGATTTTTGCAGATATTTGTTGCCAGCTCTTCCCACAGGTGCATGCACTGCACCAGTTGTCTATATACAGATATTTCTGAGGTAGTAACATGTTTTTCTATATATAGGAGACCTTCCCTCTTGGTTTTAAGGTTAGAAAAAATTATCAAAGGCCAAAAACTTGCATAGCACACTCTCTCTCTATACTTCCTAAACCAAAAATTTAACTCTTCTTACCGAGGTTCTTGAGCTCAAATCTCAGTTCTTGAGAGTGAGAACTTGTTGGTTGTCAACAAAGGAGTTACCTCTCTTCAAGAGGTATAATTTTGAGCATCTCTACACTACTTCTCTCCTATCTTTTCTTGCTATTTTTGACCTGTTTTTATACTATTTTTATGGGTTGAAACTTGTGGCTTAGAGTGATCTAAGGTGGAGGGGTTAACCATCCTTCTTTAAACCTTGTTTTCCAAGCTTTTGCCCTTGTGTTTCCCATCTCTTCCTTAACTTCTTTTTTCAGCTTTTTACCACTGATTTTCAAAGTTTTTTAGAGACTAAAAATGTTGTTTTGAGGTCCAAAAAATGGAGGGGTTAGCCACCTCTCCTTATGCTTGTTTACTAGCTCAATTTCTCCATTGTTGTAGCTAACTTTTTCAAGCTTTTCTCTTAGAATTCCGACACTGTTTTTAGCTATTTTAGGACTATTTTAGGTTGTTTATTTCATTTATGCTTTGTATAACATGCTTGTGGTGTAGTGGTCCTTATAGGTTTGGTGGTTTAGGCCTTAGATATCAACCTATTTGAGTTAATAGCATTTATTTCATACTTTCCATACTTGTGATCACACATAAACACCTCTGCACCCTTCCCTCTTTCTTGGCTTTTTATTTCTTTGAGAGTTGCTTCAAAATGAGTGTTGTTTAAGCTTGAGAAGAGACCTTGTGTTTAATGGTTTAATCTCTTCGGAGGTTGATTACCAAAAGCATGATCTGTCTCTCATGCTTAAAACAATCCTTTGTTTGATACTTCTCTCCATTAGTGGACTTAATCTTCATTTTTGAACTAAATCGACTAATAAATAGAAAGGTAATTAAAAGAGGTCATAAAATGAACTAAAATTGAACAAGATAAGAAAATCAACTTAGGTTCAATCAGACGTTAATTGAACCCATTGAGTCTTGAGTCATGTTATACTCGTTAATGATGACAATGATCCAAGATTCAAGGTCAACCAATTCCTTTGATCAATATCATGATAAGGAGAGGGTTTGTTAGTCTTTAGCTTCATTTATTAAGCTTTTGTCCCTTGATTCATAGACCATCATGCAATGAACTCGTACCGATTGATGGCTTAAGAATCAGGCCTACCCCTCATTTGATCTGTCAGATGATAAGGAGAGGCAGAGTGGACAAACACCCCCTGAAAATGCTTTGTTTGGTGTTTTGTTTCCTTTCTGTTGCAGCAAGAGAAACCCAAAATCAGTGGCCGGCCGACCACCTATACTGTACGGTCATTTACCATTTCTGGCCAGTCGGCCACCTTTTTCAGCCAGGTAGTGCCATTTTCCTTACAGGACAGAGCAAAGGCAGAGCTGAAAACAGTGCAATTTTCTGACTGCAAAATAAAATCCTTTGGCAGCAAAATAGAGGCATTTTGGGGGAGAAAATCATGTGCATGCATAAGTCATTCTCTCACTTCTCGGGGTTCGTTAAAAGTGAACTTGTAATTAATTACTTAATTTTGTGTTGTAATTCTTTAATTAGCTAGAATAGTTAGTTAATTTTGGTGTTGTAATAATTAGTTAATTAGTTTAGCTAATTCATTTATTTGGACCCTCTTATGCGAGGGTGAAAATGTAATAACGTGTGTATGTCTTCCAACCCCCGTTCTTTCTCCATTTCTTTTCTTTGCTTAGGATGGATAACTTAGAACATTGTGTTTCTTTTAGCGTTTCCCATGTTTGCATCCATTTGTCTCGCATGCATACGAGGCTCGGTTCATCATTCTAAACAAACATTGTTGGTCATTATTTCTTTGAAAACGTGCTTAGACCGTATGCTATCAAATTGATTCACATGTCATGTTAGTTGCCGAGCCTATTAAATTGCATATTGCATGTGTTGCATTAGTCATTTGCATAGTTAAGATCATGTATTTTTCTAACTATTTTACTTGCTTTTGCTCGCCTCAGAGTACTAGGTAAGCGTTTTTGGTTTAGCATATTGCATGCGTATGATTGTTGCCATATCAAGCATAATACCATAAGACTAAATGCTTAAGTGATATACCTATTTGAATGCCTATGGATGAAGGCTAATTGCTTAAATTGGGATGATTTGATTAATGTAAACATGAACTCACTTTTTCAAGTGGTACATATTCAAGCGATTTTCGAAAACAAACATGAAATCAAAATGTTCCAACTTTTGCAAAATAGTCTATACTTGTATGCAACACATAGTAAAAGTAGCCTAATAAGTTGGAATAAGAGCATATAAGGTAAATAAGAATCACATCATGATTAGTAGAGGCCGATCTTTGATTGGGTGAGTGGGGTGCTTAATTCATGACCTTCCCATCTCATACCTAATTTTCCGTGCCGAGACACTTTGGTGATGACGGATAAGTGGCCTTTGGCATGAGTCTTGGGTTTCCTAAATTTCCCAAAAATATTTAGGTGGCGACTCTGTAATCTGGCAAAACAGTTTATTTTTGGCATTTTGACTCAAAATCGATTTTCCAAAAGATTTGTTTGATTTGGACCCATTTGGGTTTATCTATTTGATATTGCACTTATGAAATCAGATTTAGAACAACGGGAGTCCGAATTGTAGGGCTAATCGTATCTGAAAGGAGCATGAAAAGCAAGTTACAGGCCGCCATGGTATACTGGTGTCTCTGGCCTTGCTATCAACTCTAACCAGCAGGCTTTGGGGCCTGTTATTAGTGCCAAGCTAGTGAGCTTCGGGGCTTACTATCAATGCTGAGCTAATAATGACTTTGGGGGTCTGCTATCAGCCCTAGGCTAGTAATGCCTTGTGGCCTGCTATCAGTGTCGAGCATTAGCCTCTACCTGTGGAGGGGAAACTTCTCTCAAAGGCTGCTATCACCTTGCTGAAGTGTTCCCTCCGCAAGTTAGTTGCGACGATTGTAGTTGTTGCAGCAGCTATTTCCTGTGAAAAGTTCAAATGGCGGCACCGACAATACTAGAGATGGTGGCGCCAATAAAGTACCTCCGCAACTTGACCGCTACAAGTGTTGCCTCCACAACTTAGTTGCTCTGGTTTTCTCTTTCCCTCAACAACTTCAAATGGTAGCATCGACAATACTTGAGATGGCGGTGCCGACAATACTAGGAATGGCAGCGCTGAGACAAAGTGCCTCAGCAATTTGACCATTGCAAGTGCTACCTCTGCAACTTGACTTAGCCATCCATGGAGTTTATTCGGACCCTTGGTGGATTGGACCTGTTTTGGCTCACTGTTGGCCCACTTTGCTTGGGGTTTGGCCCATTGTAGTTGGCTTTTTGTTGATTTTCAGAGGGGTTTAGTCTTCTCAAGTATGATAGCCCTACAGTTCAAACTTCCATGGTTCTGAATCTGATTTCACAAGTGCAATGTGAAGCAGTGAAAACACAAAATAGTCCAAATCTAGCAAATCCTTGAAAATTTGATTTTCAATCAAAAATGCCAAAAATGGACCGCATTGCCAAATTTCAGAGTTGCCACCTAAATATTTTTGGGATATTTAGGAAACCCGTGACTCGTGCCAAGGCCACTTGTCCATCATAACCAAAGTATCTCAGCTCGGGAACTTAGGTATGAGAGGGGAAAGTCATGAATTGAGCACCCCACTCACTCGATCAAAGATCGGTCTCTACTAATCATGATGTGATTCTTATATACAGTATATGCTCTTGTTCTAATTATTATGCTATCTTTACTATGTGATGCACACAAGTATAGACTAATTCGCTTACTTTGGAACGTTTTGATTTCATGTTTGTTTGAAAAGAGTTTTGAATATGTGCTACTTGAAAAAGTAAGCTCACATGTACATTAATCAAATTATCCAAACTTAAGCGAAAAAAACCTTTATCCATAGGTATTCAAGAGATATATCAACTAAGCACTTAGCCTCATGGTAAACATGCTTGTTATGGCAATACAAACATACATGCAATATGCGAAAGAAAAAACGCTCACCTGGTACTCAACCGAAGCAAGCCAAAATAGAAGAGAATAGTTAGAAAAATGCATGCTTTAATATTTAAGTGACTAAATGCAACACATATAAAATGCAACTAATAGGTCCAGTTTGTTAACATGACATATGACTCAACTCAAAGCATGCGATAACGCACGTATTCAATTAAGTAGAAAATGACAACAAAGTTAGAATGATGAACCGAACCAAATGCATGTGAAAATGGGTACAAGTCATGGTAATGACATGAAGATGTAAAGCATGATGTTACCATTAGAAGCATATAAATAAAAGGGAGAAAGAAATAGGGGTTGGAAGACATACACAAATATTACAGGTGCACCCTCATACAAGAGGGTCCGAATGAATGTCCTAATGAAATTAAATATTACAACACCGTATCAATGAACTAAACTAACTAGTTATTACAAATTTGAAGGAATTTAACTAATTAATTGCAACACACTAATTATTAAATCTAATTTAAAGGACTCGCGCGGGAAGCGAGGAACCACATGCAACCGAGAACACCCTCCCGAACACTCCTCTATTTTGCTGCCAGATTCTATTTTGTTCGTAGTGAGAAAATAATTCTATTTTTGCCTCGGCTTCTACTCTGTTCTGTCATGAAAATGACACTATTTGTACAAAATAGGGTGGTCGGCCGGATGGAAGGGTGGCTGACCGGCCACTGTTTTTAGGTACTACCTTATTGCCACAAAATTGAAACAGAGCAAAAACAGAGTGTTTCCAAAGGATGTTTATGCTCTCTGCCTCTTCCTATCATGAAACTGATGAAGGAATGATTAAAATCGGTCCACAAATCATCAATTGTTGCAAAGTTGTTGCGTGATGATCTATGAACCAACAGGACAAAAAGATCAATGAAATAAAATGAAAGACTAACAACACCTTTTTCCTATCATGGAGTCACCTCAAGGAAAGGAGTGGACATTGCTCCTTGAACCATTTAACGTCACTAAGGAGTATATAATGAGTCAAGGCGCAATAGGTTTAATATAATGTCCGATTGAACCCAATTTGATTTTATTACATCTTTTACCACTTTTAGTTCAATTTTATTAGCCCTTGTTATTACCTTTCCATTCTTTATTCATTTTTGTCCAAAAGTGATAGCTATGTCCACTAAGTGAAAAAACCAATAAAGAAAAGTGTCAAACAACATGTTGTGCTTAGCATGAAAGAGATGTAATGCCTTGATAATGAACCTCCGAAGAGATTAAACCATTAAGCATGGAAAGTCTCTTTTTCATGCTTTGAACAACAACTAAGTGTTTAAGACAACTCTTAAGAAAAGAAAGGAGGGAGGTTGTAGAGATGATTAGGCAAAGATGATTATCAAAGTGAGACTCTTTACATGAAAAATAAGGAATGAAAACCTATCAACTCAAACAAATTGGTGTCTAAGGCCTAAACCCCTAAATCCATGAGGACTTTACAACACCACAAGCATGCATTCAAGGCATAAAGTAAATAAACAATGAAAACGGCCCCAAAACAGTACAAATAGTGCTGAAATTGTTTGAAAAAGTGAAAAAAAAACAAGCAAAAATAAGAAGGGAATAAAGCTAGTAAGCAAGCCTAAGGAACGATGGCTAGCCCCTTCACTTTTGGGACCTCAAAATCACATGTTTTAGCCTCTAAAAACTCTGAAAATAAGTAGCTAAAAGTTGAGAAACAAGTGGGTAAAAAAAAAAAGGATTCAAGCCATGGGATAAAGTTCAAGAAAGGGTGGTTAACCCCTCCACCTTTGGTAGCTTTTTAATTACAAGTTTTAACACTTGAAAATAGTCCAAAATAGAGTATAAACACCAAGAAAAAAAAAAGAGGATAGAAGAGTAGGCAAAAGATGGCAAGAGTTATACCTTTGAAGAGAAGACACTCTTTTGTTCACAAATCACAAGGTATTCACTCTCAAGGGCTGAAATTTTAGCTCAATAATCTCAACAAGAAATCTCAAAATATTGGTTTAGGAAGTGTATGTATAGTGTATATATATTGCAAGATAGAGAGGGAGAGTGTTTGGTAAGTTTTAAGCTCTTAGCAAATTTTCTAACCTAAAACCATAAGGGATGGTCATCTATTTATAGAAAAATAGCTTCCTTTGTCGAAAATATCTGTATTGACCTAGCTGGTGTAGTGCACACACATAGGGGGGATAGCTAGCAGCAAATATCTATCTGTTGAGAAACATGGCTAGTAGGCCATGTAGGGGAACGACCGGCCACTAAAAATTAGTCTGCTGGCCATCTGTTGGCCAGCAGGCCTCTGAGTGGTCAGGCTAGAAAAAAAAAAAAGGTTTTAGTCTAAAGGAGGTGTAAGGTTTTAGGCTCTAAAACTCAAAATCGAAGCTTCTTTCTGAAGAAATTGAACGCTTTCTACAGCATGTTATTTCATCATCGAGTGTTCAATCTGAGGCGCCCAAGTCTTAAGGGCAATCAAAAATGGGGTGTCTACACCCATACTCCTTTAATCATTCCTGGTCGCCTAATAGGGGTGACTTCTGCACTTAGGTCCATACTTAATTTCGACCCCAATTTCTGACCCTATACATTTGCCCTCTACGCGCGTGGAGAACATGTGTCTAGTTTCCCGTGTGTGTATAATGTTAGGCTTCAAGTGAACCTCAATAGTAAAGAGCCTTGGTAGTTAAATCAGTGTAAGTTCAATTTCCCTATATAACTAGTTCTTGTATGAGAGTGGTTCAAGTAGCAGTGGTTGCTGCACCTTCTGAGGTTCATGTTTCACCGTCTAGGAAAAGACTTCACAAGGTACTGTAACACTTAGAGTGATGTTTCTTCACTTAGTATTCCTTTGACTTTGGTTGCATAAGTGTGTCTTTTTTTGTCTAGGGCATGTTCATCTCAGAAAGGGACCACGTCTCTACTATTCCTCTCTTCGGTTCAGGAGGCCCATTAATAGCTGTTAGACTTTCTTAAGATTCAGACGATGATGATCTTCACATTGCTTCACAGGTCACTAGACCAAGAGCCCGCATGCTAGTACTTCTTGACATAGAGGAACAGCCAGTTGCTGAGGCTCAAGATATGGAAGAAGACTAGGTTGACCTGCCCATTGGGAGTGGTGCTATTGAGTGCCAAGTCCCAACAATTATGCAAGTCGCAGAGGGTAATCTAGCTGCTGAGGGTGCCGAGGACCCAGAGGTTCTAGACCCTGTTGATCCTATTATTGTTCTAGACCTTTCTGTTCATTTTGACCACTCTTCTGTTGGTGATGAAGACTTTGTGCCTAAAACCCCCAGGGAGGAGCATGTAACAAATGAGCCACTTGAAGTAAAGCCACCCTATATAGAAATTGCTTCTGGGGATTCATCTCACTCTGTTGAGTCTCTTCTTGCTCGCCAGACTATAACTTCTGCCACCCAAGTTGTTGAGGGATATGAAGGTGCAACGTTTATTCCCAGCATGGAGCCTCCGTGCTTGGTCCATCTTGCAGAGGTGGCTATTAACTTAGTGACTGCTACTGTTACCGTTACTGCGGGTACTTCTGATCCTGTGGCCTCAGTGATTTCTGAGCAACTTGCTGATCTTTACCCCACTCATTTGCTTGAAGTGCTAGCTAATCTTGGGGGCTTGCAGGACTTTTTTGCAGGGATGGACAACACTGTTGTCCTAGATCTGAATGTTGGGGACTGTCACATGGATGACCTATTTTCAGACCGACAAGGTGGTGACAGTAGTTTCGACTTCTCTAGTGAGATTAGTTTGCCTGGTCACCTTTCAATATTTGTTCATTGCAATGTCGCTACAAATACTGGACAATCTTTTTCAAGGGAGGTGTGTCGGCCTCAGACTTTTGGTCGTTCTGCAAGCCTTCCTCCTATAACCCAAGCCGGTGGTTCATGGAAGAGTCTACCAGGCCTTCCGCAAAGGTCTCTTTCATGAACTATTGGGTATTGGCTAAGGCTGCCCCCATATTTGTCTACATCCAGGCGTTACATTCTAACACCTTTATTGCTTTTAATGTTCCAGGCTCAATGGTGCAAACGACATTACTGGAGTCTTTCGTTGGTTTTGTTCGCGATCTTGCCACCAAGAGGGTTATAACAACTTTAGGCAAGTTTGTGAAAGGTGCGTAGGCAAACCTCAGCGGGTTTGAGATGAATGGCCTGAACTTGTCTTGGATGAAGGGAATGCTCTAGGTGGTTGATGGATTCCTTGAGCATGCCAACAACATAGCCATGATTGTTTCTTTGGAGGCGACCATCAGACATTGCAAGGGAGCCTTAGAGCAACATTGCTAGAACCTGGCTCGGTTCAAGGAGAAGGATTCTGCTTGACAGACTCCTTGATGAAAGGTCTGATATGATGTCGTTTTCCTTTTCCTTTTTCTTTTTCTTGGTCACAACTTCTTTTCAAACATTGTAATCATGTTCTAGAAGTTTGACTTTATGAAAAGTATGGATGTTTGGTAGTACTTCTGAGTTGAATTTCATTTCATTGCTTTATTTACATAGCCTTTTTGCATAGCTTCTAAAGATAAGAAAAACTCTTGCCATGAACAAAACTTCATCATGACTAAATCCCCGTTTGGGGAGTGGCTAAATTAGCCAATTAGCCAAAAAGTTACCTTTTTAGCCAAAAAGCCAACAACCCATACCAAAAAGTTAAAGATTCTCTTTTCTCTCTACTTTTTGCACAGCTTTTCGTAATTAGCCAAAAAGTCATTCCAAACATACAAGTTTGTTTTACCTACCTTTTTAGCCAATTAGCCAAAAAGTTACTAAATTAGCCTGTTCCCAAACGAGGCCTAAGTCTTTACATGGATAAAATTTCACTGAGTATGGAAAACTTTCTTCACACTACGTGCTAGGAAATATTAACAAAGACTTAAAATTGTTTGTTAATGAAAATAAGGAAAATATTCCATTATATACTTGTCATTTATAGGATCAATTTTGAATCCATCATCTATCATCACTAACTTGTAGTACCTATTGCTACTTGCCTCAGTAACTTCGTAAGGGCCTTCCCATTTTGGTGAGAACTTGGGAATTGGCTACCCCTGTATGATTGCATCCACTGTTTTCCACATGAGGTCCCCCTTTTTTGAACTTCCATTCTAGATAGATTGATTGTAGGCATGAGCTATGGACTGATGGTATTTTTCCATTACTCACGAGGCTCGATCTCTTCTTTCTTCGGCTGCCTCTATATCGCTTCTTCTAGTATGTGGAACCAAGTGTGCTGACATAACCATTCTTGTTGACGGTATTGCCAACTCAATTAGTAGCACGACCTTAGACCCATACACCAATTAGAATGGGGTTGTCTGAGTCGGCTTCCTTTTTGATGTTCTGTATACCCAAAGTGCTATGGGGATCTGTTCAGACCAAGTGCCCCTAACTTCATTCATCATATTGCTCAATATTTGGATAAGGGTCTATTTAGTTGCCTTAGCTTGTCTATTTCCTTGGGGGTAATATGAAGTGGCCTTGTGGTGCTTGATTCGATAAGTGTCTAGCAGCCTTTCCACATGACGGTTCACAAAAGGAGTTCCGTTGTCGAATAACACCACTTTGGGTATGCCAAACCTACAAATGATGCTTTCTTTGATGAAGTTGGCTACTCCTGTGCCATCTCCCTTTCTCATTTTCATGGGCTCTACCTATTTGGTACTAACTTCAATCGCAACAAGTATCTATCGATAACCTTTGGACTTCTGTGTTATAGGGCCTATCAAGTCAAATGCCCAAGTACGTAATGGGTAGGGAGTCTTAACATTGTGCAGCTTAACTGCTAGCACATGTATCAAATTTCAAACTTTTGACAAGACTAGCACCTCCTTACAAAATTCTTAACGTCCTCCTCTATCATCGGCCATTAATAGTCGAGGTGAATAAGATGCTCATATAGTCGTTGCTCTCTTTGATGCTCCACTTTGTGGGCTCCTTTCGACACTTCATTTGCCTCATCTTTCGACAAACATGCTAAAGGTGCCCTTTCAAAGCTTCTTCGGTACAACTTCCCTAGGTCAAGGAAGAAGCGGAGGGCCCGCCTCTTAACTTTGATTGCGTCGACTCTGTTCCCAGGCAGTGTGTCATTTTCAAGAAAGTCAATGTATGGCTGTCTCCATTCCTCATTGCTTAAGAAATGAGCTTATTCTTTTTTAGGATAGGATTGATACTTTGACATTAGGAAGTAAATATACTTCTTAGAGTTTTTCAATTTTGATTAAGATGTAGAAATATGTTATAATACTATACATGTTATCAAGCAATAGAATCTTTATTAAAATTATCACAATTTGCAATATTTTGATATTAATAGCACTAATAACCAAGCCAATTATATCTGAATATTTTAACTTCAATATAAATTTTTTAATTTATTATTTATTGCAGCATTGATATGCTTATATATTTGATAGTTTAAATGATTGTTTTTTTGTAGCCTATGTAATCGTATAATCTATATATATATAGGGAATTTCTATGGTATACACTCCTCAAAAGGTGTGTACTATATGTACCCTATTATGTATTTTTGTGGTAAATTTTACGTATTTCTCTTGGTAGAGTTACGACAATTTGTGATTCAAAAATGAAGTTACGTATTTTGTGTTAATGTTACAATTTTTTTTATTCAAACATTTTCTAACCAAAAAATGTATAACATCACCACAAAAACATATAATTTCATTTCTAAATTTTAAATTATCGTTACTCTACCAAGAAAAATATGTAGCATTTACCATAAAAATGCATAACATGGGTGCATATGGTACACACCTTTTAAGAGTTGTATACCATAGCATTACCCATATATATATATAACTATCATTTGATACATGTTATTAGATAATAAAAGTAACATACATATTAATTAAACATCTTGATTAAGAAATTGGTTAATGTCTGATAATTTCATAATGAAATATCAATGAAATGGTATATTATCGTCGTGATCAAGTATGTGTATAATTGTTGTATCATCAGTAAAATACATATTATAATAATAAGATATCAACTTGAATTTCCTATCAGCCAATGCAATGTGAACTCCATTAAAATAATATTTTTCTTCTTCAATTAGATGCTCTTTAAAGTAATCAACTTCCTCAAAATATACAGTTCCTTCTATAGTGAAATTACGGAGTTCAAATAGACTAAGCCTAAAGGGGGGTGAATAGACTATCCAATTAAAAATTCGATTATAAAGTCCAATCTTAGTTGACTAAACAGATTAACACATGAATAAACAATCAATAGATGAACATGATATAATGTGAAAAACCCAAAAATGTGAAAATCATGGTCCCACCACTCAATGAAATCCACTAAGATCCAAGAATACAAAAACAAAGTCAAGAGGACTTACAACCTTCACCTAGGTTTGCCTAACACAATGACTTGTAGTAATTCCATAAGTACAGCTTGACCCAGTCAACCTTCTTGATCTTTAGGACACCACGAAGCTTCAACTTCGATCTCCATTCCTATCTAACTTGTGTCGTTTTTAATATTTGAGTTTTGGACGTGAGGATGAAAAGTGGGGACCTAGAAACACTTTTGAACAAATTTGGCCACAACTGAGAAGCAGTAGAGGACCAGTATTCTAGATAGGGCACTACTCGAGCAATCGGCCACCGCTCGAGCAGCGGAGTGAGAATACCTTTTTTCTTGAGCTCTGCACGTGTAGCGAGGCCACCACATGAGCGACCAAGGCTGGAAAGCTACGACGTGGTGTAGACACCCCATTTTTGACCAACTTCAAGACTTTGATGTCATCGTTTGTGCACTCGGTGATTACGCATGTTTGTGTTCGTTATGAGTTTCCGGGGGTTTTGGCTGAGCGCCTTGTCTCGGGGCCTCTTAACTCTCTTCTTTTTGGCCTTGTTTTTGGACCATGCCTTGGTGCCTTTTCCTAGAGGGAGAGAGAGGCCTGTAGGCCACTTTTTGTAGCTGTAGGCTACTTTTCCCTCTTGTTGGCCACTTGTAGTGGCCCGTAGGCTAGTTTCCGTAGCTTTCGGCTGAGCGCCTTGTCTCGGGGCCTCTTAGCTCTCTTCTCTTTGGTTTGTTTTTGGACCATACCTCGTTACCTCTTGCCTGGAGGGAAAGGGAGGCCTGTAGGCCACTTTTTGTAGTTGTAGGCTACTTTTCTCTCTCGTAGGCCACTTGAAGTAGCCTATAGGCTAGTGGAAGTGGCCGGTCGGCCACCTAAAGTGGCCTACGGCCACTTTTCTTTGTTTTTCAGTCTTGTTGGCCACTTTTGGAACCCTGTTGGCCACTTTTTGTAGTTGTAGGCCGCTTGCTCCTCTTGTAGGCCATTTTAAGTGGCCAGTAGGCTAGTTGAAGTGGCCGGTCGGCCACTTGAAGTGGCCTACACCTTTTTTTTTTTTTTTGTAGATATTTTTGGTGCCAACTGTGCCAGTTGTTGGGCACATAATGCATCCTCCATATACATGTATGGAGGGATTCAAGCAAGCTCTAAGCTTGTCAAGCAAGCTTCTCATTGTTTTGCTTATATAAGGGGAGGTGCTTCCCCCTTGGAGAGGGTTGAGAATTTTTGGAGAACAAAAAATTTACTCTCTCTCTAGATTTCTCTCTCTCTCTCTATATATATATATATTGTGCTTAGAATTGTATTTTCTTTGCATATTTGCACATAACCTCTTCTCCAAACACTCCTACTTTGTTGCTGAGATGCTTGGAGGTCTTGTTTGGAGTCTAAAGGCTGGTTTTTGACTCAAGAAGTTGCTGTTGTGGCTGTGCTTCAAAGGTAATCCCTTTATCCCCTTTTGAGCCTTGTTTTAGTTGCTTACTCAGCCACCTTTGCATGCTATTTTAGGCTTAGCTTTCAACTACAAAAAGCTCTATTTTTAAGTGCTTTAAATGGTTGTTTGAGGCTTTGTGGGAGTTGGGGGTGTTTTACTCCCTTGTATGCCTTATTGGTTAAGTTTCTGAGCCATCCTTTGAAGCTCTTGTATTAGCCTTTGTTTGGCCTTTCTACCACTGAATTCTAGAGGAATTTTAGTGGTGGAAAGTGTGTTTTGGGACCCAAAATGGATGGGGGTGGTCCCTCCATTTTGTGCTTTATTTGCATGTGTTGTTGGCTTAACACTTTGGTATGTTTTTCTACCTTCTCGAGGCTCTATCTAAGCATGTTTTTGCCACTGATTTAACATGATATAACTCTGTTTTGGGTTGGTTTGGTTGCCTCTTGCATGCTTCTTGTACTTGTAGTGCAATTTTGTTCACTAGCCTAGTGTATTTGGTGTTTTAGCCTATTGATCTAGCATGTGTATGCTCTACTCCAACACTTTTTTGGCTATGTTTTAGCATGCTTTAGGTCTTATTTGAGTGGTTTTGGTCATGCATGCTTGGCTTTGCATAGCTATAGTGTATGTGGCTTTGTTAGTCTTGCACTTTGAGACCTCTAGCATGTCATATTTGAGCTTTTTGCATTGCATGGCATGGCATCATTTGGCATGTTATTTCAGACCATATACCTCTGCCATATTCTTGCATTTATCACTTTTTCATTGTGTTTAAGAGTTGTGCCCTTATGCCTTGTTGATGAGTCAATGCATGAACATCATTTGCTTGCCTTTTATGCTATCATTTTAGAGCATTTTGGCCACTGTCTTGGCATGCATGAGGTCTATTTAGGGCTGGTTTAGTCCATTGAGCATTGTATTGTATGGCCCTAGGGTTGTGTACTTCACTAACTTTAATGCTTAAGGACTCTAGCATGCCATACTTGTGTTGTTTGCATGACGTGTCATCATTTGGCCAATGATTTCAGTGCTTGAACCTTTGTCATGATCTCATATATGTCATTCTTTCAATGTGTTTGGAAATTAAGCTTTGTGCCTTGCTTGCGAGTAAACGAATGAGCATGCGTTCCTTGCTTTTTTGTGCCTAAGTCTTAGTGTGTTTTGGCCACTGTTTTGAGTAGTCTTAGGTCTGTCCATGGTTGGTTTGACCATTTGAGCATTGTAGTGCATACCTCATGTGTAATACATTTCACTAGCTTTGATGCCTTAGCTTCTAAACATGCCATGCATGCATTGCTTATATGATAAAGCCTTGTGCATGCCACTCTAGCATTGATAGATAAACATGTTGTTTGCATGTTTGTGACGCATTCCATGTGTTTGGATCGGACGTTAATCCAAACACGGGAAACAAGGGACGTTTCATACTTGAAGTGATGAAACGTGCCTCATTTCTCAGTCGTCGTCCCCCTTAATTGTGCATGATAAGATGGAGGCCTCTTGAGTCTTGTGTATTATTTGTGCATTCATTGACTTGTACAAACTTGGCTTCTCAGCCATTGTGCATTGCGATGCTCGGTTGGTGGCCTGAGAGTTGAGTACCGCACTCCTTTGAGCTTGACAAATGATAAGTAGAGTGGTTGTATACACATACCCTGCAAATGCCTTGCTTTGCCCCTGTTGTACTCTGTTTGCAACAAAATTGCAGTGTGTAGAAACAACTGGTCGACTGGCCACTTTAAGTGGCCTATAGCCTCCCCTGGTGGCCGACAGTCCACCAGCTTGAAGATGGTTCAAAGTGATTCTGGTTCTGGAGCAGAAACAGTCTGGGAATTGGTTCAGTGTTCAAGAACCAAAGCGAATGCAAATAGAGGCAACCGGTGGCAAGGCGACGGGATTTCGGGAAGAAGCAACAAAGCATGCATGCATTCTTCGCCCTGAGGCTCCTTTCAACTGCTTTGTTTAGATGGTTAACTCGTCGATTCTGTACTTAAATAGTTAATGTGCTTAGCTATTCATTTGTGTTTATAATTAGTTAACTAGAATAGTTAATTAGTTATGATTTGTAATAGTTAGCTTAATTAGCGTAGCTAGTTAGCTTTCATTTCATTCGGACCCTTCGTCGAGAGGGCAAATGTTGTAATAAGTGTGCATGTGTATGTGAATGTCTTCCAACCCCACGTCTTTCTCCCTTTTATTTACCAGCTTTTGATGGTTAGTTTTAGGGCATGTTTCAATTAGCATACTTATGCTTGCATGTTTGCATCATTCATTTGTTTTGCATGCACCGGGCTCGGCATATCATTCTAACTGCATTGTATTTCAATTCCTATTTGAATACATTATTATCAAATGTTGCATTCATATGACATCTTAGATAGCCGAGCCTATTTTAGTTGCATTATTGCATGTGTTGCATTAGGCACTTAACATAGTTCGAATCATGCATATTTCTAATTAGTTTTCTATTTTGGCTCGGAGTACACTGTAAGTGTTTGCGCTTTAGCATGTTGCATGAGTGTGAGTGTTGCCATGATAGCATGCTTGCCATGAGGCTATTTGCTTAAGTGATTAAACTACACGAATGCCTGTGGATGAAGGCTGGATTGCTTGAATTGGAACAATCCATCAAAATGCGAGTTTTAAGCCCACTTGAAGTGGCAAATCATCATGTTTTAAGCCCACTTGAGGGTGGCAAATCCGCGCTTTAGCCTACTTGAGGGTAACAACTTCAACCTTTTTTTGAAAAACAAACATGAGATGTTTTGTTCCAAATTGAGCGATTTAGTCTATACTTGTATACTGTGCACATCACATAGTAAGCTAGTCTAATAACCGGAATAAGAACACATGTGTTTTCAAAAATAATATATCATGTTAGTAGAGGCCGATCTTTGATCGGGCAAGCGGGGGTGCTCATTTCAGGACCTTCCCCTCTCGTACCCAAGTTCCCGAGCCGAGACAACTTTGGTGATGACGGACACATGGCCTTTGGCACGAGTTAGGGTTTCCTAAATTTTCCAAAAATAAAATATTTAGGTGGCGACTCTGTAATCTGACAAAGCAGTCTATGTTTGGCGCTTTTTGATAAAAATCGATTTTCCAAAACGGTTTGCCGGATTTGGACTCTTTGGTGATTTATCAATCTTACATTGTACTTTGTGAGATTAGATTCAGAACCGTGACATGAGTCCGAACTGTAGTAACTAAGAACCCAATTTGCGCCCTCTCCAAAAGGGGGGCGCGTGGAGGAAGTTTGGGCGGTCTATATGTGGCAGCCTTTCAACCTACCATTTTGAACCCCTTATTATTTTTGGTAGAAAAATCTATCTCTCTTTTCAGTTATTACATCTCTCTCTGTCTCTGTCTTTGTCTGTCTATCTGTCTCTCTCTCTCTTTCTCTCCACCATAACTACACACTTTCAACCTTTGATTTAGAGCCATTAGAGTTGGAATCGATCTCTGACCCAAGTATTAACATCGTAGAGCTTAACGAGGGCTTCGATACTATCTAAGCCAAAAGTCGATTCAAATGATTTCTAGAATTCATATTCTCCTCTTGACAAGAGGTAGGGTTTTCGTCCATTTATTTAACATGTGTTTATGGATGGGTGGGCATGTATGTGTATGTAGCATTTTTTATAGAGATATTTTGGATTATTGGTAGAGATTTTGGAAATGTATGATAGAAGGTTAGGGTTTATGAATTGGTTGGTTTTTTTCTAGAAAATTTGTGACGTCCCGAGTCTTGGACTTGATCGGTATTGCGTAGTAAGATAGTTTGTTTTACTTTCGGCGATTTGATTATCATATTGGGCTGTTGAAATTTCTTTTTTTCTCTTACTTAACCTCTCTTAACATTCTTGGGTCAAAAATTTTGAGTTTTGGGCATTGGAACTTGTTTCGGAGTACAAAATCAATTTCTGAGTTTCTGGGCAAAACCGCTCGTGCAGATTTGGCAACCGCTTGAGTAGATTCACACAGGGATTTTTGGATTTTCTGGGCATATAACTGCTCATGCGGATTCTATATTCCACTCGAGCAGATTTTGTGAAAATTTCTAAGTTCTTCTCTAGAGCAAACTGTCCGTGGAGCATTAGAATCCACTCGTACGGATTTGGAATTCCACTCGTATGGAATTTGAACTACTCGTGCGGATTTTGGTGCGTCTGTCTCGAATTTCGAGCTCTTTTCCTCAAAACTAATGCCGAAAACGTGTTAGAGGCACTTTTTCACTTCTCTCTCTCTCTCTCTCTCTCTCTCTCTCTACTCATCTTTTCTTTTCCCTGTCTTTACAAACACACCCAAATCCAAACTTCTCTCTAGGATTTAACTCAAATCTTCAAGAATTTGAGAGGGCTTTTTACACCAAATCGAAGAGAGTGACAAGAGCTACGTTTATACCGATTAAATCGAGTTTTCATCAATGTTGAACTTTAGGGTTTTTATCTCCTTCCCCTTCCAAGCTTGAGGTAGGGATAAACTTTGAGTTATATATATGTTTTTGCAGACATGCTTGTTTGGAGTATTTCTTACATGTTTGGATCATGCTTTTGGGTTAATGAAACCTAGATAATATTAAAAGTGGATTTTCTCTATTTTTCCCAAAGTTTTTGGAAGTATGAGCTGTGTTCTAAAGTGTGGGTGTTGTTTTGGAAAAATCTTTTCAAAAATGGAATAAAAACCTAGTTTTGGTGGAAACCCTAGAATTTGGGAATTTTGAGAAAAGTTGAGATATTGTGAAATTTATTATTGATACATTATTATGTGAGTAAATTATGTAGAAAATATCTATAGTATGAGGAAATTTCATGAGAAGATGAGAATTGTTGATTTGGGAAGCTTGAGATATAGTTTATTATTGGTTTGTCTTGAAAAACCAAGTTTAGAAAATGATGATTAATATGTAGAGAATACACGTACATTGATATTGTTATATTATCTCTTGGAAATATATTATAATGTTATATTGATAAGAGATGTGAAAATTTGATCACAATGGAGGATTGTGTGGTGGAATTGAAAAATAGAACTATATTAATGCATCGTTATATTTTGCATTGCCATTCCATTTAATCATTGTTACAATTGATTTTGAATCTTGCATTGGAAAATTATTGCTTTGAGAAAGGAATTGTTTTGTGAAACAAGAACATCTTGAATTGTTTTGGGATAAATACGTTGGCAAGTCCAGATAGGGGGTGTAATTTGGTATTGGTTAAGTTGGCCTAAGTGTCCATGGTGAAAGATTGAAAACACACACAGAGGAGATGCCACATGACTTCAGGTTAGTAACCAGTAAAGTAGTGATTGGTAGTGTTTGATCTGCCTACGTACAGACACCAACCTAGGGATTACCTGAGTCGTATTGAGCACCCCTTGAACTACATTGAAGTCATTGAATTGTTGTGTTTTCAAATTGCATTGAGCATAATGTTTTCAAAAGACAGAGATATATGTTTTGAGCATGACACGACATACGCATTTATCTCAGGAAACTGTATAAAATGTATATACTTTGTTAAGATTTTTCCTATTGGGCTTTGTACTCACCCTATGGGATTTTGTGCAGGAAATGATGTGATGATCCCGTCGAGTTAAATGTGTGGAATATATTTTGAGAGCAAAAGGCTCTTTTTCTTTTGTTGTAATTATTTTGACAAGCCAAGGGATTTACTTGTATGGATTTGAAAACCATTATTTTGTATAACTAGGCATAAGCCTTGGAAATTGTATCCTTTGAGGGCATTGAATTGTACTTGACATATTGTGCCACATGCTATAGATTCATATTCTAGGAATGTTGAATGTATAACCGCATGTGGAATATTTTTTGTAAATCTTTGGAGTTTTAATGAATACAAATGTTGGAGATTTGATGATGATGTTAATGTTAAGACTTTATTTTTCGTTCATATTAAGCAATGGAAGTTATTGATTTGTAAACAAGATTATGTAATCGGAAGTTGATGAGACTATATTTTGTTATTTCTTCAGGGCATTACAACTTGGTATTAGAGCTACCGGGTTTGAATACTTGGGGCTCGCAGGAAGTGGTATTTTTTCCACAATGGGTTCATTTCTCTTAACTAGGAGATGTTCCATGTTTTAGGTGTTATGTGATAACATGTTTATATGACTAAATAGGTATGGAATTGAACTTTTGGGATGTTGTTTGAGTCTATTAAATTCCTTGAGGTCTTATTAGAAGGGCACTTGATCAATGCTCATTCTAATAAGAATTCTTGATATTTCGTGGGACAAATTTCATCGTAAAGGAGTAATCCGTATGTGTTTACATGAATAAGTGCTTATATGGAGTGAAACTAAGTGTTTATGTGGTATGGAAATGTATAAAATTATTGTGACAGGACATGTGGGATAAGTTGCGAGCACATATGAGATTGTGTGCTAAAGTGTTTATTCTTATCCTTATTTAGGATGTCAGGAAAAGGTCAGGCACATGGTAGTAGAGACGGGAGGTGTGGTAGGCCTTGCTGAGCTGTGCAGGAAGTACTGGTCCATGAGGTTCCAGTGCAAGAAGAAGGGTTTGGCCAAGCTAATGCGGCCGAGCAAGTAGGCCAAGCTAATGTGGCCAAGCAAATGGGGCAAGTGGGTCAAGCCGCAATGGGTGCCCTAGCTCGAGAGATAACGGGGGCTTTGAGAGAGTTGATGAACATCTTGAAGGCGGAGAACCAAGCCCAAGAGAACGCCGTCAAGACAAGGACGAGTTTTCTTACGAGAGAGTTTTTGCAGGCTAAGGCGGATGAGTTTCATGGTGAACCTGAGCCCAAGAAGGTGGGCGAGTGGCTCAAACAAACGGTGAAGACATTTGAGATGCTTCACATCGATGACAGTGAACTAAGGGTGACTCTGGCAAGTTACTACCTCAAAAAGAATGTGAGCCAATGGTGGGAGTACACGAAAGGCAGAGTGAGATTGACATGGAAAGCTTTTGTAATCGCTTTCCAAGACAGATACCTACCTCCCACAGTTAGGGAGAGACTAAGGCAAGAATTTCAAAACCTTAAGCAACTAAACCTGTCAGTGGTCGAGTTTGAAGCGGCTTTCACTAGTTTGTCCCGGTTTGCACCGGAGTTGGTGGCAACAGAGGAACGCTGTTGCATAGAATTTGAGAAGAGATTGAGAACCAAAATCTTGTTCAAGGTTGCCAGAAACATGATCCAGAACTATAACCGTCTTGTGGAGGCGGCGACTCATGTAGAGATTACAATGCAGGCTGAGGAGGAGACACTATGGGGTTCGAGGTTTAGAGGTCAAGAGTCTCAAGGGGACTTTAGGCCTGGCAAGAAGCATAGGGGCACCTCTTCATCCTAGTCCCAATCACAACAGACTAGATCTACATTTTCATTGCCAAGTGTTGGCCATGAGAGGAATGCTCAGGGCAGCTTTACTTGTTTCAAGTGTGGCCAACCGGGTCACAAGGCTAATTCCTGTCCACAGAAGGGAGGAGGGCAACAAATGTTACCACCACTACCACCTAATCGATCTCAGAGTCAGTCTCAGAGTAAGGGGGCGAGGACCTACATGCTTTCAGTGTGGTTAGTTGGGGTATTTGAGGAGAGCTTGCCCGCAATTGGGAGGCACATTTGGTGCATTAGGATCGAGGCAGACTCAGAGCCATTAGTAGGCTCATTCAATCCAAAACTCACGAGCTAATCAGGGAGCTACTTCGGCTTAATCAGTTCAGCAGGCCTATGTTTCGAGAGATGAGCAGGTTGATCAGAGGCCACAGGGGCACGAGTATGCTGTTACAGTGCCGCAGCAGTTGCCAAGATCCTCTGTTGTGAAAGATTATTTTGTTGTGTTCAATTCTTTGGCTAGTGTGTTGATTGATACGGGTGCGTCACATTCATTTACATAGTCTATTTTTGCTTTTGCTTTTGCTTCTGCATTGGGGTTAGAGATTGATCAGTTAGAGTCTTTTTTGTGGGTTGAGTCACTGGTTGGGGTAGAATGGCATTGAGCCAAGTGTGCCGCTCTTGCGAGATTGAGGTCGTAGATCGCCGACTCTCTTTTGACTTCATCATCTTAGACATGCACACTTTTGACATTATTGTGGGTATGGATAGGTTGACCCACTTCTAGGCAACTATAGATTGTTAGCGTCACCAAGTGTCCGTATGCACACTGGCTGGGGATTGTTTCTATTTTTTGTGTGATCGGGGTGATAGTGCGTTTCCACCATTGTTTGACTTTAAGAGTCGAGGAGGACTTAGTTTTCTCATTACCTTTGCCTTAGCCAATGATGGTAGCATGGTTCGGAGTGATTTACCAAGGGTAGTTTGTGAATACCCTGATGTTTCCCCTGAAGATCTTACTGGGTTGCCTCCTCATCGGGAGATAGAATTCTCCATGGACTTAGTGCTTGGCACGACACCAATTTCTATGGCGCCATATAGATTTGCACCCGTTGAGTTACATGAGTTGAAGATCCAACTCCAAGAACTTTTAGACAAGAGTTTTATTCGCCCTAGTACATCACCTTGGGGAGCACTGACTCTCTTTGTGAAAAAGAAGAATGGGTCATTGTGGTTGTGTATTGATTATTGCAAATTGAACCAAGTTACCATTAAGAACAAGTATCCCCTACCAAGAATAGATGACTTCTTTGACCAACTTAGAGGGTTTCATTTCTTTTCGAAGATAGACTTGAGATCAAGGTACCATCAGTTGAGAGTAAGGGAGGAAGATATCCAGAAAATGGATTTTCACGCGCATTATGGCCACTATGAATTCCTAGTAATGCCTTTCGGTTTAGCCAATGCACATGCTTCCTTTATGGACTTGATGAATCGAGTCTTTCGAGAATTCCTAGACTATTTTGTGGTCATCTTTGTGGACAATATCTTGATTTATTCAACCTCTGAGGAGGAACACGAGGAACACTTGCGGATAGTGCTTGACTTGCTTAAGGTGCACCAATTGTATGCTAAATTTGAGAAATGTGAGTTTTGGCTGACTGAAGTGAAAATTTTGGTGCATGTTATGTCTGGAGAAAGAGTAAGTGTAGATTCTTCTAAGATAGATGCCGTGCAAGATTAGGAACAACCTAAGAATGGTTTTGAGATCCGAAGTTTCCTAGGGTTAGCTGGGTATTATCATTGTTTCGTAAGGGACTTCTCTAGACTAGTCGTACCTTTGACCAGGTTGACAAGGAAGGGTGTCAAATTTGTATGGAACGAGACTTGTGAGAAGTCATTCCAAGAACTTAAGACTAGGTTGACCAACGCACCAGTTTTGATAATTTCATAAAGGGGCTTAGGTTATATCGTTTATTGTGATGCGTCCCGGGATGGTCTTGGTTATGCATTGATGCAAGAAGGGAAAGTTGTGGCTTATGGTTCACGACAATTGAAAACTCATGAGAAAAATGACCCCACCCATGATTTAAAGTTAGTGGTGCTAATTTTTTGCTTTGAAGATTTGGAAGCAATATTTGTATAGTGAGAAATTTGATGTTTTCTCTGATCATAAAAGTCTAAAATACTTGTTTTCCCAAAAAGATTTGAATTTACACCAACGGAGATGGATGGAATTTATAGAGGATTATGACTTTGAGTTGCGTTGTCACCTGGAAAAGGCCAATGTAGTGGCTGATGCCTTGTGTCAGAAATCTGTGAGTAGTATGGCAGGTGTAACCATTCAGGAATGGGTTATGCTAGGTGATATCGGCAAGTTTGATTTGCAGCTGGGCGAGTCTAGCAAGGGTACTACCCTAATTACTTTAATTGCTCAACCTATCTTGATTAGTAGAGCCATAAAGGCACAAGAGGGTAACCGTGAAGTAGAGACAATCTATGATAGGATCTCCAATGGGAAGGAAGAGAAGGGTTTGAACATCCACTTGGATTTGAGTGTAAGGTACCTAGATTGTTTGTTTGTGCCGGAATCTTGTAGAGAGGAGGTACTTCGAGAATTTCATCACTCATGCCTCGCAGTGCATCCGGGAGGTACAAAAAATGTATCATGATCTTAGTCGTCAGTTTTGGTAGAGGGTATGAAACGAGACGTTGCCTTATTTGTTTCGAAATGCCTTACTTGCTAGTAAGTGAAGGCCGAGCACCAAAAGCTAGCAGGTTTGCTACAACCCTTACTTATAGTTGAGTGGAAATGGAAGCATGCTACCATGGATTTTGTAGTTGGGCTTCCTAGAACACAATGAGGCAATGATGCCATTTGGGTGATTGTTGATAGATTGACTAAGTCTACGCACTTCATTCTGATACGCACTGGCAACTTAGTCGATTATTTGGTAGAGTTGCACATTAGAGACATAGTTCAATTTCGTGGGGTCAATGTGACCATTATCTCGGATAGAGACCCTCGTTTCATTGCACGGTTGTGGCAAAGCCTTCAAGTGGCATTGGGAACTAAATTGACCCTTAGCACTACTTATCATCCTCAAACTAATAGGCAGTTAGAGCGTACCATTCAGATTTTGGAAGACATGCTTAGAGCTTGTGTCCTTGACTTCAAGGGGTCTTGGGAGAGGCACCCACTATTGACTGAGTTCGTCTATAACAATAGTTATCAGGCTAATATTGGGATGGTGCCGTTTGAGACCTTGTATGGTCGACCTTTGTAGATCACCAGATTGTTGGGCCGAGGTGGGTGATGCACCGATGTTGGGCCTAGAGATTGTTAGAGAGACGACCGAGAAAGTTGCTCTCATTCGAAAGAGGTTAGCTATGACTCAAAGTCGACAAAAGTGTTATGCCGATAAGAGAAGGCGACCTCTATCTTTCAAGGTTGGTGACCATGTATTTCTTAAGATCTCACCGAGATGGGGTTTGATGAGATTTGGTAAGAGTGAGAAGTTGTCTCCAAGGATTATTGGACCTTTTGATATTTTAGATTGGATTGGGAAAGTGGCATGCCGTTTGGCCTTACCGCCATAGCTTTCTAGGGTTCACAATGTGTTCTATGTATCTATGCTTAGGAAGTACGAACCTGACCCTTCACATGTACTTGATTGGGTTGACTTGGAGGTAGATGAGGATGCCTCATATGAAGATTGACCGATTCAAAATTTAGATGTACGAGAAGAAGTATTGAGGGGAAAGACTATACCATTAGTGAAGGTGTTGTGGAGACACCATGGGGTTGAGGAAGCAACTTGGGAATAAGAGACAGAAGTCCGCTCCAAGTATCTAGATTTATTTGAGAACGCTTAGCTTGTTCTAGATTGTAATTTTCTCTTGTGTTTGAGAATAAATCATTGAAATTGTAAACTACTTGTTGTTATGATTGTTGTTGCCTTTTAAGCATGAGAACTATTGTAGGATTGTTACAATTGTTGTTGGACTTATGCTTATGATTATCATGTTAGTGGTTGTTGGCATTGTGGCCTTGGCCCATGGAAAAGTTTGATAATGATAGTGAAACGTTGTTGAGCTTGAGATCTCCATGCTATAATTGATTTGTTGTTATTGTGGATTCATTATGGTCATTAGTGTGGTTGTTACCACTCAGAGCCTTTTGTTGTTGTATTGTCCTTGTTCTTTAGAGCTGGTTGGTGGGAGGTGTGAGCAAATTTTGGAAGCAAAATTTTCTAAGGGGGGAAGATTGTGATGTCCTGAGTCTTGGATTTTTATCGGTATTGCATAGTAAGATAGTTTATTTTACTTTCGGCACTTTGATTATCATATTGGGTTGTTGAGATTTCTTTTCTTCTCTTACTTAACCTCTCTTGACATTCCCGGGTTAAAAATTTTGAGTTTTGGGCATTGGAACTTGTTTCAGGGTACAAAATTAATTTATGAGTTTCTAGGAAAAATCACTCGTGCGGATTTGGCAACTACTCGAGCGGATTCACACAGGGATTTCTAGATTTTCTGGGCAAAAAACCGCTCATGCGGATTCTGTATTCCGCTCGAGCGGATTTTGTGAAAATTTCTAAGTTTTTCTCTGGACCAAACCACCTATGGAGCATCAGAATCTGCTCGTGCGAATTTGGATTTCCGCTTGTGCGGAATTTGAATTGCTCGTATGGATTTCGGCGCTTTGTCTCGAATTTCGAACTATTTTCCTCAAAGCTTATATCAAAAATGTGTTAGAGGCACTTTTTCACTTCTCTATCTCTCTATACTCATCTTTTCTCTTCTCTCTCTCTACAAACGCATCCAAATTCAAACTTCTGTCTATGACTTAGCTCAAATCTTCAAGAATTTGATAGGGCTTTTTACACCAAATCGAAGAGGGCGACGATGGCTACGTTTACACTGATTGAATTGAGTTTTCTTCAATGTTGAACTTTAGAGTTTTCATCTCCTTCCTCTTCCAAGCTTGAGATAGGGATAATCTTTGAGTTATATATATATTTATGTTTTTGCAAGTCTATGCTTGTTTGGAGTATTTCTTACATGTTTGGATCATACTTTTGGGTTGATGAACCCTAGATGATATTAAAAGTGGATTTTCTCTATTTTTTCCAAAACTTTTGAAAGTATGAGCTATGTTCTAAAGTGTGGATGTTATTTTGGAAAAATTGTTTAAAAAATGGAACAAAAACCTAGTTTTGGTGGAAAACCTAGAATTTAGGGATTTTGGAAAAAACTGAGATATTGTGAAATTTATGGTTGATACATTGTTATGTGAGTAAATGATGGAGGAAATTTCTATAGTTGTGTCAAATGAGAAAATTTCATGAGAAGATGAGAATTGTTGATTTAGGAAGCTTGAGGAATAGCTTATTTTTGGTTTGTCTTGAAAAACCAAATTTAGAAAATGATGATTAATATGTGGAGAATACACGTATGTTGATATTGTTATATTATCTCTTGGAAATATATTATGATGTTATATTGATAAGAGATGTGAAAATTTGATCACAATGGAGGATTGTGTGGTGGAATTGAAAAATGGAACTATATTAATGCATCGTTATATTTTGCATTGCCATTCTATTAATCATTGTTACAATTGATTTTGAATCTTGCATTGGAAAATTATTACTTTGAGAAAGGAACTGTTTTGTGAAATAAGAACATCTTGAATTGTTTTGGGGTAAATACGTTGGTAAATCCGGATAGGGGGTGTAATTTGGAATTGGTTAAGTTGGCCTAAGTATCCATGGTGAAAGACCAAAAACACAAGAGGATGATGTGCCACGTGCCTTCCGGTTAGCAATCGGTAAAGTGGTGATTGGTATTGTTTGATATGCCTACTTGCAGATACTAACCTAGGGATTACCCGAGTCATATTTACCACCCCTTAAACTATATTGAAGTTATTGAATTGTTGTGTTTTCAAATTGCATTGAGCACAATGTTTTCAAAAGATAGAGATATATATTTTGAGCATGACATGGCTTATGCATTCATCTCAGGAGACTATATAAAATGTATATATTTTGTTAAGATTTTTCCTACTGGGCTTTGTGCTCATCCTATGAGATTTTGTGTAGAAAAAGATATAGTGATCCTTCCGAGTTAAAGGCGTGGAATGTATTTTGAGAGCAAAAGGCTATTTTCTTTTTGTTGTAATTATTTTGACAAGCTAAGGGCTTTACTTGTATGGGTTTGAAAATCATTATTTTGTGTAACCGGGCATAAGCCTTGGAAATTGTAGCCCTTGAGGGCATTGAATTGTACATGACATATTGTGCCACAAGTTATAGATTCATATTCTCGAAATTTTGAATGTGTAACGGCATGTGAAATATTTTTGTAAATCTCTAAAGTTTTAATGAATACAAATGTTGGAGATTTGATAATAATGTTAATGTTGAGGCTTTATTTTCCGTTTACATTAAGCAATGGAAATTATTAATTTGGAAACAATTATGTAATTGGAAGTTTATGAGACTATATTGTGTAATTTCTTCGAGGCGTTACGAAATCGGTTTGAAGGATAAAAAATTGATGTGGGATCGCAAAAATGGATTATGATAAGATAGACTGTGCAGCCGAGGGCAAAACCAAAAAACAAAGCGCTGCAACCAAATTCAACATAACAAGGCTGGTACGGTTCTCTAGGACATCCAAACCTGCTGTCCATAAGCCTTCCAAATTGTTCGGATAGCTGGTCCAACTATTTAGGCATGTGTGCATGCTGTTTTGTGTTTTCTTTGCGATTTCTAAGCTTTTTAAATTTCAAAATGTAGTTCTTGAGCTTGAGCCTTCAGAATATTTTGAAAATTATTTTATGTAAGAAATAAATAATCCCAATTTGAAATTAAAAAAAAGTCCCAAACCAAGTCTAGTTTGTTGATTTTGTAAAATGACCATTTTGCTATCGCTTGTCGAAAGCAATAGTAAAATGTCTACCAAATCTTCATTTTAAATCAGATTCAATCGAATCTTGTATCTTGGAAAGTCTCTTTGAAAATAGTACAAAATAAAATCAACCAAATTTTGAAACTCAAAAGTTTTTCACATAAAATGTCACATAGAATATAAAATCATATTCTAAATTTGCGAGAGATAGGAGGAGAATGAAAGGAATGAACCCTAGGGGATCCAATATATCTCAAATAGATCTAGAAAGGTTTGTTAGGTTGTTTGGCTAGGCTAAAGTCCATCTGAATGCATTTGGTTTTGGGTAAAAATTGACAAATTGGGGGTTCTAAACCATTTTTTATATTTATTACCAGGTGGCTTTTCCAAAACGAGACCAAGTATTATAGCCACCAAAATGGAGTGTCTACAAGTTGGCGTGGTGGTTGAGGTGCTCCTTACTAGATGTAAAACTTGGGTTTGAGTCTTATTACCACGACTGCAACTTCTTTTCCCCTATTTCTTTAATTTTCTTCACACAAAGAAATTAATACATAAATTACAAGACATTAACGTAGGAGCTCCTCAAATTAGAATTCTAATATCATGGAAAGTTGTATCCTTAGTCACTGTTATTTGCATTTTGTATCAATTTGATCCATATAATTTTAATTCCATTAATTTGGGAACTCGAGCTATATAAGTCCAATCTCAAAGTTTTTGGATGGCAATATCCTTAAGCTCTATTATTTTGGGGTCAAAAGGACAAAACAATTTGAAAGACCATATTACTCCCACCTATCTATCCATTTGTCCACATATCTACCACATCATATGTCCACTATATGTCCATGTGTCATCTATTTGTCGACTTATCTGTTTACGTGTCATTTTCCTTTTTTTTTTTCTTCTTCATATCATCTATCTATGTACTTAATTTTTCTATTTGTTCATATCATCACCACCACCAATCACTGTTGTCAGTCACCTCTGATAACTTTTGAAGTGACTTTTTCGGTTATTTTTTTTTGGCACAAACAGTAATCCGACAACAGTCTGGCAGCCAGTTGTAAGTGGTCCGACAATAGTGGCATAGAAATAGAAAGAAAAAAAATTCAAGAAAATAACATGTCCTTCTCACCAACTAATTTTTATTAATTATGTCCTTATCTTCAAAAAAAAGATCAATATGGGGATCTGATGTCATATCCCCCCATGGACTTATCACCAGTAAACCCTATTAATTTTACCCTCTAATTTTTCACTTTGGATCAATTTAGTTCAATTAATAAGATTTGTTAATAAATAAAAATCAAATATAAAATGCCTTATTCAAAATTGAATGGACCGTAAATGGGATGCTCCTCAATCACTTGAAAATAGTGAATGGACTATTTTTGTCCTTTGATTTTAGTCTAATTTTTAGTTAAGTGTTATTAATTGGATGAAACTGACACAATATAAAAAATTCAAAGGTAAAATTGATGCAGTTAATTAAAATTATAAGGAATAAGTTGATACAAAAAGAAAATTATAGGGATTATATATGTGACATTGGCTCGAACTAAAGGTTAAGTACTTTTATCACTACACCAACTATGTTATCCATTAAATTATTAAGAAATAGATCCCAACAATTTATCAAACTAATGCATCCAAACATTCAATAGATGAAGCATAGTTATGCCATTTGTATTTGGAGTTTTGAATTGTAGTTCTTTAGTAATTAATTCTTTTCATTCTAAGGAGAGAGACCAAAGTGTCCAATAAAGCAACAAATACTATTGTCAAGCCAATGCCGTTTTCATGTCGCATGCGATCCTATCTTCTCCAAGTCCATTGTCACTTGGTATATTTAGGAAGGCAATAATATTTTTTTATTTTTTTTTGTTCTTTTTTTTTGGGGTGTTATTTAAAGCTCATCAAGTTATATGAAGAAGCATCAATGGACTTGTTCTACTTCTTATGACTTTATTCTAACACAAGTAATTAATTATAACTTTCCCTCATTTGAATTGATTTTGTAACTACCCTCATGTGATGAAGTTAACTTTATTCAATTAGTTGTGTTTTCATTTTATTGTTTTTTTTTTTTTTTGGGAGATTACCAAAATCCTATTTGGTAAATTGTTTTTAAAAATTGTTTTGTTGTTTAAAAACAACTTAGTCTTTGGAAAACACAAAATATTGTTTTCAAATTTTTCACAATTATTTTTGCACAAAAATAAAAACCATAAGTAAATAAGTTGTTTAGAATTTTTCATTGTTAACATAAGTTTTAAAATCTGTTTGTTGTTATTTTTGTTTTTGTTCTTGTTTTTGAGTTACACATTATTGTTTTTGAGGACCATTTTTTTTTTTAAAAAAAAAAAAATTTCCACCTTTTAGTAACACTTCATAAAATTATTTTCAATTTTTTTTTAAAAAATTATTTTTATACAAAAATAAAAACCAATGTTTTTTTCCAATATTTATAAAAACGAAGAAAACGAAATGGATAGTTGTTTTATGCATTGGAGAGAGAGAGAGAGAGTCGAACGGCAATTTCTAACCACATATGGTACTAATTATAGTCCACAAAATATTGAGTGGCAATTTCTAGCCACATATGGTAAAATTGAAACTTTATGCTGGAACTCTATCATTGGATGAAAATTGAAACTTTTCATAGCCCACGAAAAAGAACTGTGCGTCAGAAATATGCTAGAACTCTATTATTGAATGAAAATTGAAACTTTTCATAATCAAGAAAAAGAAGACCTGTTGGGCGCAGCGTAATTGGTTGAGGGATGTCAAGTTGCTACCAACATAGTGTTTGGCATGGATTTGATTCTTTCTCACTGTATAAATCTTGACTTGAGCATAATTTGTAATGAACAATAGGCTACCTAGCTAATCTTGACTCGGACGCTGTCTTAAACCTACGAGAGGATGAGAGGATTTTTTTGTAACAAAAAAGAAAAAGAAAAAAAGAACTGTGGGTCAAAATGCTAGAGATTAGTTCAAAAAAAAGAAATGCTAGAGATTAATAGTTTAACGTTTCATTTGGGAAGTTGGGACTAATTTCTCATTAAAAGACAAAATACGTTAAAAGGTTAATAAGACAAAATATCATATTTAAATTATAATTATTTAACTTTTTTCTCTCACAGATCTAAAAAAAAAAAAAAAAAAAATCAAAATCAAAATCAAAAGTTCTTTTCAAATAGAACTTTTTTAATCAAGCTAAAATAGCCAAGAAGTCGAGCTAAAAAAATTCATCCTAAACGAAGACTAAATTTTTAAATTCATTTACAATGATGTGGTAATAGAGATAGTCCTTATATGGATGAGTGTGCGATAAATTAAAATTTGATACCTATTATATCATATCGTTATGAGAATTATTTTAGGAATCTCAAACAAAAGTTGACAAGCTCTTTATGGAAGAAATAGAGTTAGGTATATATTTAAATTTTAGTTTGCTGTGAATCATATTTGGAATAAATTTTCTCGAGATATTTTAGTTTACTTGCCTCGTTTGGAGATTTGTCTTTTTAACTTAAAAGTAAAAAAATCACTAAAAAAATTAAAAAGTCAACAACCTATACAAAAAGTCAAAGATTTCTTTTTCTTTCTATTTTTTGCACATCTTGTCGTAAAAAATCAAAAAGTCATTCTAAACATACTAGTTTTTTTTACATCATATTTTAGCTAAAAAGTCAAAAAATTACTAAAAAAGTCAGTTCCCAAACGAGGCTTCTTATATATTTTTGGAAAGTGTTTGGGTGTACAAGATATATAGCATATGTACTTGCGTAATTTCTCACAAAAAATATATAAATTATCTCATAAAATCGCATTAGTTCTCACAAATATACCTATGTTTTGATTTCTTAAATTTTTATGGGTCAACTTACGTATATTTTTGAGAACTTATGCGATTTTGTGAAATAACTTATATATATTTGTGAAAATTTACACAAATACATATGATAAGCACTTGCACGAATTGGCCTATATATATATATATTTTTTTTTCCCCAATTATTTACGGGTCACCCAACACTGAAAAAGTTTTATCATGACAAAAACGTATCTTATCTTCCCAACCTTGTGGTCAAGCTGAGGCTGTCTATACAAGTGAAGGTACTTAGGAGAACCAAAATTGTTCAGTCAGGTTGTATATGAACAATTAGCTCATATTCTTCTTCTTCTTCTTCTTCTTCTTCTTCTTCTTCTTCTTCATACATCTGAATTACTGAGCTTTGAAAAGACCTTGAATAATGGAAGTTATGAACAAGTTCATAACAATTAAGAGGCACATAGAAGGTGCACCACAAGAGTCTGACTTTGAGCTCAAGACTGAATCAATTTCTCTCTCAGTTCAGGCTGGCTCCAATGATGTTATTGTCAAAACCATCTATTTATCAATGGATCCTTACCAACTAAACAGGATGAAGAGTTACAGCTCCTCACAGAAAGCTCACAGTTCTGCAGTTAGCATTATTCCTGGTGAGGTGAGTCACACTAAACATACAAACATTTTTGTTCTTGTATATAATGGGTAATTATCGGGACTATCGATCCCTAGGATAGGCCCAAGGGAAGGGGGACATGGGGCGAGCGTTTCACGGGATTCAAATTTGTATGCTAACCTTATGGAATACTTGGTTTATTGGAATGAGACTGTAATGGAATAATAAATTTATATTGAGAATAAAATCATCACTCACTAATTTAATTGAATGACCGTTTCATTGGGAGGTTAAAAAAACCATTCCATTTTAGAGTTACATCATATACTAATTTCTAGGATTAGAGATCGACTTCTTTCCTTTTTTTTGGCACTTATGCCTGCAATTTGCTTAATATTGGTTATGGGTGTGGACAGGCCATTGATGGTATTGGTTTGGGGAGAGTTGTGGCTTCAGGGCACCCTGGCTTTGAGAAGGATGATTTGGTTGCTGGATTTTTCAGTTGGGGAGAGTACAGTGTAATAAAAGGAGCTGTCAGGTTAAATAAGTTGGACACCATGGGCTTTCCACTCTCCTATCATGTTGGAATTTTTGGTAACTTTTGTACTCAAACTCCTCACTAAAGCCACTTATAATTACAAAAATTTTGTTGAACACTAATATCATTTAGTTATCTCAAATTATTAATGGGAAACTACGGTGGCTTAACCAAAATAATTACCAAAACGTGTGTACAAGTTTTTCTTGTTAGGGGTTTGAATCTAAAGTTAGCTCTCTCTCTCACTCTCTCTAACCGAGAGCTTCTCTCTCTTCTCCTTCTCTTTGCTCTTCTCTGTGTGGCTCTGCTCGGCGTGGGGAGCTTTGGTGTAATATTTGATAATTCATTTAGGATTTATAGCATTTTCCTTAAAAAGCGAGTTTAAATAATTCTCACACTCACCATACCATCCAAACTCATTAATGAGAAACCCAAAGCGTTTTAAAACTTTATTTAAAATTTGAACAAAATCAAAATGGTCAAATACAACCTTAGACTTTAAAATATGCATGTTTTTTTTTTTTTTGTTTTATTATTATTATTATAAATATGCATGCTTTATTATTACATTTTGATTGACAACTTGTTAAATTTATTATATTGTTTTTGTAAAGTTCCAAAATACCCAATCTCTTTCCTTTGAGTAGCATTGATATAACTTATATTTTGATTTTTGTAATTTATGATATAATTAAAAAGTGTTTTGGTGTGTTGTAGGATCTAGTGGGCTTACAGCGTATGGAGGGTTTTTCCAAGTATGTAAGCCGAAGAAGGGAGAGAAAGTGTTTGTCTCTGCAGCTTCTGGTTCTGTCGGAAATTTGGTTGGTCAGTATGCAAAGTTGTTTGGATGCTATGTTGTTGGCTGTGCTGGAACCAAACAAAAGGTTTGCCTTTCTGCCATATTGTTTCCGCCAATTTTATTTATTTATTTTAAGTGAATTATATCAATAGTTCTATATTTTGCTTCTTATGTTATTTTTGTCTTTATAATTTTAATAAGTTGATTTTCACTCTTAATATTAGATTTTGTATTAATTTGGTCTAATTGATAATGTCGATTAGGATTTTTGAATAAAAATAATTAATGAATTGATTGAGGTTAAATCATCGAATTGAAGAAGTTTATAATTTTGCTTATGAAAGCATAACGCATGTCATTTATGTGCGCATATTTTTTTATCAAAAAATACAAACAATTGCAATCAATTGGATCAGATTGAAATAAATTCATAAATTCAAGGTCAAAATCAAATCAATTTAAATTACATGGATCAGAATGACACAACGATTAAAATATAAGTACTACCAGTGTAATTGTTCAATATTTTTAAAATTTTTGGTTCTTTGAAAATGATGGTGTGGTTATGAATGGTTATTTTTCTCCATCCATCTCCGCCCCATATCCCCTGCTCCATTTGTTCCCTATCTTTTTCACTCCGATAAGGAAGTGGGACCAAGGGGCAGAACTATTAAGGGACCGGGGCTGCCCTGCCCCTCCCAAAGTATATAAAATTTTACTTATACTTTTATATAATCTTGAGTATTTACAATATATTTAGTATATTATTTTTAAATTCTAAGTAAATTTGATTTGATCCCCTCAAAATCTAAATAATTTTTTTTTTCTTGTCTTTTGAAATCTCCTCCATAATTTTTAATTATCCCAATATTTTTCAAGTGCTCTTTATAATTGAATATAATCAAAGAGTAATGTAATTGAATATAACTAAAAAATAATGTTAGAGATTAAGAATTTAGATACAATAAAGTACCAAGAAAAAATAATATGTGATTTAAATTTAATTCTTGTGTTGTGGAGATTCACACATTATTATTATTTTTTGTTGGTATTTTTCTATATCTGAATTATTCGTCTTTAGCATTACTGTACAATTTATATCATAATTTTTATTCATTCTTTGTATATTTTTATACTTTTTTATTATATCATTATTTTCATTCACCTCTCACCTCTTAAGTGCAATAGGGCTGTGAGAGGGAGATTTATGAGCTGGATTGGGCTGCGGTAATGGCCGGGCAGATTATGGGCCGTACATAATTGGGCCGTGGTAGCATAGGCCTGTCCAGAAAGGTTTTGCTCGGTTAAGGCAAAGAGCATGTGTGGTCCGAGCTACTTGGCTTCTTGGTGCAGAAACCGGTCTACTGGGAGTGCGGCTGGGCTGTCTGCCTGCCTCTGGTTTCCACGATTCATGCGTTAGTTCGGCAAAAGGGGACGGCTAACCGGACTGACCTACCTTGAGCTCGGCTCGCCGGAATGCGGCCGAGCTCGGTTGTACAGGAGGTCAGCGAATGGATCATTCAGGTATGCCGCGCAGCGCGGTTAGGAGAAACCGGGGAGGTTCCGCCGATCTGCCAGGCTCTGCCGAGGTATCCTAACAGATTGGTTAGGTGGTGATTGCTGGATTTGTGCTGACTGATGAGATAGCAGCACCACGTGTCGAGAGACTAATGGGAGTAGATTTTGGGCGCAGAAGGTATATAAGCGTGTCTGCGCCCCCCATGCTGGGCAGATGAACATTTGGGTAAGGAAAATACTTAGATTCAACTCTCTCCTCTCTCTCTCGATCCCTGTGTGTGTGCGCTAACTTGATCATCGGAGGGGTTTTCCGGTCACACACCGCCAGGTAGCTCACTGCCGTTGTGCTCGCAGGTCGATCGAACTGGCAGGAGCTTGGACGAAAGGAGTACGGGCTTGCCTGAATATTTGCTTCCCGTACAATTGGCGCTGTCTGTGGGAACTTGATAGACAAAACCTTGTCTTCTAGGCTCATCTGATCGCCGTCTATGGCGAACAACGACGAGATTCCGTTGTCCGCCATCGACGGAGTTACCCCGGAGTCAGCCAGACGGAGAGAAGGACATCCTGCCATTCCTCTAATGGCGACCTGGAGACTTCTTCAGGAGGACATTCAAGGGACGCGCGAGATAAGCGCGGAAGAAGCTTTGGTCATTCCCGGAGTCCAGACGGACATCGGCGGCAGAGAGAATCGCACGCCAGACGTCTGGAACACAAACTAAGGGACCAAGATGCCGTCATCCGGAGAATGGCGGCGGAGATGGAGGATCTTAAGCGGCATGTCAAAGGGAAGGGTGTAGCTGGAGTGGGAGACCACAGTGAGCGCATCCAACCCCGCCGTTCAGGCAGTCAGAGCCAGCGGCACACTCCATCCCTCTCAATCACCGGGAGTTACAAGGTTGGAGATTCCGACGCGCACGTAGAGAAGTCTAGCGCGCAAGACAGTACTTATCAACCCTCGCGTCCGGCGACGACGTCGAGGTATTCCTACTCCGCTCGATCAGAGGATTTGCGGGTAGTCTTGAAGGAACGGGCTCGCCGGCGGGAAGCTTAGAGGGTGCCGGCGTTCCAACGGCTATCCTATGGGGGTCGCGCCAGTGAAGAGGTCGGAATGCCTCCACCCCGCGTAGCTGTGTCTCTCCTTATCGACACAGACCTGGCGAGGCTGAGCGCCACTCCTTTCTCCCCGGAGATAGAAACAACACCGCTTCCCGCGGGCTTCCACTAGCCTAAGTTCACACTCTATGACGGAAAGACCGATCCATACATGCATGTCAGCCACTTCCGACAGGTTATGGCCGGACATAGGCGAAATGACGCTCTTATGTGCCTTATCTTCCCGTCCAGCTTGGGTGAGCTGGGCTTGAAATGGTTCGAGAGGTTGCCGGAGGGAAGCGTCGAAAGGTGGCAACAGTTGGCGGAAGCCTTTGTCACACGTTTCAAAACCAACACCAAAACGCCAAAGGAAGTTGACCACCTTCTCAGTGTTAAGATGGAGCCGAGCGACACACTCAAGGCATACAACTCCAGATACTGAGAAACTTTCAATGAGATCTTGGATTGCCCGGTCAACCTGGTAATCACCCAATATAAGCACGGTCTCCCAGTCGGACATAGACTGCGGGACTAGCTTACTATGCACCAGCCAACATCCATGGGCCAACTAATGCAGCGCATCAATGAGCACATCCGAGTAGAGGATGATGCGACAGCATCTACCACAAAGGCAACTCCGGTAGCAACAGAAAAGAGGTCGGCTGGCAAGGTACACGCGGTTGGACAGGAGACCAACCGTCCAAATGATCGCGTTGAGGAATCAGACCGAGGTTCAAATCGCAAAAACCGGGGTAGGGGTCATCGAAATGACCGAGATGATTACCCCCGGGATGACATAGCTGATGCAAACAGAAGGTTGAAGGCCAGGACAGGCATCACCACAGTTTTTAAGATTTCAATTTATCGCATACTTAGTGAAATTCGTGACGAGGATTATGTCCGGTTTCCTGCTAAGTTAGGCGATGCGCAGAAAGGCTTCAATCCACGGTATCGCTGCACATTCCACCGGGAGCGCGGACACCGGACAGAGGACTGCTTGCCTCTGAAACAACATTTGGAAGAGCTAGTCGCAGTCGGACATTTGGACCTTTACATTGACGGGGGCGTGAAGGCACATCAAGCCCCGGTTGATCCGCGTGGACCGAATGATCTGGAGGTACCCCTACAAGGAGTTGTTAATGTCATCCACGGCATAGTGGAGCTGGCGCGCGTATGCGAGCTCCAAGGTATGATCAAGAAGGCAAAACACATGAGGGAAGTTTTGTTGGTCCAGCTCGCGGTCAAGAGGGGGAAGACCGAAGAGAAGGACGTGGTTAGTTTCTCTACAAGGGACTTAGAGCGCATTCAAACGCCGCACAACGATACCTTAGTGGTCACGCTTCGCGTCAAGGAATTTGATGTTAAACGCATCTTGATCGATCAGGGAAGCTCGGTCGAGATCATGTATTATTACGCATTCAAACAGCTCAATCTCCGAGATACAGACTTGGCTCCGACAACTTCGCCACTGGTTGGTTTCAACTCGCAACCGGAGTGGCCTTTGGGAAAAATTATCCTGTCGGTCAAAGCGGGATCCGTGGTCAAACAAGTGGAGTTCTGGGTATTGCAAGTGCCGTCGACTTATAACCTGATCCTTGGAAGGGGATGGCTTCACGCTATGTAAGCCGTAGCGTTGACCTACCATCAGGTGATGAGATTCTCCTCGGCTATGGGGGCAATTGAGGAGATTTGGGGCGATCAAGTCATGTCGAGGCAATGCTTCGTGGCAATGAACGGAAGCCGAGCTGCCAAAGGCTTCGTTCAAATGATAGAAGGACCGGAAGACCGGGGAGTGCTTGACGATGTGGGCACTAAGGCTGAGGATAAAGCCGTTGAGGAATTGGTGGAAGTGCGGATTGACACTGACAGCCCGAACAAGTTCTTTCTGCTCGGCTCAAGCCTCACCGCCCAAGAAAGGACCGAGATGGTGGAATTCTTGATGGCGAATATCAAAGTTTTCGCATGGTCGCCTTACGACATGCCCAGCATCGACTCGAGCTTTATTTGTCATCACCTAAATGTTTCCCCTGGTGCAAGGCCAGTGATTCAGCGAACGAGGAGATCGGCACTGCACCACGCCGAGGTAGTCGCAGAAGAGGTGAAGAACTTGCTTGAAGCTCGGGCTATTCAGGAGGTGCACTACCCTCGGTGGATTTCAAACACGGTCGTAGTACCCAAGAAGAATGGGAAGTGGCGAGTTTGCGTCGACTACAAGACCGTCAACCGAGCTTGCCCTAAGGATAGCTTTCCTTTGCCCAGAATAGACCAGCTTGTGGACCTAACGGCTGGACATAACAGGCTCAGTTTCTTAGATGCCTGCTGCGGTTACCATCAGATTGCCATGCATGGCCCTGACCGCGAGATCACTTCCTTCACTACTTCGAGGGGACTCTTCTGCTACCGAGTCATGCCTTTTGGTTTGAAAAACGCCGGGGCAACTTTCCAGAGGATGGTGACTAAAATGTTCGCTCCTCTGCTAGGCCGAACAATGGAAGCTTCTATCGATGACATGGTGGTTAAAAGCCGGCATCAAGCAGACCACTTGTCCGACTTGGCCGAGATGTTCACCATTCTCAAACAACACAAGCTACGCCTGAATGCGTCCAAGTGTGCCTTTGGCGTGGGATCCGGAAAATTCTTAGGCTTCCTAGTCACAAACCGAGGCATCGAGGCAGACCCCACTCAAATCAGAGCCATACAAGAATTAAAATAGCCTAGCTCGGCTAAGGACGTGCAACATCTGGTCGGAATGGCCGCCGCGCTTAACCGATTCATAAGCCGGTCATCAGATCGCTGCTGTCCTTTCTTTCAAGCTTTGAAGTCAAAGTTCTCATGGGATGAAGAATGTGACCGGGCTTTGGCCGAGCTCAAGGAGTATTTGTCTTCGGCGCCACTGTTGGTAACGCTGAAGCCCGGTGAAGAACTCTACCTTTATCTGGCGGTTTCCCAGCATGCAGTCAGTGCGGTACTTGTCTGATCGGAAGGAATCAAGCATCTCCCCATCTTCTATGTTAGCAAAACCTTGCTACTGGCAGAGTCGAGATACTTGCCGCTGGAAAAACTTGCATTGGCATTGATGATGGCCTCCAGGAAGTTGGCGCACTATTTCCATGCTCATACAATTATCGTTTTGACCGAGTTCCCCCTCAAAGCTTTGTTCGAGCGGGCGGACTTCTCCAGTCGAATTCTCAAGTGGGCGGTCGAATTGGGACAGTTTGACGTCAAGCTCCAACTGCGCACTGCCATAAAAGCCCAGACGTTGGCCGATTTTGTTGCTGAATTCTCACTAGGGACTCATCCGGTATGCCCGGTGGATCTTACCGCGGCGGACGAGGAGGTGAATACAGGCTCGACCGAAATAACACAGCACGGCGATGTTGGCTACGCAGAACTTGCGTGCCCCGCCGAAGAACCTTCAACCAATACGACACTACAACCCGGTGATGTGACGACGGAGTTGGGTTTTACCGACCAACCTGCTCTGTCCGGTGCCGCATCACGAAGGGGGGAGGAAGTGGAACCAATCAGCATTGAATCTGAAGCCGAACAGCCGAGCGGCCGTGGTAACATCAACCTTTAGGCCTCCCAAGACCCTTCAGAATGTTGGAAGCTTTTTGTAGGCGAAATGTGGAAACTTTTTGTAGATGGGGCTTCTAACCGCTACGGTGCCGGGCTGGGCATAGTTCTGATTTCGCCAGATGGACTGACCATCGAGCACTCTATCACCCTCGGATTCCCTACATCAAACAACGAGGCTGAGTATGAGGCGCTTTTGGCCGAGCTCAAGAACGCGCTTCAGATGCACGCATCCGAGCTAATGGTTTATAGTGATTCCTAACTTGTGGTTAACCAAGTTTCTGGGGTTTATGAAGCAAAGGATGACAGAATGGCAAAGTACCAAGCTCTGGTCAGAGACCACATCAAGCGATTCCAGGCAATAAGGGTCCAACAGATTGGTCGTGAAGATAACGGCCGAGCAGATGAATTAGCCGGTCTCGCTGCCATGGTCGATAGCACATCTCCCAGCCCTCTCCTGATTGAATTCCTTCCGAGGCCCAGCATCGAGAAAGCCGAGCAGGCAGACGTACTCTGCGCCGAGCTAGGTCCTTCTTGGATGGACCCTATCATTCTCTTTCTCAAAGAACGGACCCTTCCAGCCGACAAGAAGGAAGCACATAAAGTCCGGGTGAAGTCAGAGCGGTTTTGGCTCTCACCTTCCGGCACCTTATACAAGAAGTCCTTCATCGGTCCTTATCTCAAATGTGTACATCCAAACAACGTGGAGGCTTTCCTGTACGAAATTCACGAAGGCATCTGCAGCAGTCACATAGGGGGCAGATCTTTAGCCTACCGGGCTATCTCGCAAGGATATTGGTAGTCGTGCATGCAAGCTGACGCGCAAAAGTATGTTCGCAAATGTGAGAAGTGCCAGAAATTTGCCCACCAAATCCATCAGCCGGCCAGGGAACTTCTTCCCCTTATCAGCCCTTGGCCCTTTGCGATATGGGGGCTGGATATAGTGGGACCACTCCCAACGGCACTAGGCAACCAGAAGTTCTTCATCGCGGCCACAGATTACTTCACCAAATGGGTTGAAGCCGAGCCTTTGACAACAATCAAGGAGAAAGACGTTAAGCGGTTTGTCTGGTAGAATGTGGTAACGCGGTTTGGCATCCCCAAAATTCTGATCTCTGATAACGGCACCCAATTTGACGGCCACCTATTCAGAGGATTTTGTGAAGACTTAAAGATTGAATTCTACAACTCTACCTCGGCTTACCCGCAATCTAACGGTCAAGCCGAAGCATCAAACAAGATCATTCTCGATGGGTTGAAGAAAAGACTTGAAAAAGCTAAGGGAAAATGGGCCGAGGAACTCCCAAGTGTCCTTTGGGCATACCGAACGACCCCGCGGCGATCTACCGGGGAAACTCATTTTGCCTTGGCATATGGCATGGAGGCAGTCATCCCTTTGGAAGTTGGTATGCCCACCCTCAGAAGAGAAAGTTTTGAGCCTGAGCTAAACTCTGAAGCCATCGCCCTGGAATTAGACCTAGTGGAAGAACGCAGGGAAAAGGCTCTCATCCATGTGGCCGCCTACCAGCAAGAGCTTTCAAGAAAATACAACAAAACGGTGCACCCCAGACCGTTCAAAGTGGGCGACTGGGTCTTGAGGAAGGTTATGGGCAACACCCTGGTGCCAGGTGAAGGCAAACTAGGGGCAAACTGGGAAGGACCGTACAGGATAATCGGTCTGGCGGGCAATGGGGCATATCAGTTGGAGGATTTGGAGGGAAGAGGAATACCCCGGCCATGGAATGCGGCCAACCTGAAATTGTATTATTTTTAGCTTTTGTGTTCTTTTTGTGCAAAGGAATTTTTTGCCTCACACTTCAGAATGTAATATTCTTTTTGTCAATATATAGAAGTGTCTAATCTTTGCTTTAGCATTCTGATTGTTGTTTTTTACTTTGAGATCTCAACCGAGATGTCTTATTCCGGTTGAATGAGTTGATGGTTTGCTCAACTTTGAGATCTCAACCGAGAAGTTTTACTCCGGTTGATTAAGTTGATGGTTTGCTCAACTTGAGATCTCAACCGAGATGTTTTATTCTGGTTGATTGAGTTGATGATTTGCTCAATTTGAGTTCTCAACCGAGATGTTTTACTCCGGTTGGCGAAGTTGATGATTTGCTCAACTTGAGATTTCAACCGAGATGTTTTACTCCGGTTGATTTGCTCAACTTGAGATTTCAACCGAGATGTTTTACTTCGGTTGATTTGCTCAACTTTAAGATTTCAACCGAGATGTTTTATTCCGGTTGGTGAAGTTGATGATTTCAACCCTGATGTTTTACTCTGGTTGGTGAAGTTGATGATTCCAACTTTGATGTTTTACTCCGGTTGACTGAGTTGATGACTTATTCTTCTTTGAACTTCAACCAAGATGTTGTACTCCGGTTGACTGAGTTGATGATTTATACAACTTTCATGGAACTTAAACTGAGATGTTTTATTTCGGTTATATAAGTTAAACAAGATGGTTTGTTCTGCCAAAGTATTTTGTCCGGCTGAAGTTGTTTAGCTTGAAGACCGTGCAAACACTTGATGAAAATAGAACTTTTTCATTGAGGTGCACAATAATTACAGGAGGGGCTGATAGCCCGGTTACATGTTCAGACAAAAAGAAAGAAGACAAAGAAAACTAAGCTAGGGGGGGAAAGGTTAGTGAATTCGTCCTCGGTTGCCTCCAGGTTGACCGTTGGTGTTTTGTCTTGGGCATCGGTCTCAGTTTGGCCGGGCTGCTCTTGATGGTTTTCTCCATCTGCATTTTCCTCGGCATCTTCAGCTTCCTCTTCTTCGGCTTCAGCCTGCAACGCGCTAAAGTCGTCGTTGGCGTAGGGCACAAGGTAGCTCGGTAGGAAGGCAACTGGGGGAGAGGCGAACACGTCGGTTCCCGATCCCTGGCTGCGCTGTTCACAAGCAGTCTTCCACCTTGCCTTGAAGAATATGTCTTGGGTGGCGCGGACTTGCTTTGTGTAATTCTCCTCGGCCTCAAGGAAACCGGCGGTGTTGGCGGCCTTCAGCTCCTTTTCCCCTGATTGTTTGAGCGCATCTAGCTCGGCCCGGAGCGCGTTTCCCTCTTTTTCGGCAGATCCAAGCTGGCCGAGCAGCCTAGAGTTGTTAGAGTTGGCCATCTGCAGTGAAGCTTTTGCTCGCCCGAGCTCGGCTTGAAGACTTTCAACCTGGCTGGCAGAGTCGGTCGCCTTCTGCCGGAGTCGGTGAATGCGCTCCATGACCAATTGTTGCTTCTGGATGGCCTGCAAGAAGAAAGTTTGATTAGAAACCGAGCAAACATTTGTGAAATTTGAATAAAAAGTTTGAGATTTTTACCCTGGTCATGGACTTGACCGAGGATTTCACCAACCGGGTATTTGGCACATGGTTGCTGCCGACCACGTCGCTCGGTAAGAGGAGGGCTTTGCTGAGATCAAAGGCGAGCAGATGTTCCTTGTCGCCTTTAACAGAAGCTGTCGTCGGGATCTCTTTACCCCGGTGCTTGAGTTGGGGCCTCCACGGTGGAGTTGGGTCAGCTATCACGGTAGGTTGCTCAGTGTTAAGCTCCGTAACAAGCTCGGCTGAAGGGTCTGCACATGGCCTTTTGCCAGCCCGGCGGGTGTCTTGGCTGGATTGCCCGGCGGCGGGAGACGCCAATGCAACCACGGTTCCGCTGGATTGCCCAGCAGCAGGAGAGCGGGTTGTGATGCTCGGTATCTCGGTGGAGGTGGCGGTGATCAGGTTCTTGATGCGGCTTCTCTTGGTCATCTCTTCTACTTCGGTCAGACGGATGAATGGAGCGTCAGGAAGTGTAGGATCTGGAGGCGGAGATGGAGCGCGGAGAAAGTCTGTGACCTTACTCCGGCGTGGAGCTGAATACCGGTATGTTGGTGTGTAACCGAGGAGGTCGTGGCAGTCCCGGTTAGGGTAACGGAGCACGGTTCTGATGGCTGCTTCGTTGGGGTAGTGATAGTTGGCTTGCAAGGCTTCGATCGCTGCAAAGGAAAGAGGAAAAATGTAAGTATAGAATACTGAAGAAAGGCAATCGACCGAACAAGTTAGCACAGCTTACATGTGGAACCGAAGTTCTTGCTAATGAACCAGCCCGGTACGCTGGCTGTTTCATAGTTGCCGGACACCCAGAAGAAGTCGTCGTCGTGCAAGTCCTTGTCCGAGGTGCCGGTCACTATCTTTTCTTTGCCCGGTCTAATCTTTAAGTAATAGGCGAGGCCATCGCTTGTGTGCCCAAGGGTATATTGGCGGAGTATCTCGGCTAAACCTAAGTTGGTTCCAAGCTGGTTGTTCAGCTCGTGGATCCTGTTGATTATTCGGTATGTGTTTGTTGAGACTTGTGTGGGTGCTAGCCCGATGCGACGCAAGAATTCGGTCATCAACGGGTTGACCGGGAAGCAGAGGCCTCCTTCAATGATGGATAGCACGGTGAAGGGGCATTGGTCTAATCTGCCCCAAGGGTTGATATCTAAGGCGTTGAGCTCTAATTGAACGTCAGCCGGGATACCATACTCTTCCCGGAATACGGCCAAGGCGGCCGGAGTGTCAACAAGGAAGCGGTAGCGCCCCATGTGTCGCCAGCTGGTTTAGCTCGGCTGAGGTGGTTTGGCACAGACTGGTGTTTGATGGCTGCTCGGTCTTTGAGAGCCTCGATATTTGGTCTGTGGTCCCCTTGGACTCTGTAGGAAAAGGATAGCAAGTGTAAGTGGAAGCGCGGTCGCGCAAAACGAGCTTGACTTTAGCTCGGTCATGAAGAGTGCCAGACCACCTCGGACGCAAAGGCAAACCAAGGAGCTCGATCGCTCAAACGGAACAGTTGTTAGCCCGATCGAGCGGCCAAGTCCTCTGTCTACCTCGGTTTCTACTAAGGTTTAGGCAAACTTGTAAGTTGCTCGGTCTCAATGTTTTTGGGGATCAAAAGAAGACCTGGAGCCTGGTCCACTCCAGATCTTCATGTGTTCATGTGTTCATCACTGGGATTGAAGAACATCGAAGAGAATAGGGGCAAGTGAGGGTTTTGGAAGGGGTATATCCTAAAACCTACAGATTTTGTGCCCTAGAATGTGAAATACCAAGTGAAAATAGCAAAAAGGGGCTCGAAGGACTTACCAGTTAAGGGCAGAAGCTTCTCCTTCGGACACGAACTCAGGGATGGCAAGAAAGGAAGGGCACAAGAGCTCTGGATCGACGAGGAGGAAGGAAGGTCAGTAAGAGGAGAATGAAGGAGGATATGGCATGTTTATAGAGGTGAAAAAGGCCGCCCAAATTTGAATGCGAAGGGACGTGATGGTTGGCTGCTCGAGGCCAATAGGCGAGTGACACGTGTGCCTATTGACGGCGGCGTCAGTACTGAAGAGACAAGATGGCAAGTCGAGGCGTCGACCGGGCAAGTTTGGAGGCCAGTCATATCAACTAGCCCGGTTGTCGTCTTGCACACCGAAGACTGAGGAAGGGTCTACCTCGCTCGGATCATGTAATCCCGGTCACGCTTTTGCGGACAGAATTAAGGGGCAATTGAGAGGGAGATTTATGAGCTAGATTGGGCCGCGGTAATGGCCGGGCAGATTATAGGCCGTACATAATTGGGCCGTGGTAGCATGGGCCTGTCCAGAAAGGTTTTGCTCGGTTAAGGCAAAGAGCATGTGTGGTCCGAGCTACTTGGCTTCTTGGTGCAGAAACCGGTCTACTGGGAGTGCGGCTGGGTTGTCTGCCTGCCTCTGGTTTCCACGGTTCATACGTTAGCTCGGCAGAAGGGCCGACGGCTAACCGGATCGACCTACCTCGAGCTCGGCTCACCGGAATGCAGCCGAGCTCGGTTGTACAGGAGGTCGGCGAATGGATCATTCAGGTATGCCGCGCAACGCAATCAGGAGAAACCGGGGAGGTTCCGCCAATCTGCCGAGCTCCGCCGAGGTATCCTAACAGATTGGTTAGGTGATGATTGCTGGATTTGTGCTGACTGATGAGATAGCAGCACCACGTGTCAAGAGACTAATGGGAGTAGATTTGGGGAGCATAAGGTATATAAGCGTGTCTGCGCTCTCCATGCTGGGCAGATGAACATTTGGGTAAGGAAAATACTTACATTCAACTCTCTCCTCTCTCTCTCTCGATCCCTGTGTGTGTGCGCTAACTTGATCGTCGGAGGGGTTTTCCGGCCACACACCGCCGGGTAGCTCACCGCCGTTGTGCTCGCAGGTCAATCGGACTGGCAGGAGCTTGGAAGAAAGGAGTACGGGCTTGCCTGAATATTTGCTCCCCGTACAGCCTGCAAAATGAACAGAGCCGTTCGTGAACATGCTCGAGCTCGGCTCGGTAAGAACTCGTTCGAACTCGGTTCGTTAATTTTTTTTTTTTTGCGTTCGAGTTCGAGCTCGTTAAATTTTTAATAAACAAGCCCAAATATTCCAAAGTTCGGCTCATTAGCTGGCTCGTTTAATATTTATTGTTTATATATTAAATAATATAAAAATATGTATAAAAAGAAAGAAAAATATGCTATTTATATATTTAAAAAATATAAATGTAAATAGAAAAATGATTTGTGGCACTAAAACTGTTGGCACTAATGACACTAATTTCCTGTTTTGGAAACTTTGTTTTTTTTTTTTTTTTTACCTGATATAGAAATTAGTGCCACTAGTGCTCAACAAATTAGTGCCACAAATCACAACCGATGTAAATAATAGTTAACTATAGATAGTACATTTATATAATAGTGGTAGTAGATATTATTATTTTAGTAAAATATGAACTTTTTTTAGTATGTTTATATATATTGTATATATAATTGTATAATAAAAGTTTTAATTGTAACTTTAGTCTTACATGTAAATATGAATTTATAAATTTTTTAGCTCGCTAAGGCTCGTGAACAGGCTTGAGCTCGAGTCGACCCTAAGCCAATTCGGCTCGAGCTCAGTTCGTTAAATTTTTATTCAGCTCGAGTTCGAGCTCGTTAAAATCTTAATAAACAAGGCTAAACATACTAAAATTCGGCTCGACTCGGCTCGGCTCGGCTCGTTTGCACCTCTAAAGTGCAAGCAATGATAATGACTTTATAATAAACATTCCTTTTTATATTATTATAGTTGCATATTTTATTAATATCAATTATAATTTATATTTTTTAAAAAATAATAGGATAAAATTCAATTCATCCCCTTACAGTTTGATGCTAGAGCATGTTGCCATCCTATTGTTCAAAAATAGTCAAAGAGATCCCATGTGATTATAAAATTGATAGAATTTGCACAGCATGCGTTGATTTTGAAAGTGGGCTAGAGATGTACCCACAAAAAAAAAAAAAAAGTGGGCTAGAAAAAAAAAAATTTAAAGTCAAAGTTCAATTACATAGTTAATGGACAAATTTACCCTTTATTCTTTTTCTTCCCATTTCAAAACCCTAATCTTAAATTACATAGTTAATGGACAAATCACCCCATCATCATCATCTCCACCACCTCTTCAATGCCCAGATCTAAACTAAAGATGAAGTTTTTTGCTGCCCCTTTTTTAATTCATACTATTTATAATGCCCAAATCTATATATACACATATATATATATATTAACATATCTAAACCTAAATTTTCTTATATATATTAAACATATATATGACCATATATTCAACCAAAATTCAAAATTTAGCTACCATCGGAATGTCGTCAATGTCACTACTGCAGCTCCATGGCCGGAATTCTATCTCAGATTTCTTCTCTCCCTGCCGACTTATCTATTCCCCTCTTTCTATATATTCTTTCACGGTCACTGCACATGCAGTATATATACTTCACTTCTACAATAAAATTTAATTTGAAATTAAAGTGATTGTTGGTGGTAAGTTTCTAATGGTTGAATAAATTTAATTTGGAATTATGTGATTTAATTTGAAATTAATTTGGAACAAACTTGCTGATCGTTGTTGGATTCAAGTGTATACATCTATATATACTTGTAATCGCAGATGTTGATTGCATCTTGTGAGTTGTAGCAATGGTGAGAGTTCACACCAAAGAAAAGCAAGAGAAGATAGTAAGGGGTGTAAATGTCATTTTCTATTTACTGTTAACTAGGGCTGGGCATAGGGTTATCCGACCCACGAAAACCGTCCAATCTGAACCGCCGCATCTATTTGGGTGGTTTCGTAGAATCATTAATTAGGATCAGATACGGGTTAGGATTTTTCTATTTTGCGGTTGTCGGTTTTACTCGCACCTATACTTACCCGCCTACATCGGTATACATTTTTTTTTTTTTATTTTAAATCAGGACCGTCAGATTTTCATGTAAGTTTTGTAATACTATTCACCAATAATCAACCACTTTTTTTCATGTGATTATAATAACATTATAACATTATAATAATATCATGCACTGCCTTGTTTAAAATACTTATTCTTCAATTGAAATTTCTTCAACTTTTTGTAAATCTAGTTATGTGATTTTTTTTTTTATATGTTAGTTTTTATTTAATTTTCATTCTAATTTTTTATAATCCAATTTGAATGGAGGATAGTGTTGAATCTCTCGCAATCAAGAATATTTTAAAAAAACAAGCCCAAAAATAAATTTTAAGGGAAAAAACTTAATCCGCAACTTGCCTGCAACCGCCTGCATATCTGCAAATCCTATCTGCACAAACCGCAAACCGTATTACAAGCGGTTGCGGGTTTAATTTTTCCCAAACTGCAGACATACGGACAGGTCCAAACTACAAACCGAACTGTTGAAAACCAATCCGTGAGCACCCCTACTGTTAACGGTGTTAGAGTTGCATTTTGGTTCAAAATTATATGAGGCTTCTTTGACTATTTTTTAATGATAAGGGGGTAAAGTACTCTAGCGTCAAATCACAAAAGGGTAAATTGGATTTTGCCCAAAATAATATTATGGTATTTCTACACAAATGCAATAATTTAACACTAGAAATAGGGCAAATTACCCAAAAAAAAAAAACCCCCAGTATTTCGAGTGTTTTTCAATTTAAACCCCAAGATTTCAATTTTGACAAATTAAATCTTAAGTTTCTTCCGTGTTTCAATGTGAAACCTCCGTTTATATCCGTTTGATTGAACTAACGGAATCTGGGCAAAATTCTCAGATCCAAACACACATGTTCAAACACTTGTATCTCTCTCGTTGTAACTCATTTTCGCCTCATTTTTGTGTCGTTAGATTCACCTCATTGCCTAGTTTTTATTTCATCCCTCATACGCCTTGTTCCACCTCTTTTTGTGTGCTGTTAAAACTCCAAAAGTTGGCCAAAAATAAGATTTTTCTCTTTTTGGGAAAAACACACATATTCAAGCACTTGTATCTCTTTCGTCGTAACTTCATTTCGCCTCATTTTTGCGCCGTTGGATTCACCTCATGGCCTAGTTTTCGGTCCATCCCTCATAAGCCTTGTTCCACCCCTTTTTTCATACTGTCGGAGCTTTGAAAGTTGGCCAAAAATAAGATTTTTCTCTCTTTAGGCAAAATTTTCATATTTAAACCCACATGTTCAAACACTTGTATCTCCCTCATTGTAACTCCGTTTTATCTCATTTTTGCATTGTTGAATTCACCTCATGGCCTAATGCGCCTTATTCAACCTTTTTTTGCATGTCGTCAAAGCTTCAAAATTTGGCCAAAAATAAAAATTCTCTCTTTTTCCCCCCATCTGTCTTCTATCTCCATGCTTCTTCCTTCCTACTTTCTTTCCACAATTATTCTCTTTTTTTCCTTTTCCTTCATGGCCCTTCCACCGAGCTCGTGGTGGCCATCAAACCTTCGATGGTGGTGGTGTCGTTGAGTATAAATGTACGTGACTTACAAGAACGGAAAGAAACATAAGAGTAGGGGAAGGGCCATGAAAGAAGAGGAAAATAGAGAATAATTCTGAAAAGGAAGGAGGAAAGAAGAAGTATGGAGATATAAGATAGACGAAGAAAGAACGAAAAAAAGAACAATGAGGCGAAATGGAGTTACGATGAAGGAGATACAAGTGTTTGAATATGTGTACTTAAATCTGAAAATTTAGCCCAAAGAGAGAAAAATCTTATTTTTTGCCAACTTTCGGAGTTCCAACGGCACACAAAAAGAGGTAGAACAAGGCATATGAGGGGTGGAATGAAAACTAGGCAATGAGACGAATCCAACAACGCAAAAATGAGGCGAAACAGATTTACGGCGAGGGAGATACAAGTGTTTGAACATGTGTGTTTGAATTTGAGAATTTTGCCTAGATTCCGTTAGTTCAATCAAACGGATATGGACAAAGGGTTCAGAATGAAACACGGAAGAAACTCCAAGTTTAATTTGTCAAAATTGAAACTTTAGGGTTTAAATTGAAAAATATGGGAAACAATGGGTTTTTTTTTTTTTTTTTTTTTTTTTTTTTTTTTTTTTTTGTAATTTGCCCCTATATAAATTATAAGTTTCAAATCCAAGAAAAAATAATCAAAACAAAAGTACTAAATAATAATACATAACGCGATAAAATCTATACATCAATTAGGCTTTTAAAATTGTACTATTATAAAAATATATATGTCAAAAAGCAATCTGAAAGAGAAGACATATTTTGGCCTTTCTCAATTAAAAATCCCGGTTCCATCCCCGAGTGGGACAGGGATGAGTTTTGTTTTACCTGTCACATTTTAACTTGCCCCTACATCGTATATATTTACTAAAGGGGCACTTATGTGTAGGTCCTAATAGATGGACTTATTATCCAATATTCTATGATAATTAATGGCATTTTTCATCAAACACTATTAAAAAACATCACTAATTGTTAATTTTCAACGACAGTTTAAAATTTTTGTCACAAAAAATGTGACTAATTATAAGTTTTAGTGATAGTTTAAAAAAATAGTCACAGAAAGTCATTAATTTTCAATTTTAGTGATAGTTTGAAAAATTCGTCATAGAAAAACATCACTAATGGTAAGTTTTAGCGATAATTTATAAAAATCATAACAAAAAAGTCTCTAATTGTCAATTTTTAGCGACATGTAAAAAATCATCACAAAAAATTATTTTTACCAACGATTTTATTAGGACTTATTTTCAATAGGACATGATGGAAATTAAGTCAAACTGTTAAAACTTATTGGTAGTTTGGGTTTCTCTCATATTGGTCATCTCAACTTGAGAGAACATTTAGGTTTGATAGGTCTATTTTAGGACCGATTTCAATAATCCGAATCGTTCATTTTTTGGAACTCATTGAGTAGAATATTAATGTAAGAAATCAAGATGATCAGATATTGGTAGCTATATGTTTGAATCAAATTTATATTACAAAAAATGAATAGTTATTCTTGAAATTATATTTGTCGTCTATTTTTTTAAAGCAAATATAATTCAAACATATAGTTACTGATATCCAATCATTTTGATTTTTTGCATGAATATTCTACTCAACAAGTTCTAAAAAGTAAACGATTCGGATTATCGAAATCGATTTTAAAATGGGCCTACTAAGTCCAAACACTCTGTCAAGTTGAAATGACAACTTGAGAGAAGCCAAACCCTTGGTAAATATATTTATGTGTATATATATATTATTTAATTTTTTATGATATAATAAAATTTAAACCTAAACTATTACACTTAGTATTCATTTTTAGTCATTTATTTCTCATATTATATTTTATTAATTATAAATTACTATCCATAATATATTGTATTATTTATAATTTTAATTTCTTAAAATTAATCCACGTTGCTCTTGCCCCACCCCCACTACCAACCCGATTTGCTCCGCCCCAATATGATACAAGGTTGGAGCGGAGGACTTCAAACTCACCCCAAACCTGCCCGTGGACATCCCTAGGTGTGGGTGGTGGTGGTGGTGGTGGTGGTGTAGTAGAATGGTCGTGATGGTGGTGGTGATCATGATGACAGCCAGTGGCGGAGCCAGAAATTCAATGTAGAGGGGCACACATTAAACACAACATTAAATTTTTTTTCCCCCATAACAAGTAACAACGAGATATTATTAAATTTATACATTTATATTTTTATTTTTATTACAATTATCTTGAAATTTACATTAATGTGACTTATAAATCCACTCAATAACTAAATTCTATGAATCAAATAATCAATAAGTTCAATCCTATCGACTCAAAAAAAGTGTCCCACAATGAGGAGAAATAAACAACTAAACAAATCTCATAATAAGAAATGAATTATCAATTGATTTAATTATTGCCTTGATCTATCAATTAAAAGGGGTACTTACCAATTAGTCCTATTAACTAGACTTATTTACCTACAGGTCCTAACTAATAAATTTAACATTATAAAAATAAGAGAGTGATAAATTTATCACTAAAAATTTATTCATAAAAACAAAGAGACTGATAAATTTATCACTATAAATTTATTCATAAAAAAAAAGACTGATAAATTTATCTTTATCACTTAATAAATTTATCAAATAGGACTTAATGGGTAATAAGTCTCCAAAGTAGGACCTATTGGATAATAAGTCTCCAAAATTGGACCTATTGGTAGTTTACCTCAATTAAAAGTGTACAAGAATAATCAAAATAATAAAATAGAGAATTTTAAAAATTTTAAAAAAGCAAAAACTTTTACATAATTTAAAGAGGGTCACTATTATAATTTTGTAAAGGATACGTAATACATAATCTTTATCTATATGAGTAACAGTTTAAATATTGAAAGTTTTTTTTTTTTTTTTTTTTTTTTTTGGGGGGGGGGGGGGAGGGGGGGACATGACCCCCCTAGGCCTTAGGTGGCTCCGCCCCTTATGACAGTAGTGTCGGGTGATGGTTGTGTGATATCTTATTAGGTTCGAAAAATATTTTTCACAAATTTACCTCATTTTTTGTTGATCATATAAAATATTTTTAGATGACTTTTATTTTTTGTTAAATCAAATGTTAAGAAAATGCAAAAATTATTTTACAAAAAGTATTTTTGACATAAACAAACGGAGTCTTATTGTTATTAAATTGAGTTCTGAATAATTTCATTTCCTAGAATTATGAGTGTGTGATAACTTGGATTATAGGTGGAATTGCTTAAAGAGAAGCTTGGTTTTGATGATGCATTCAACTACAAAGAAGAAACAGATCTCAAGTCAACTCTCAAAAGGTTTGATACTCTGTATGTTTTTCTTTTTTCATTTTTTCTTTTATTTTTATTTTTTATTTTTTTGATAAATTACACCTAGTCTCTTTTATGTTGGGGGCAAGACTAGTGAACTGGGCTGTTTGTTTTGGGAGATGAAGGAAATTGGATTCATAGTGAGTAAGGACCACAAAAAATTATGTTTGTATACAAATTGGAGATTGGGATTGGTAGTCCCTTCATATTAGCATATGCCTTGGAGAAAGAGATTAGCAAAGGCCTCAAAGAGTTGATTTCAAAATTAGTGAGGGAATTAGCTTGGAAAAAAGACTATTTTGCTCATGTTGTGTGCTGTGTAATTGTGAGTGAATTTTTTTTTGGGTATTATGTCGTTATATATATAATATTAAAATAATATAGTACAAAAAATATTTATAAAATATAATTTTTAATATTAAAATATATCAAAAACACCAAAGGGTATTTATGATATTTCATATAGTCAATCCCATCACTAAAATATATCATAAACAAATATAATTTTTCTTAATTCTCTCACTAATAATCTCCTTAATAATAATCTCAACACTAAAAATTACACTCAACCTAACTCTCAAAACAAAGGGATAATCCTAATCCACATATGTATGATAAAGGAAAAAACGATTGTGCTGCCGAGCATTGACAAGTGTTATTTGTTTCCAGCATTATGGCACAAAATTGAATCACTAAAATCAGCAAATCCACCAAATATACATATATATATATATTAATAATATAATAAAATAAAATAATGTGAAATTATGCTTACTTATAGTCTCTCTCATATCATATTATGTTGTTAGCAAGAGCCTCGTGGAATGAGTAGGTTATTCTTATGAAATTTTTTCCAAAAAAATTGTCTAAATTTTTGGGTTTATGGGGGACATATGACATTAGGTTCAATAATTAAATTTTTTTGGTGATAAAAATATGTCGGAAAAGTTGTCATCAGAACCAATGGCGGTGGCCAGTGGTAGTAAGTTGGACAAATAAATAAATAGATAGGTGGCACATGTATATATTGTTGGAAAAATATATGAAAACTCTACTTGATTGACAAACTGAAATAGATATTAGAAGACAAAAGCAAAATAAATAATAGAGAAAGAATGGAATCGAGGCGTAGAAGTCAATCTGCTGTCCTTAAGAAATGATTTTGCCCCACTTGGTGCAAATGGCTGCTGACAGTCTATATGTTGGCTTTTTGGCTTTCGAAGGGTATTTTAGTGAATGCGAGCGTGCCAGTAAGGATCAATCAGTCCTTACAGAAATTATAATTGCCAACCAATTATCAGACGATTGTGTTGTAATTCTTTCAGCCTCAATGAAGAGGACTTTTACTGGTGGCTCGACTTAGGAGAAATTAAGAGAAATAACAATTTAATTGTGAAGAACAATCGAAGTATTTCATTAAAATGAACACTTACAATGGTCCAAACTCAGCCTCGAAGAGGTTTACAGCAACAGCCTACTTGAATCTACTTGAAACTACTCCTACGAATCGAAGTGCAGTGCGGGTATTTAAAGAACAGATATTGAAAGTGCAGGTATTTAAATTGCAGGAAATGTAAAACTGGAAAGGAAAAATATGAAGTAAAGACTGGTTTGTATGATCTGAGTCTGGGGCCCTTTTCTGGGAACTTCCTTGCTATTTATACTTGTCAAGGATGACCTTCGAACTGTACTTCGAACCGTCGAACTGCTCCTCCATGATCGCTGATCATGCTGCCTTAGAAGTAGTTCCACTACGCCATCACTTGCAGTTGAGCTTCCCTCCTGTATTTGAATTTGAATATAGGCAACCGTTAAGGCCACGTCACCTTGTATCTCATTACTGATCTAGTACTACTCAGATCACTTGAGAACCAATATTTATTGCCACGTGTACGATTGGGATCGAAGATAAACATCGTCTTCCTATAACACCCTTATTCTGCCACGTGTCGAACTGTAATTGGCTTTTACAAAATATGTAGCCAACACAGTCGTTCTCCAGGATACAGCAACGAGTTTTGATGGCATGCACTCACCAAGCAAGACTTAAGTTCGTCTAAGAAATAACACAAAGAAACCAAGAAACTATGTGGGAAAAATAAAGACGAAAAGAGAACTTTTTTTGTATATTAAACTACTAGGAATACATATATATAGAATTCCAAGTCTGAAAGTAAAGTAAGAATAAATCAAGGATTTGATCAAATAGTCAAAATCCCTTGAATTATGAAACGGCTAGTTAATTCCTTAATCATAGTTAATTACAAAAGGAAATGAATCATATAGAAAATCAATGAGAGAAAAAAAATATATATATATATATTGTATTAGCTCACATGCGCGGCCAGCCTAGCCAAGTCTAAGTTCAACATGTGCGTGTGTGTGTATATATATATGTGGACTTCACACATATAGCCCAAAGCTTACGTAGTCTCCCCCCACATCCTTGGCCCTTACCCAATAACAAAGGTCTACACATAAAAGGTGTAAAAAAAACTAATAAGAAATCAATGTGGGACAAAGAAAGGAAATTTTGAAGCACTTCCAACAATCCCCCACATGATTCGAAATTAAATAAATCATGAAGCAAAAAAAAAAAAAAAAAAAAAAAATTCTGGGCTTAACTTGAGAAGCATTGATGTCGATGTCTTGTGGCTTGAATCGACACTTAGTGTTTACAAAATGTAGATCACAGGTGAAAGGTGACTCAAGTCTTGAACCTGCCACCTTTTGGATGATCTGACAATGATGCACACACACCTCTAGTATTCATGATGAGTTCTCGGATTGGCGCCATAAAGCCATATGCCTTACCTGGATTTTCATAAGTGCTCTAGAGAATTGGCCCTAACTCTCATAGGAGGCGGCCCTACCTTTGCACTCACATAGGTGAACCCACCAAGTGTGTACTGCTTCACACCACCTTTACAGGCTATGAGTTCATTAAGAGGTATTTGCTCATCCTTATTTAGTTTAGCAACTTGCACTATTTTCACCATAGGAAGGAACGATCAAATTATAGTGCTGTCTGGAGTCTCTTTGTGGGTTTTATCCATTGAACCTGCTTCCTGGGATCTCCAATCACACAGGCTGGGTTGCCATCACAGGTGACTTACTCAATGGGCTTAAGTCCCATCCCCCTCTATGTATTATACCCCACTTTTCTAGTGAGCCCTTTTGTCAGAGGGCCTGCCAAGTTCTTCTCTGATTGCACAAATTCAAGAGCTATTACACCACTGTTTATAAGTTTTCTAACAATGTTGTGCCTTAGTCGAATGTGCCTCTTCTTTCCATTATACACTTTGTTCTTTGCTCGAGCTATTGCTGCTTGCAAATCACAATTCAATGAGATAGATAAGACTGGCTTCTCCCATACGAGAATATTAGCTAGAGATTCCTTAGCCATTCACCTTCATTACTTGCCATTTCTAGAGCAACAAATTCAGATTCCATAGTAGAAGAGGCTTTACAAGTTTGTTTGGATGATTTCCATGATATAGCACCACCTCCAAGAGTAAACACATAACCACTGGTGGAATTAGTTTCACCATTATCTAAAACCCAATTAGCATCACAAAATCCTTCTAATACAGCAGGTAATCATGTATAGTGAAGACCTATGTTCATAGTACCTCTCAGATATCTTAACAGTCTAGTTAAGGCTACCCAATGTTCACAGTCGGGATTATGTGTATATCAACTAAAAGTCTGCTCCCAGCATATGCAATGTCTGGGCAATTCATTATATACATAACACTACCAATGACTTTGGCATATTCAGATTGTGAAAAGCTATCTCCCTTATTCCTTTTAAGATGGTGGCTAGGATCATACGGGGTTTTAACAGGGTATCATTTTTTTGAGGAGTTTTACAACATAATGTGATTATGACAACACTAAGCCAATTGATTCGCGAATCACTTTGATCCTTAAGATAACATCTACCTCTCCTAAGTCTTTCATGTCCAAATTCGAAGATACGAAAGCCTTGGTTTCATTTACAATGCATAAATCAGTAACCATAATCAACATATCATCTACATATAAGCATATAATCACACGAGAAGTACAAAAGCATTTGTTATAAACACAACTATCAAACTCGTTACTACAAATCCATTTGATATTAATGTTTTGTTCTTGTCCTCTAATTACAAAACCTTTTGGTTGATCCATATAAATTTCTTTTTATAAATCTTCATTTAAAAATGTTGTTTTTACGTCCATTTGGTGAATAACTAGTTTATGTATAGACGTTATTACAATTAACAGTTTAATAGTGAAAATTTTAGTTACAGGGGAATAGGTGTCAAAGTAATCTACTCATTCTTTTTGTGTGTAGCCTTTAGCAATTAGTTTAGCATTAAATTTATCTATTGATCCATCAGCTTTTAATTTTTTCTTAAACACACACCTGCAGCCTATGGTTTTAAATCCTTTAGGCAAGTCTACTAATTCCCAAGTATGGTTAGACATTATAGATTCTAGTTCACTATTTATAGCATTTTTCCAAAAAGTGGCGTCTATGGATTTAATGGCTTCGTCATGAGTTTTAGGATCTTCTTCAGTGATAAATGCAGTTACAAAATCTGGTCCAAAACTAGTTTCTACTCTAGGTCTCTGACTACGTCTTAAATCTTGTGATGTTTCCTCGGTATTAAGACTAGGCCGAATAGCTGCATGAATTTGTTTAGGAATTGGTTGTTTCATAGGAAATATCTATTCAAAAAATTATGCATCTTTTGCCTCCATTGTTAGCTTCCATAATATGTTTTCACCTTTTATTACAATAAATCTATAGAAAACACTGTTTAGAGCATAACCAATGAAGATACAGTCTATGGTTTTAGGAGTAATTTTAATTCTTTTAATACTTGAAAGTTTGACATTAGCTAAACACCTCCACACTTTAAGATATTTTAGATTTGGTGCATTTTTTTTCCAAAGTTTGTAAGGGGTTTTAGTTCTTTTATGTGGAACTCTATTTAAAATGTGACATGCTGAAAGTATTGATTTCCCCCACATATTAGAAGGTAGTCCAGAGCTAATTAGCATTGTGTTCATCATATCCTTAAGTGTTCTATTTTTCCTTTATGCTATCCCATTTTGTTCAGGAGTGTATGGTGCAATGGTTTCATGAATTATGCCATCAATTTAAGTTGATTGTTATCATATTCCCCTCTCCGATCAGATCTCACTCTTTTAATTTTCATATTTGGTTGGATTTCAACTTCAGCCTTGTATTTCAGAAAATGCTCAATTGCTTCATCTTTATTTCTTAACAAATATACCTTAGTGAATCTAGAATAGTCGTCTACAAAGGTTATGTAGTATCTTTTACCTCCTCTGCTCATATAATTTTTAAAGTCCCCCAAGTCACTCTGTATAAGTTCTAGGACTTCTGAATTCCTTTCTATAGATTTAAAAGGTTTCTTAGTAAATTTAGCTTCTACACAAATTTCACACTTGGATGTGTCACAATTTTTAAGATTTGGAATTAAATTTAATTGTCTCATTCTTTTAACTGAAGCATAATTTGCGTGCCCTAATCTAGCATGTCACAAATCAATAGGCTCAACAATATAAGCAAAGAAAGTACTAGCTTTCTTAGCATTTTCAGAGACAACATTCAGCACAAATAAACCCCCATTACAATATCCCTTCCCACAAAATCCCCTTTATGAGTTAGCACAAGTTTATCAGAATCAAACACTAATTTAATACCAACCTTGTTAAGAAGGGATCCAGAAATTAAATTTCTACGCATATCCAACACATGAAAAGTGTCATTTAGGTCAAGAGTTTTACCAGAAGTGAGTTTAAGTAGAATTTTTCTCTTACCAACCACGTGAGTAGTGCTAGCATTTCCCATATAAACATGTTCACCATCACCAATAGACTCATATGTAGCAAATATATTTCTATTGCTACAAATATGGCGGGTAGCCCCAGTGTCTACCACCCATTCAACCATATTGCCAACAAGATTTGCTTCAAACATAACCATTGCTATTATTTTAGTTTCAGTCAAGTTCGCTTGTGGTTTCTGTTGGTGAGATTCCTTGCCTTTTGTAGTTGTTGTATTCCAAAGCATGATGACCAATCTTACCACGCAGGAAGCAAGATCCTCTTTTTTTCTTGAAAACTCCATCGGGTTTTCTGAAATGATTGTTGTGGTTGTGATTGTTGTAGTTATTGTTGTTGTTCTTCTTCACATATTTTTTGTTGAAGTTTCTCCTAGAGTGTGAATGATGGTGATTATGTTGTTTTGCTACATTTTTCACCTCCACCACATTTGCTTTTGATGTGAATTCATGAGCATATTCATTTCTGTCTTTCATCCGGTTGGATTCTTCAATGCGAACGTGAACAATAACTTCTTCCAAACAGAGGTCCTTTTTCTTGTGCTTGAGAGAAATTTTGTAATCCTTCCAAGATGGTGGCAACTTTTCTATAAGTGTCGTAACTTGAAAGGTGTCATCTAACTTTATTCATTCGGCCAAAATGTCATGAACTATAGAAAAATGTTTGAGGGCCCGAAGTCAGTGGCTTGAATTCGTCTTGAAACCCAAAATGACGTCGTTTTGGGTTTCAAAATTTTTTTTTTCTTCTTTTTCTTCCTTTTCTTTCTTTTTTTCTTCTTCTTCGTTTTGAACACAGGAGAAGAGAAATAGAGGTGAGAGAGAGAAACAGAGGCGAGAGAGAGAAACAGAGGCGAGAGGCGAGAGAGAGTCGTCGCAGGTCGTCGTCGTCGTCGTCGCAGCTCGTCGCTCGTCGGCTGATCGTCGCATCGCAGCCCCGCCTCCGTCTCCAGCCCGATTTTGATGGCCCCTCCAGTTCTGCTTCTCCTTCTTTTTCTTCTTCCTCCTTCTCTTCTTCTTCTTTTTCCTTCTCAAATTCGAGCCAAATTCGAGCTGGGGCTTTCGGGCTCTATAACGGGGCTGTGAACTATATTATGTTATTCATGAAATTGACAGATTTTTCATCATTCATCTTGAAGTCTAAAAATCTGCTAACCACATACTTCTTTGTACCTACATCTTTTGTTGAATATTTTCTTTTCAAAAATTCTCAAATCTTTTTAGCAGATTTGTAACCACAATATATATCAAACAAAGAGTTGGAAAGAAAATTCAAAATATGACCACGACAGATTTTGTTATCTGTGTCATAGAAATGAATGAATTCACTACAAGCTGGTTCGAAAACATCATTAGGAATTTGATCATTAAACAGAACGTAATCAACATTGAGAGACTCGAGAAAAAAAAGAATTTTTTCAGACTAGTGTTTGTAGTGATTTCCATTAAAGGGTTCCAGTTTGGTCATATCACGAACAGCAGAAATAGTAGAAACAAAATTCATGTTTATTAATCAAGCAAAATTGTTTCTTAAGATTGTTGGAAAAATATATAAAAACTCTACTTGATTAACAAACTGAAATAGCTACTAGAAGATAAAAGCAGAATAAATAATAGAGAAAGAATTGAATCGAGGCACGAAAGTCAATCCGCTGTCCTTAAGAAACGATTTCACTCCACTTGGCGCAAATGGCTGTTGGCGGTCGTTCTCCAGGATACAACGGCAAGTCTTGATGGTGTGCACTCACCAAGCAAGACTTGAACTCGTCTAAGAAATAGCCCAAAGAAACGAAGAAACTATGTGGGACAAACAGAGAAGAAAAGAGAAATTTTTCTGTGTATTAAACTATTAGGAATATGTATATATATATATAATTCCAAGTTTGAAAGTAAGGTAAGAATAAATCAAGGATTTGATCAAACAAATTCCTTGAATTATGAATAGTCAAAATCCCTTGAATTATGAGACGGTTAGTTAATTGCTTAATTATAGTTAATTACAAAAGGAAATGAATCTTATAGAAAATCGATAAGAGGGAAAAAACATATCTATATTGTATTAGCTCACACGCATGCCCAGCCTAAGTCCAAGTCCAACACGCGTGCGTGTATATATATATATATATATGAACTTCACACATATGGCCCAAAGCTTACATAGTCTCCCCCACATCCTTAGCCCTTACCCAATAACAAAGGTCTACATATAAAAGGTCTAAGAAAAATAATAAGAAATCAATGTGGGACAAGGAACAAGAAGGAAATTTTGAAGCACTTCCAACATATATATGTGTGTGTGTGTGTGACATTTGGATAGGTAGATGAACAAATTAATGACATTTGGACAGACAGATAGGTAGCATTTGGGCAATGTGTCTTTTTGGACAAATATATATCATTTTAACTCCAAAAGACTAAAACTTGGGCATATTGGTCTAAAAGTTTAAAAATGAACATGTGGCCAAAGTGCCCTATAAACAATAATTGCTTCTCTCCATAAAAAGTTTAAGCTATTATATACTACATTTATTTATTTTACAGGTACTTCCCTGATGGCATTGACATATATTTTGACAATGTGGGAGCTGATATGCTTGAAGCTGCAGTTTCCAACATGAACACATTTGGTAGAGTTGCAGCTTGTGGGGTAATCTCCGAGTACACAGACGTCACAAAACGAGCTGCACCGAACATGATTGATGTTATTTATAAGAGAATCACTATCCAAGGCTTCTTATCCACCGATCATATGAATGTTTATGCAGATTTCCTCTCAACAACTGCTGATCACCTTCGCAATGGGAAAATGGAGGTGCTTGAGGACATTTCACACGGCGTGGAAAGCATTCCAACTTCTTTTATGGCACTTTTTAGAGGTGATAACATTGGAAAAAAGATTGTTCAAATCACAGCAGAAGTTTAGAACTCATTTTGCGTATTAGATGTTTTCCTTCTTATTGATTCAGAGAACATTTTGATACAAATTTCTTAAAGTTCTGTAGAATTTTGAGATGTTTTCCTTCACACAAGTTGATATTCAAACAATTGACAAATTTGAAGTGATATTATCTTCGCATATTTAACCATTTTTTTTTCCTAGATCTTACATTTGTAATTACTTAAAGGCGCATTTAGATTGAGAGCTTTGAGAGAAAACGAAAGAAATAAATAGAAAGAGAACTTTTATTACTTGTTAGAATGATTGAGGGAAAAAAAACTGTTTCAGTTGGTTAAATACATAGCAACAGAGGAATAATTTGCCTTTACAAGTATGTGTAGGAGAAAGTAGCGGTGTTCTTGAAGGCATGGCCAAGTCTTCTTTTCTAGAGGAGGCAAATGAGGGATATGTTCTTTCGAATAAGAATGGGACTATGGGAAAGTTGGGGATCACACCTTCGTGTAGGAAGGAAAATCAAAAGAAGCGCAAAGAAAAATTTGCAATTAACAAATTTCAAATAGGATTTGGCTTCTCTTCAGTTGAACCTTCAACTATACCAAATAGTTGAGGTTTCTTATTGGTAAGAATCATTAAAAAGAGGTTTCTTACAGGTAAGAGTTTATGAAAATATGACCCAATTAAATTTTTTCAAATATTCTTACCAGTACGAGTCTTTCGTTTAATGACTCTTACTGGTAAGAAACCTTCATTTAATGATTCTCACCATAAAAACATCTTCATCTACAACACCATGATTAGAGGCTCTCTTCAAGCTCGTTTCCCAATTCCCGCCATCTTGTGCTATCTTGACATGTTAAATTATGGCCTCCCCCCAATAACTACAATTTTCCGCCTTTGATCAAAGCTTGTTCGAGTCTTTTACCTAATTATTCGAAGCCAATTGGTTGTGTATTTCATGGGCATGTTGTGAAATTTGGATTGTCACATGACCATTTTGTTGTTACCGCGCTTAATGAATTTTATTCGTTAAATCTTGAAATGGGAAGTGCGCGGATGTTGTTTGATAAAATTCCTGAAAGAGATGTTGTATTGTGGACCGCAATGATTGATGGGTATGGGAAGATTGGGGATGTTGAGAAGGCACGAGCGTCGTTTGATGTAATGCCTGAGAGAAATGTGATCTCTTGGAGTGTGATGACGGCAGCTTACTTACGGGTTAATGAATTCAGAGAGGTGCTCAGTTTGTTTAGATGGATGCAAGAAGTGGGCACAGAGCCAAATGAGTCAGTGTTGGGGAGTGTTCTGACCGATTGTGCTCACCTTGGTGCTCTTGCACAAGGATTGTGGATCCACTCCGGCGCTAAGCAGTACAATCTTGAATCCAACCCAATACTAGCCACTGCGTTGGTTGACATGTACTCAAAATGCAGTTGTTTGGAGTCAGCGTTATCAGTGTTCAAGGATATTCCTAATAAGGATGCTGGAGCATGGAATGCCATCATTTCCGGGGCTGCAATGAATGGAGATGCTAGAAAATTACTCAATCTATTCGATAGAATGACAATTGATGGGACTCCACCCACAGAGACCACATATGTTGCTCTTCTCACTGCTTGCACGCATGCAAGGTTGGTTGAGGATGGCCTTAAAATGTCTGAACAAATGGGTACCTTCTATGGGGTCAAACCCAAGTTTGAGCATTATGCATGTGTAGTTGACCTTTTGGCTAGAGCGGGTATGTTGAATGAAGCCGAGAAGTTTATAGGAGGAAATGGGTGGTGTAGAACTAGCAGATGCAAATGTGTGGGGAGCTCTATTGGGTGCTTGTAGAGTGTACGGAAATGTTGAAATTGGAAACAGAGTTTGGAAAAAGTTGGCTAGCATGGGAGTATCAGATTGTGGAACGCATGTGCTATCGTACAATATCTACAGGGAAGCGGGCTAGGAAATGGAGGCAAGGAGAGTCAGAAGATTTATCGCAGAGACGAGAATGAAGAAGAAACCTGGTTGCAGTGTTATAGAGGTGAATGGTGTTGTTGAAGAGTTTCTTGCAGGTGATCTTTCTCATGCACTGTCAAAAGAAATAGGTGAACTGCTTGATTCTTTATTTAACATGATGGATCTTGTTGAGTAAATTTATTTAGAAGTCATTTTCATATTTGTAGAGTACCACTTTTCTTCTTTATTTATACATCTGAATGTCATTGTTCATTCTTTAAAATATATGAAAGATTTATACGAATTATGAATTGAATTCATACAGCTGAGAAATGCAACCCCTTCCTTGCATGGTTAGGTTAGATGGAATTATGAATACAGTGAGAATTTTTGTGATTAGCAAAAGAAAGCAACCTTTTATTATTGAGATCAAAATATTACACCAATAAAGGAAAGAGAGGAAGTACGAAATAAATGCATAATGGCAAAACCAAACTCATCCCAACTAGTTTGGCACAATAGAGGCTCAAAAAAATCATGTGCAAGCACTTCCAACAAAGCAAAAACAGGTTGACAAGAGGACAACCCAACCAGAAAAAAATAAAATAAAATAAAACAAAACAAAACAGCAGCAACAAACAAACTTGAGCATAGCAGCTCCCTCTGTTATCAGCAGCAGCAGAGCAGTCCAGCTCTACCCAAACATGAGCATAACAACAAATGCAGACATAAACCAGCAGCATCCAAGTTCCAGTTCAAGATCCACCATTACCAAATCATGAAATTACTTACCCCTGGCACAATATCTCACTTGATCTAGATTATATATGAGGTCATTCACTGAATAATGCGATCCTTTTGTAGAAGTCTTCATCCAAATCGCAACCCTTACTTATATCAACTCACATACCTCAACCAGATTTGGTTTTTTTTCCATTGAATAGACAATCATTTCTGTGCTTCCATACCGACCACAGCACAGCAACAGGAATGGCTTTCCAAACTTGACTTTCCAACCATTTGAATTTGATTTGCAACCACCACACCAGCAAGGTAGTGACAGAACTAGGAATTACCCACTGAAGTCCCCACCAATTGATCATGCTCGACCAGACCTTCCATGCAAACGGACACAATAAAAAAAACATGATTCAAATTTTCAAGCTCATCTTTGCAGAACAAGCAGCTGAAAGTTGCATTTCTGTCCAAAACTTCAATCCTTTGCAAAAAAAAGCCTGAAGTCTTCACCCTACCCTTCCAAGTAAGCCATGCCAAGAACTGACTTTGGGCCAAATGCAGATTCACACCATAAAAAAGATGATTTAACACTGAATACGCCAGAATTTGAGGCTTTCCATTTTAGCCTATCAACAAAACCTTCCCTTAGAGCCTGACATGAGGTTAACAATTCACATAACCTATCAACCTCCTCAATTCCCCAAACGAAAAGAGCTCTTATGAAATCAAGATTCCAATTCCCATAGCTAACCTTTTTATCAACAAACAACCTGAGAGTACCCTCTTTTTCTGTCAATCAGCTAAACACTCTAGGAAATTTCTCTTTTAGTCTTCCATTCCCAATCCATTTATCTAATCTGAATCTGTAACTTTTAATTGGAAAACAGCTCTTCTGAAATCAAAATTCCAATTCCCATAGCTAACCTTTTTATCAACAAACAACCTGAGAGTACCCTCTTTTTCTGTCAATAAGCTAAACAATCTAGGAAATTTCTCTTTTAGTCTTCGATTCCCAATCCATTTATCTTCCCAAAAATGAATTCTAGTCCCATCCCCACAACAATATCAGTATTTTCCAAATAAAAGTTATCAGATTCGGATTAGTGAAAGCAATTGAGATTATGTCCCGCCAAATACCTGAAACTTGGTTACTTGGAGAGATGGTACCCAGCTCCCACCCTCAACATTAAACTTACTGCTCACTACTTTTTTCCAAAGAGCATTATCATCGCAATGAAATCTCCACCACCACTTTAGAAGTAAACATATGTTCACATCCCTAACACTTTGTCAAATCGGGATTCAAATCGTGAATCGAAATGGCCTTGTACTGAATCGCGAATCAAATCAAATCGTGAATCGAAAAGATTTGGTCATTTTTTCTAAATTATTTAAAAAAATATATCTACACATTTCGATGTTAAATATATCTTATGAATATGAAATATTTAGACTTAAATCAATGAAAATATTATTTTGAATGATGATCATGTAGTTTAATATGTAATAAGTTAACAAAGGTTCTTATGTAAGATAACCACCTTACCTTTTCCTCTTTTTAGATATTTCTTATCAACCATTCTTAATAAAAGATAGTAAACAAAGACAAACTCTCAATTTCTAAAGTAACAATAATTTGACAACGATATTGATATTTGGACAATAAGCATATACACTTTTTCAACTAACAATGACCAAATAATAAGAAAGTATTATTTAGGATATTTTATTTTAAAGCATAAAATATTTTAAAATGCATAACTGACCTCACCCATGTAATATTCAACTATAATTAATTTAATAAACTAGCAAGAGATAATTCATGGTGTAAGTTACTTTAATCTTAAACATTTTAGAAGATATATTGTGATTTTTTAAAAGAAAAAAATGAGAAGAAAGATTAAAAACATGTTGAGCTGACTGAATCTGATTGGATCCTATTAAAAACTCCATGATCACTAAAATAACAACAAATCATGTATATATATATTGGTTATTTTGGCTTTAAATGCTATTAAACGTTGTATTATGTCATTTTTACTAAAAGATGGAGAAAAAAAGAATTAAAAATATGTCGGACACGATAATTTCAAGAATTGCATGAATCATAAAAAGTGTATCGAATCGTGAATCGATTACGAATCGTGAATCGATTATGAATCGTGCAATTCACTAGAGATTCACTTCTAAAATAGATTCACCAATAGATTCGTATCAATTTTCCAAAAATTACGAATCGAATTGCGAATCGTAAGATTCTGATAACAAACCCAAACCTCCTTGTTCCTTACTCTTAGAGACCTCCCTCCAACTTACCATATGAATTTTACGTTTTAAATCTGACCCTCCCCACAAGAATGCAGCTTGTATTTTATCGATTTCCGTTGCAACCCCTACCGGCATCATAAAGATCGACAAGTAGTAAACTGGAAGGCACGAGAGGACTGACTTTATCAAAGTGAGTCTTCCAACAAAGGAGAGAGCAGTCTGGTCTTCCATGTTGCAAGTTTACACTTAAACTTCTCAAGCACAGGTTTCCAAGTGTGCCTCCACTTAGGATTAGCCCCAAGTGGTAAACCAAGATATTAATTGGCAGACATTGACTAAGGCAATTTAATTTTGCAGCAAAATTAGTAGCAATTGTGTGTATGAAACACCCACTCCACACGCCACGCTTTTGTGATAATTGATCTTTAATCCTGACATTACTTTGAAACACCTTAGGATTCTCTTAACAGTCACCTGCTCCACCCATTCAGCTTCACAGAACACAATTGTGTCATCAGGTTTCTTGCTGTTTCAAGCAAAATGTTTAAGCTTTCAGCCACTATGTTACAAAAGGAAAGGGGTGAGAAGATCACCTTGCCTCAATCCTTTCTCAGGACAAAACTCTGATGATGGGGATCCATTCACGAGCACATAAATTCTGGCTGTGGAGCTGCAAGACTTCATCCAGCTCACCCATTTAGGTCCAAAACCAAACTTGGTAAGCATATCAAGCAAAAAATTCTAATTAACTGAATCATAAGCTTTTTCGAAGTCAAGCTTAAGAATCAAACCTTTCTTCTTTGATCTTTTCCACCAGCCAACAACCTCGTTTGCGATTAGAACGCCATCCATTACAGTGAGAGTGAGTGATGAAATTACTAGTGTTGTGGTATTAGGTTGGAAATGTAAGATAAACTGTGTTTGTTTGTGATAGTATTAATTGGTTGGGATTAAATCAATGAATTGCATAAAAGTTCTCATTATGTAAAAAGTGATTGTTATTTTTGTAAAGCGGAGAACAAAATAATCTTTTCACCTCCAATTCCATAAAAATGGATTAGCAATCCCAACCTTCCACAGGAATAATAATCCCACCATGTGCGGATTCATACCCGCATGAAACTATTAATCGTATGTCAATTTTACCAACTGAACATGATTTATGTGAGGTTCACCGAATTATTAATCTAATACCTTCACTCATGGAGCTCAACAAACATGGTCCCAAAATTCAGGGCTATGATAGCAAAAGCAAGAAAGAATGGTGTTAGAAATCCTATTTAGAGGTCATGCAAAGTTTTATACTATGTTTGGATTATGGATTTGGATATAGATATGGAAAGGGAAAAGAAAAAGTAAGGGGAATACGAATGAAATATAACACAACTTTAAAGTTTCTGTTTTAAAAAAATTAAGAAAAATATTTTAGGAGCTAACAAATCTTACTAATTGATGTGTCATATAATAATAAAATTTTGAGAGATAAAACAAGACCCAATTTATAATAAGTATCACATCTTTAAGTTAGAGAGAAATTTATAGAATTTATTAATTTACATAACATTAGTCAAAAATTAATTAGTTCTTACTTCTAACACAGCCATAATAGTCTTGACCTATGGGCTTGATGGATGTTCACTGTAGAATCCTTTGTTATTAAAGCATTGCAAGCTGAGTTGATTGTTTCTTGGACATTTGACAATGCATCTCAACTGGTTCAATTTGTTTTTCCTAACATTTGCTAACAACAAGGTCAATCTAAAAATTTAAGGATTAAGCATCTTCAATCCTTCATCAATTTTTTTAATAAAATTTAAAATTTAAAAATATAGTTAAAAATGTGCTCTAACATTCATATTTTTATTCAAATTTTAAAAAGAGTAATGATTGGAGATAGTTTTTTTTTTCATCAAAAATGTTTTTAAACAAGTTTTTAGGATAATTTGGAATTTTTCAAAAAGATTTGATGAGAGAGGGAGGGGGGAGGGAGAGGGAGGGAGGGGGAGTGGGAGGGAGGGGGAGGGAAAGAATTAAATATTTCATATCAGATTAAGTTTTTAACTAAATTTTGACTTATGAAAAAATAAAAATTAGTGATACTCCTAGATATACTTGTAGTTAACACCATGAAATGAGAGAGAGAGAGAGAGAGAGAGAGAGAGAGAGAATTTAGCACCATGAAATGAAAAGTGCATCTTTCAAGGATGCTTTTGAAATGCAGAGGATTGTAGATCATGATGTTGGCAATGACTTTCCTCCTAGACACATAAAAGGAAGCCATTTTCTTTCTGGATCCAACTATCTGTTTTATGCACATGCTGTGGTGCGGTGCTTTGCTTTTGGCATTAATTCCCAACTACATTTCTTGGGTTAAACATACAGTCAAATGCCATGAAGATAATTTCATTTCATTTCCATGGGATTCAATATTTATGATATTATTTTGCTTCCTCTTATGCAATATATAATTACATAGAAAGTGTACCCTCTCTTCATTTCTTCTTTTATTTTTTTTTTTTAAATTTTTTTGGGAACATGTCTATTGATCTTGAATTTGCTGAGGAATTTGTAGAGAAAATAGTGAAGGAAAAAGTTAATAAAAAAAAAAAAATCCAAGTTATTCACTTTTATTTTATTTTTTTATTTTTCCTTTCACACATATTATTCTACAAATTTAAGATTCAAATACAATGTAAGAGAAGAAGAATATAGCATAGGAACGTATAATAATCATAAAAATAGTTTGAAGAGTCTTCATTTTCATTTTCATGTCTATCCATTTCATTTATTTTTTTATCTTTAAAAACATGTACAAAGAAAAACTTGAAAACACAATTTTCATATTCTTTTTTATGTTCGTGCTAAAATAATTTTTAAAAATTCAAAAACAACATTTTGATGTTTTCCCAAAACTGGGTTGTTACTGAAAAATTTATCCTGAAACAATTTTCGAAAACAACTTGCCAAATAAATTTTCAGTGTTTTACAAAAATGAAAACACAACCAACAGACGATTTTATGAACTGCTCTCAGTACTATTCACGCCATAAACAGTACAATCAACAAATTGATAAAGCATGACAATGTAATACTATATTCCCTTTTGCATGACCCAACCAATACATTGAATTGCATGATACAGTCATTACAAAAAATTAAAGTTTTAGAGATCAAAATTTAGAAACAAAATTATATTTTAGAGACCAAATATTTTTGTATCGTTACAGGGACCTCCATAGTAGTCTGATAAGCAATCCTCTATTATTGATTGAACAGAGGAACAGTAATCAGCTCATCGATTATTCACTAGACGATACGAGCCTTTCAAGGCAGTCAATCACCGCATCTTGGGTTTTAGATGCAATGCTTTGCATCAAAATCCTTGTCAGATAATAAACTGGTAATGAGTTTACCAAGCCTTTCAGCCCCAGGACCTGTTCTCAGTTCGGTTATATTTGTAATGAAGGGATTTGGGGCGGTTATGTTTGTGCCACCGTTATCAAACCAACTACCTGGCACAAACCTGTCAGCAACACGGTCTAAAAGCTCGGAATCAATCTTGTCGAGGACTGCTTCATTTCTGCCGAACTTTCTGGCAAAGGGGGCGTTGCTATCGACCATTCTCTGAAAGTCGGCATCAGTGAGGAAATGCGGGTGCTGTTTGGGAGGGTTATCCCACGATATGAAATGGAGGTCATGGTTCACAGTGGTGTTTCGAAATTCTTCAGCGTTGCAAATAACTGTGTGGAAATATCCTTAGGGAGAAGAGAGAAAGTCGGCGTAATACATTAGGACTATCCTGGCGAGGTTGTCCCAACCCCATAGACAGAACTCCATAAATAGGTGAGAGAGCATCATCCAAGCAGAACCTGAAGAAATCAATGCAGTGTCTATATTTAGAATTTTTCGTTTTTTGTTTTTTTTTTTTTTTAAATGATCATAAGTTCAAATCAAAGTTAAAAAATTACAAGTTTCTGCATCCTTTCAAATGAATGGACAACTTGAATCTAGAGGAAGAAAGTAAAATGTTTTGAGCATAATGCACTAGGGAATTGACTTGAACCCATCGACAATCATTCACAACTCAGTCTACTCCAAGTCCTGTCTTTCAGTTCGAGTCTACCCAGCCAATCAAATTATAACTGTGTTTTTGGTAAGAACCGCAACAGTCTCCCAGTAAATAAATCAGAACCAACGTAGCTGTTGCTCCATGATGATATGGACTCCTAAGGGACAGGTAATTCATTTTAGGTTCGTCATCTTCTAGAGAATCTCGGCTTCTTTTGTTATTATCTTTTATTATATTTTATTTTTTCCCATCTTCAGCATGGAAACTAGTATAAGTGACATGAGTAGATGAATTGTAAGTACACCTAGCACATCAAATTTATTAGTGCCTATATGATGAATGATAGGTAGGTATTGTAACTACTGGAATAAAAAAAAAAGTTGGGCAGCACAGCTAAGCAGGCTCAAAATGTTTTAAGGTGTTCCTTGCCACTTGCCCCTCATGAGGTGCTCTCGACGACCCCGCTTTTTGTTCATCTTTTCCATTGCGTCGCATGGAACATGCCTCTTGTATTTTGCATCAACTACAGCAATTGCATCGCATTCATATTCATCGTACCTATATCATCTATTGTATCCACCCTTATCACCCGACAGTGTGATTTGGCTTGTGTTCACCCTTTTCGCATTGCATGCATTTAGGCTTGTTCACCCTTATCACACGAGTGTGGTTTGGCTTGTACCCTTTCACCCTTTCTACGTGATGTGTAGTTTGGCATGCATCTTTTACCCTCTCTACATGATCCGCAGTTTGGCTTGTATCTTTCACCCTTTCTACGTGATGCGTAGTTTGGCTTGTACTCTTTCACCCTTTTTACGTGATGCGTAGTTTGGCTTGCATCTTTCACCCACTCTACGTGATGCGTAGTTTGGTTTGAATTTTTCACCCTCTGTATGTGATGCACAGTTTGGCTTGCATCTTTCACCCTTTCTATTTGATACGTAGTGTGGCTTGCATTTTTCATCCTTTCTACGTGATGCATAGTTTGGTTCGTATCTTTTACCCTTTTTACGTGATGCGTAGTTTGGCTTGCATCTTTCACCCTTTCTACGTGATGCGTTGTTTGGCTTGTATCTTTTACCCTTTCTACATGGGTCGTTTTCGAGTTTTGACATTCACTCACGACGATCCAACCTCTGTCAAAGAGGGACAACTGCGGACACCCCATTTTGACCGCCCTTAAGAATTAAGCACTTCATTCTGAACACCCGATGATGAAATGTTACGCTGTGAAATCTTTTGAATCTTCAGCAAAGAAATTCGAATTCGAGCTCCAAACCCAAACCTTGCACCCCTTTTTCATCAAAACCTTTTTTTCTAGCCTGGCCACACAGAGAGCAGCAGGCCAATTTATTTGGCTGGTTGTACAATTAGTTGGCCGACTGGCCATTTATAGCGTCAGATTCTGCATTTGCAGCACAGGCTGCTCCCATGCACGGGATTTGGCCACTTGTCATTTTTTAAAGATATTTCCGACAGAAGCAGGTTGAAATTCTATAAATAGACCATCTCCCTTCAGAATTTAGGGTTAGAAAATTTTTCAAAAAGCTTATGAGATTGTTCAAAGCTCCTTCTTGATCTTCAAACCTTCTTGACTATAGATACATTATAGATACACCATTGGAGCTCAAACTTGAAGCTTTTTGCTGAAATTTTAAACCATTTTTCAGATATTTGAGGGTGTTTGGATTAAAGTTTGTTAACTACGAAGTGCTTCCTCTCTCCTAGAGGTTAACCTTTGAACTCCTTTCATCACATTTTCTTTTACTCTTTCACTCTTCATTTCTTGTCATAATATATTTATTTTCAGAGGTTATTTTAGGCTTCATAATGAGATTGAGCTTTGTTAAAAGTAGAAGGGCTAGTCATCCTTCCATAGGCTTGTCACCCTTCCATAGGCTTGTTCACTAGTTGTAACTCCTTTGTTCTTTTTCATCTTTGCTCTCTTTTTTTACTTCTTTTAGTTAATTTTCAGCACTATTTTTAGGTTATTTTTGTGTGATATCAACTGTTATAATAGTGTAATAGTCCTCATAGATTTGTGTAATTAGAATATAGCCACCAATCCGTTTGAGTTGATTGCTTTACTTTTGTTCTTATAGCTTTCTTTAGTATATTAGAATCTTGTGGTCATGGGAAGTTTAAAGCTCAGTCACCCCGTCACAAGTTTGATTAACTAGTTCTAAATATTTCACTTTCATGATATTGTTGTTTACCTTGAATTTAGGTGATAGCTTCCGTGTTAAAAGTGTTGAAAAACTCTCTTCTTGATCATTTTTGGAACATGGGAATAGATGTCTCATCCTTATTCCATGAATAAAAGAGGAATTGTCAACAATTTTGACGAGTTGTGTGTTTAAACTTTGATAGTTATTTATTTATTTATTTGATTTTCTCCTTTACTCCCATGGTTGCTCATATAGAGCTTTTCATAGAAAGTATTCGAAACTCTCTCTTAGTTCCATTTTGAAGCATGAAAATAGATGCCAATCCATGTTCCATGAGTAGGGAGAGGAGTCTCTAATTTCTTTCTTCAATAATGTAACCTCATGTTTATAAACTTCTTTTTTTCAAAGATGGGTTTCTTTAACCAATTCTCGCCAAATTTGAGTACTCATTTACTCTTCTTCACTATGAGAGGTAGTAGGTTCCAATCAATTTTTTGAATGATTCTTTTTGTTTTTAGCTTCGTACTCATTAGAACTTTTATCACGTTGCTTCACTAATCATCATGTAATAACCTTGGGATATTTGATGGCTTGTGAAGCAAACTTATTTCCTCCTTGAATATTTTCATGATAGGAGGGAGTAGGAATGATGAACATCCTTTGGAAACCCTCTGTTTTCTCTGTTCCACTTCTGTTACAACAGGTTTTCCAGCACGGATTTATTGTTGGCCAGTCAAGTATACAGCCGACCAATTCCTTTAGCTGGCCGGCCAAGTCAAGTGTATGGTCGGCCAACTCATTTGTACGGCCAGTGTGTTTATTCAGCTTAGCAGAGCACATCTCGAGGTTAAAACAGAACTGTTTTTTGGCTACGAATAGAGCAATTTCTGGGGACAAGTAGAGCTATTTCCGGAGGATGTTCCCATTTGCGCATGCACAGTTTCCCGCCCTTTATTCAACTCCTTTAGATTAGCCGCTCTAAAATTTGTATATGTAATAATTAGTTAATTTATTTTGGGGATGTAATAATTAGTTAATTAGGCCATTTAGACCGTCTTGTAAAGAGGACAGTTTTGTAACACTTGATGTATGTCTTCCAACCTCCATTTCTTTCTCCCTTTTATTTACGCCTACCATAGTTATACAAAGCATCATGTTTTCCTTCATCATTTCCATGCTTTGTTTCCATTTTTGCATGCATTAAGGTTCGGCTCGTCATACTTGATGTTGTTATCATTTCCTACTTGATTATGTGCGCTACCTCATGCTTTAAGTTGATTCACGTGTCATGTTAATAGCCGAATCTAGTAGTTGCATTTTGTATGTGTTGTATTAGTCATGTGCATTTTTAGGATCATGCATTTTTCTAATTATCTCATTTTCTGCGGCTTACTGCGGATGAGTACTAGGTGAGCATTTTTTTGCTTTAGCATGTCATATGTGTGTGTATGTGTGTGTTTGTGTTACCATGTCGAGCATACTACCATGAGGCTACTTGCTTACTTGAAACAATTCTATGAATGTCTGTGGATGGAGGCTATTTCGCTTAAGCTGAAATGACTTTGATTGTTGTGTATATGAGCTCATTTTTTTCTTTGAATTGTACATACTCCAAACTCTTTCAAAATCGCATAAGATCAAAGAATTCCAAATTAAGTAACGTAGTTTATACTTGTTTGTTTTACATAGTAATGTTAGCATTATCAATAAATCAAAATATGAGCACATAATGTCTATAAAATTCACATCATGACTTAGTAGAGGCCAATCTTTGATCGGGTGAGTAGGGTGCTCAATTCATGACCTTCCTTTCTCATACTTAAGTTCTCGAACTGAGACACTTTGGTTTTGACGGACTAGTGGCCTTTGGCATAAGTCACGGGTTTCCTAATTTTTCCAAAAATATTAGGTAGCAACTCTGAAATCTGGCAATCCAGTCCAGTTTTGGCATCTCTTGTGATTAATGGATTTTTCTAAGGTTTGTTGGATCTAGACTCTCATTTGTTTTTTTTGTTTCACATTACACTTGTGAAGCCAGATTCAAACCACGAGAGTCCAAACTGTAGAGAATCATATCTGAGGAGACTAAATCCCTTTGAAGAGCATGAAAAACCAACTACACTCGGTCACATGGCTCGGCCTTGAAAATGCATCCCCATAACTGCCCCCTAGGTTCTATTGAGGTGATGGAACCTATATCATCCGATCTTCTAACATGTCGGCTAAACAACATGCTAGAGATACTCCCTCGATAGAGATTGTAACTCGTCGGCATCAAGAAATAGGGACTTAAATGTCCACTCAACAAGATCAAGAATCAACAATCAAAAACCAAGATGTTCTTTTATCAAAGATCAACATCTTAACCAAGATTGCACTACTAGCCGACGTCAAGACGCACTAGTTCAAGAATACCAAGAATCCTAACTGCACATGAGCTATCATGCACAGCTATCCCAACCGTTTAAACCACGTGTCATTGCCCAACTAGTACGTACTCGTCACGCGTCAGATACGTCTCTTTATCTCTGACCCACGCTATCTGACGTCATCATGAGCATGTTTACCTAGGCAGCTAAATCAGGGTTTTGCCCCCTTTCATCTTTTCAAGAAAACTCCCCCCTCTCTCTTTGCCTCTTCACTTTTGCCTTTATTAATTTCTCTCCCTTCTCAGAGCCTCTCTCTCTAGGCCTCTATTAACGGCCTTTGAAGCTTTTTGTAACTATTCTTGTTCATTACGTCCAGTGAACACTCAACCATTCCATTCCGATTAAAGGCACCGTCTGACTTCGGTGAACGCGATTTTCGGTGTCCACTTTTGCAACTTCCATTTGTAAGTCCTTGAATCTTCCTATTTTTTTTATTTCAATTCTTTACTACTCCTTTGTTCGATTACAATGCATCTTTACTCATGTTATCACCATGCCTATATCCTCTGACTTCATGAAATTCAATTTCTGTTTGTTGTACTTCCATACCAAATTCCGAATCCATGTTTATCATTTTTTCATGTCTCTGTATTTGAATATGCTCGTACTTTGAATGTTTTCTTTCTTTCTTATTTTTTTGAATCTATGCTATCTTTGTCTCTGTTTCTTATTTCTATTTCCAAATTCTTCCACCCAATTCTTTCCTATTTCGATTGTTCCTAGATAGACATAAATTTAGATTTGGGATTTGTTAGAACCATATACACTTTAGAGAAATCAAAATAGATTGCATCCCATAATCTCCTTTAGCTTTCCAAAATCCCTAACTCAGTGTCCCTTAGGGTTACCCTGAGGCTCATAAGTCGCCAAAAAACATTTCTGTATTCAAAACTGTATAAAACCCACTCAGTCGAGGTCATGAGTATGTTTAAATGGAGGGTAGATTCCCCTAGCAAACTAGAGTACTTTCACCAGAAGTTTGACATCCCTGCCAATGTTCAGATTAGGCTAGCTAGTGAGAACAACTCGATTATGCCTGGGGAGAATTATGTGCCTTTTCCCATGGTATCAATCATTGAGGATGGGATCAGATTCCCCCTCAACATCCTCTTTAAAGAAGTGATGCACTTCTACAAACTTAACCCATGCAACTAGCCATAAATACCTGTAGGGTTATTAATGGCATAGCCGAGCTATGTCGTCGACATAATGCCAGGATCACCCTTTCCGACATCCAATATTGTTACCCCATGTGTGGCCTTAAATCCACCAGCGGCTACACCTACTATCTCAAACCACGATCTACTGCTTACAAGTTGATAGCTGACCTTCCAGACTCCAACAAGGGTGCTAGAGAAGACTACCTCATCGTCTCGGGCGACTGGGAGTTTGCACCAGATGATGATCTTCACCTCTTCCCCTTACGCCGATGAGTCTTTAGCGAGGATGAGGGTAAGAACTTAGTCATCCCAAACCCTACATCCTTGACATTAACGCATATACTTAGTTTAATCTATTGTCTTCTCTTTTTTATTCTTTTTGCAGCGCTGTCTCAACCAAGCAAATCCTTCCAAAATTCATACATCCAAAGTCAAGACTTAACCCGACTTCTAAACTTACCAATTAAGGACTGTAAGGCCCCCATTTTGCTTAACTACTTTATGACGTACCGGTCTCCTCTGCCCGACGTCCCATCCTGGAGCAGAACTCCACCAGTAGCATCCTCTCCATGCACTAATTGGGCTTTCACTTCTGACCCCGTAGACCAACTGTCAACCTTGTCTCCATCACAACACATTCTACCAGCTCAACGCCAGTATGGTCGTCGACCTCCAAACGCTCCAACTGGAAGGACATGTATCAAGAATAGACACTTTGGCTTATGATCCTCCCAACCCACCTATCGCTCTCCCTGCATTCAAGCTTGGCACCAGAGTGACCATCGCCGCCATCGCCACCTTTGCCGAGATAGGTCATAAACCAGCGGTCACCGAGGACCTGCTCGCCGAACTACCCGATGTTGTCACAGTCCAGTCCATCTATTCCCCATAGTCTGTCCAGAAGCTAAGGAGGGTGAAAAAGGCTAAAGAAAATGCCAAAGTAACATTCGTTCCTTCTGATGATGAGAGGGACCTTGAAGACTCAATACCAATCTCCAAGCTGGCCGAGGCCGAGAAGAGGCCAGTTGTAACTAATTCCGCTAAGGCCCTTCTAGCAAAGAAGCCGAGGTCTATCGCCCTAGTGGCGAAAGGGACGTTATCCTCGAGGATGCTTGGCTCCCCGAGATCTAGTTGGTGACCGACTTCTGAAAGTTAGCGGCAGCGTAATCAAAGATGTCAAAGTCGGGGCCGTGCTAACCACATGCTTCTTCTTGCCCTCCGACATGGACCAAATCAATGACTACAACCAGTATGAAAACTTTGCCTTGATGATGAGGCATTCAGTTTTGGTAATCCTTTTTTATCCATACTTTTCAAATTTTGTTTTTCATACTTAGTGAAATGTTTACTAATTCATTTCTTTCTTTGCAGGCCATCCAACATGTGCATTCTCATACAGTCAAGGCTGAGTTGGTGAAGAAAGACTTGACTAGGAAGACGCAAGAGGCTGTAGGCTTTCTCTCCCAACTCAACAAGACCGAGGCCAGGATTAAGAGCTTGATGGATATGGTCAGCGCAACCAAGGCTATCGAAAACAAGGTTGAGGCTGCTGCTAAAGCCGCCAGCACTACTACCAAAGCCACTGAAGAAAGAGTTGCCAAGGTCGAGATCACACCGAAGGAGAGCTTGGAATCCAAAGAGGCCGAGATCAAGGCGGCCGATGAAAAGGCCCATGCAGAGGGGCATGTCGACGTTTGAGATCTGTACAAGAAACAAGTCAACCTGGCCTGCAACAAGGGTTACTACCTTGGCTGGGTTACTGCACTGAAGGAGCTCTCTGCCCTTGAGGACCCATTTTTTTGTGACATCGGTCAACTTGACGTGCCATTCATCCCTCTCTCATCTAATCCGAGGAGGAGAAAGAGAAAGAGAAAGACGAGGAAGGTGGCTCTGATGCTATTGCTGGTTCTGTTGGGGCCAAGTCCCCAACTCTAAATGATTAGGTCCTGGACTTGACTGAGGATGATGGGGATGAGGTCTCCAAGAGCACCTCCCCAAAGAAAGCTGACATTGAGGTCATTTTTGTTGAGAAGAGTCTTGATGAGACTCTTAAGGAGATCGACGAAGAGATAGCAGCCAACACCGAGGCTGGAAACGTTGTGGAGCAAGCTGAGAACACTGCTCCAGATTTTAGCACTTTGGATTTTCTCTTTTTTCAATTGTACTTTTCTTTTTTACTTTTCCTTTCCTTTTAGGCCGAAGTGTCTTCTGATGTACTGAAACAACTTCCTTTATGAATGCAAGTTTGTTTTTCTTGATTAAGTGTTGGATGCTTGTTTGTTGCTTTCATATATCTTGTGAAATCTTGCCATTCTTTAGAAAATTCTTCTAAGTATGACAACAAATCATCTCGGGTTAATACATCTCGGACAAAACTATTATCAATTATCCCGAATAACTTCAACTCGTAAAATTTTTTTAACATTTTTTTTTTCACAAATGTCATATTCAATTAACTCATTTATGCTTTATGCCCCCTAATGTGAATCTAAGTATTACTTAGGTTCACAATAATGATGCATCATCTGAATCTTGCCTAAGTCTGACTTAGACATTCATGACCAAGGTCATCATGTTTAGCTCGTCTAAACAAAACATTTAAGGCTTAACCTTAGTGCACCGAGAGTACTATTTACCACGGCTTTTCATACAAACTAGCCCAATCGTGGCTGGTTTCACCTTGTTTCTCATTGAAACATCACTTCAACTTAGTTCAACTTTGCCATCATGACAAGTCTAAGTTAATCATCTTGTTTACTTTAGGAACATTGGCTTATAACAATGTTGAATTTCAACAACATTTTGTAAAGAACAAAATTGAACTAGTATTTCATTAATACTTTGGCTAAAAGTTCATCTAGATTAAATATCAAAAACTTGAAAAATTAATGACAAAAGAATTTCAAATTGTTGGTATTCCATGGTCTTGGCAATTCCTTGTCATCACCGTCTTCTAGCCGGTATGCGCCATTGTCGACAACCGGGATAAATTTGTATGGTCCTTCCCAGTTTAGGCCAAGTTTAACCTCATTGGGATCTTTTTTGTTGTCGACAGCTTTCCTTAAGACAAGGTCTATAATTCGGAACTCCCTAGGGTTTAGCTTCTTGTTGTTATGCCCTAGCAAGTCTCTGTTGGTATGTCTCTAGCCGAATTGCTACTCTCTCCCTCATTTCTTCAATCAAGTCTAGATCTCGGGCAAGGAATGCCTCATTCGTCCCATTCTCTACTTCCTGAGTTTTGATTCCAGGAATACTAATCTCAAGAGGTATAACGGCATCGGTGCCATAAGCCATGGCAAAGAGAGATTCTCCAGTAGATCTTTTCGGCGTAGTGCGATATGCCCATAGAACATTACGCAATTCCTCCACCCACTTGCCCTTGGCAACTTCCAATCTCTTCTTTATTCTATCCAGGATGGTCTTGTTAGAGGCCTCGGCTTAGCTATTGCTTTGAGGGAAGCTGGGAGTTGAGTAGTACTTCTTGATCTTGTACTTTGTGTAAAAGTTCTTAGACAACTTACTGTCAAACTGGGTGCCATTATCTTCCACAATGGCTCTTAGGATCCCAAATCTGGTAATGATATTCTTCCAAATGATATTCTTGACATTCACATCTTGGATTTTGGCCAGGGGTTCAACCTCCACCCACTTTGTAAAGTAGTTTGTGGCTACTAGTAAGAACTTTCTTTTTCCAGTTGCCTTAGGTAATTGTCCAGTCAAATCCATGCTCCACTGGACAAATAGCTGTAGACACTCCATTTTTTACTACCCTTATGACTAGGGCGCCACCAATTTGATCACCCAATGATGATTTGTACGCTTGTCCAAATGCTTGATTTCCTTAGTAGAAAATCTCAGTTTTGAACCTACAAACCTTGTGTCTTGTTTTTGGACCAAAACGGTAGTTTTTCAAGCCTGACCATCCAAGGGACCAGCAAACCCACTAGTGGCCTATCGGCCACTTGTGTAAAACTTCAGATCTTTTTGCCAGTTGTGCCAGCTATCTCCACAGATGTATGCACTGCCTTAGCCGTATCTGTATGGATTTTTTTGAGATGGTTTGATATATTTCTATATATAGATGACTCTCTCTCAAAAATTAGGGTTAGAAAAATTTGAGGAGCAAAAGTTTTGGAAAATATTTCTTTCTCTACATTTCTCTTTCTGCCTCACAACTTTTATACCCTTTTCCTAGATACCCTAAACCAAACCTTGAGGGTTCTTTGCTAAGGTATTTGAGCTTGTATTTTAGCTCTTGAGGGTGTGGAATTAGTGGTTTGTAATTCAAAAGGGTCATTCATCTTCAAGAGGTACAACTTCAAGCTTCTTTCCCCTATTTATTTCTATCATTTATTGTTGTATTTGGGTTATTTTTCATCTGTATTTGTGGGTTGAAACTTGTGGTTTAAAGCCATTAAAGGTAGAGGGATGGACCACCCTTTTTTGAACTTTGTCTTCTAGGTTCTTGCCCTTGTGTTTTCCATCATTTCATCAACTTTTTTTGAGCTTTTTTCCCATTGATTTTCATAGGTTTTCAAAGGCTAAAAATGCTATTTTGAAGTCCCAAAAATGGAGTGGTTAGCCACCCCTCTTTTGGCTTTGTTTGCTAGCTTAATCGCTCCATTATTTTATCTTGCTTTTTGGCTATTTTTACTTTAATTCTAGCATTGTTTTGAGCTAATATAGGACTGTTTTTATGTGTTAGTTTCATTTGTGCTTTGTATAGCATGCTTGTAGTGTAATAGTCCTCATAGGTTCGGTATTTTAGGCATTAGACACCAACTTATTTGAGTTGATAGCATTTATTTCAAGCTTTCTATACTTGTGTTCACCTCTAATCACCTCTACAACCTCTTTCTTTTCTTGGCTCTCTCTTTGCTTTGAGAGCTGTTTTAAACCGATTGTTTGTTTAAGTTTGAGATAGAGATCGTTGTGCTTAATAGTTTAATCTCTTCGGAGGTTCATTACCAACGGCATGACATCTCTCTCATGCCCAAAACAACCCTTTGTTTGACACTTCCCTCCTTTAGTGGACTTAATGCTGATTTTGGACTAAAATGACTAATGAATGAAAAGGTAATTAAAAGGGGTAATCAATGGCTTAAAATGGAGCAAGATAATAAAATAGTTTGGGTTCAATCAGACGTTAATTGAACCAATTGAGTCTTGAGTCATTTCATACTTATTAGTAATGAGAACGGTTCAAGAGTCGATGTCAATCGCTTCCCTTGATCTCATGATAAGGAGGAAGTTTATGAGTCTTTAATTGTGCATTTATTGAAATTGTATCCCTTGGTTCATAAGTCATCACACAATGAATTTGCGCCGGTTGATGGCTTGCGAATCGAGCCTACCACTCCTTTGAGTTGTTTGATGATAATGAGGGATAGGGTGGACAGACATCCCTTGAGAATGCTCTGTTTGTGCTCTGTTTGTTTTCTGTTGCAACAGGAGAAACTCAACATTAGTGGTCGACAGACTACCATTACTGGGAGGCAGGCCACTATTAGTGGGCGGCCGGCCACCACTTCTGGCCTGCCGGGCACCTTTTTCAGCCAGGTAGTACCACTTTCTTCATAGAGCAGAGCAGAGGCTGAGGTGTAAAAACAATGCAGAGGCATTCTCGGGGAGAGAAATTCATATGCATACATAAGCCATTTCCTTGCTCCTCAGGACCCGTTACATTTGTTAATAGTAGTATTTTGTACAACTTGTAATTAATTACTTAGTTAATTAGTACCTTTATATAACTAATTAGTTAGTTTAGTTGGTTAATTTGTATTAATTAGTTAGAGTAACTAGTTGATTTAATCTTGTGTTGTAATTATTTAATTAGCTAGAATAGTTAGTTAAGTTCGGTGTTGTAATAATTAGTTAAGTAGCTTAGCTAATTCATTCATTCGGACCCTCCTGTGCGAGAGCAAACTTGTAATAATGCGTGTATGTCTTCCAACCTCACGTCTTTCTCCTTTTTATTTACCTGTTTATGATGGATAGTTTAGATCATCATATTTCATTTAGCATTCCACCATGTATAAAGCGTTCATTTGTCTTGCATACATTAGGCTCGGTTCATCATGCTAACAAGCATTGTCGTTTAAATACTTCTTTGAATACGTGTGCTAGTGCATGCTATCAAATTGATTCACATGCCATATTTGTAGCCGAGCTTATCAATTGCATATTGCATGTGTTGCATTAGTCATTATAGTCAGAGCATGCATGTTTTCTAACTCTTTTCTTTTGGCTCGCCTTGGAGTGCTAGGTAAGCATTTATCGCTTTAGCATATTGCATGAATGTGATTGTTGCCATGTCAAAGCATATTTCCATGAGGCTAAGTGCTTAAGTAATATAACTCTTGAATGCCTGTGGATGAAGGCTAAATGCTTGAATTGAAATAATTTGAGTAATGTATATATGAGATCACTTTTTTAGGTGGTACATATTCGAAACAATTTTCAAACAAGCATGAAATCAAAGTGTTCCAATTTTTGCAAATTAGTCTATACTTGTGTGTAACACATAGTAAAATAGCCTAATAATCGGAACAAGAGCATATAATATAAATAAAAATCACATCATGATTAGTAGAGGCCGATCTTTGATCAGGCGAGTGGGGTGCTTAATTCATGACATTCCCCTCTTGTACCTAAGTTCCAGAGTCGAGGCACTTTGGTGATGACGGATAAGTGGCCTTTGGCACAAGTCCCAAGTTTTCCAAATTTTTCAAAAATATTTAGGAGGCGACTCTATAATCTGGCAAAGCAGTCCATTTTTGGCATTTTTGATTCAAAATCAATTTTCCAAAAGATTTGTCGGATTTGGACTCTTTTGTGTTTATCTATTTCACATTGCACTTGTGAGATCAGATTTAGAACCACGGGAGTTCGAACTGTAGGGCTATCGTATCCGAGAGGAGCACAAAAAGCAAGCTATAGTTTTTGGTGACTCTACTGGGGAAATGTAGGGAACTTGACTTGAACTTTATGATGTGAAATTTTATCTACACTTATATATTCTTTGCATTTGCATTTGCATTGGTGCACTTGAGTCACTGTGTTTTCCATCTGTTATTCCTGGACGGTTTGCTTGAGGCTTGCCCAAAAGCTTGGCAAAAGGCTGACCGATTGTGGGCTCCGTCATGTTGGGAACACAATCCTTAGATCTGGACTACCACTGTACTGTTTGATCCTCCTTTCACTTCTCGGTGTCAGGTGTGAGAGGTATATTACCTAGTCTTGCCGAGGCACTCTTTTTGACCATTTGGCCTAGCTGCATATAGAAAGCCATAGTGACTATTCCAGATTAGGACATGATGCTCACCCGAATACAGGATTGCGTGAAACCGTGTGATTGAAATAGTGAACCCTAGTTCATGACAAAACTAGGACAGGGTAATCCTACCTTCTCATAGGGGTGTTTTGGCTCTCTCTTAACTAGTATGTGCTTTACAGTGAAACTGTACAGGAACATGTATATCAGTTGCAAGGTTGGTATCTATTTTGGGGCAGAATTCAGTATGAAGTACAGTCTTATAGCTTTGATCATGTCTGTGTTGATAATATCTTAGCTGAGGTACTGTGCGGTTTCTGATTACTACTCCTTTACTTTATTTCTTTTGCTAAGAAGTTTAAAACCATAGCTTCAAAAAGTTCGGATATCCCCCAAGTACTCTGGACCCGAGTCGGAAGACTTTGCAAGGCCGGGGATGTTGTTCGGGGACAACCCATGTTTACCTCACTCTTACTGGTTACAAAACGGAGGAAAATCAGACAGAGTTCGCCAGTCCAATTCATATAACAATCCTCTCTCAGCTCACTTGTGTCCAATTCGGTTCAAGAACAGTCAGCTACTTCTAGTTCAGCCTAAGAAAGGTCACCCATTCCAATGGCACAGTATCCCTCAGCCAATATAGAGGAATTAATACTCCAGTTGCAGCAAACAGTGGAAGCACTACAGCATGATGCAGCTCGCCAGGCCGAAGTTGTGGTTTATTAGGTTGAGGTGATAACTAGGTCATAATATCAGCAACCACAGCCGGCTGTGGCCTCTGCATCCCATACACCCACCATGGCTATTCTTGTGCTCAATGTCGCTACTAATACTGCCACTACTCAAGAACCACAAAACCAGGGTAATCCGATTTTTCCAATCCAAACAGAGCCAATCCCAACATAAGCTTCCAAAGCCCCGATTTATCAAATCGAGACTCCGTTCGAGTTCGAGGTTGACCCAATTGCACTCAAGGTCAACAAACCGGAGATATTGCTCAAGAGAGTGCAAGGGGTCAACTCCATCCCAGACATAGAGGATGGATACACTGATTATGCAGTTACATTACCAGAGCGGTTCAAGATGCCGTACATTGATTGTTTTGATGGTTCCGGAGATTCGATGGTTCACTTGTGACTGTTTTCTGATATCTTGCGACCGATGGGCTTAACTAGACTACAGAAGTTGTCTCTCTTTGGTCGCACCATATCGGGTATAGTGGCCATTTGGTATGCTAAATTGGAAGATTCTGTCAAACAAAATTAGAAGGAGATGGCCGAAGCCTTCATTGCTCAGTACTCTTACAACACGCAGATTAAGGTCACAACTTGTGATCTTGAGGAAACGCGTCAAGTGCCAAATGAGGGTTTCTCTGAGTTTGTGACAAGATGGAGGGCCAAAGCCTCGATGATGACCACTCGACCTTCAGAAAAAGATCAGATAAGAATGGTTGTCCAGAATCTGCATGGCAACTTATTGTAGAAGATGATTGTTTTACCTCTATTTACATTCATAGTGTTTTGTGCATTCACTCTGCATTGTTTTGTGCATTCACTCTGCATCACATTGTTTTGTGCACACTGTGTTTTTGCATAAATCTTGGATTTTCAAACCGGCTTCGCGTAGCATATAAGTCTTTGAAAAATCTTTCAAAACCTTTGGAGATGAATGAAAGAGAGATGAAATCTTTGAAAAATCTTTCAAAACACCTTACTTCGGGGTTTGAAGTTGAAGAGAAGAGGAGAAGAGGGGAGAAAACAAGTTGGAGAAGAGGTTCGGCATGAATTCGGGTAGAAGAGAGTCGAGCAGTCCTCGCTAAATCAAGCTCATCTATCTATACACTTGGAGTTAAGCTATGAGGCCATAACCATTGGAAAGAAGACTTCCGGGGCTTCATTTTGCACTCAAGAATCTCCTAGAGCCAAGTCCGGGAGGGGGAGATATGATTGGTTGAAGTTGGGCATCATCCCGATTGGATCGAATCTGCGCGGCTTCACCAAAAAGGGCATAACTTTTTGCACAGGAGGAATTTTAATGCAAGGTTTGCGCCATTGGAAAGATAACTTCCGGGGCTTCAATTTGGACACCAACTGGCTGTTTTTTGACCTTATCGGCCATCCACCGGCTCTCTATTTATCCGACCGGCCAGAAAAGAGTGCAGGTCGGCAATGTATTGTGCCGACCGGCAATTTATTTGGCCAATGACCTCTTTTCATGGCCGATTTGACCCTTTTGACTCTTGCAGGCATGGTGCATGCCAGCTGTGCCAGCTGGGATGCACACACCCGACCCCCCATGCATATATGTGGCTATTTTGCACCCTTTTGAGCCTTCGACCCCCCTTTTGCTTCTAGAAGCTTGAACCCTTTGGCCAAGCTTCTTGGAGAAGCTTGGCCAGCTGTTTTAGCTTCTCCAAGAAGCCTTGAGCCATTTGCACCCTTTGCCCCTTTCATTTAGCTTCTTGGAGAAGCTTGGAGCCTTGGCCTTTGCCTATATAAGGAGCCCTCCTCCTCCATTGTTGGGGGTTGGAGTTTTTGAGCAAAAAAACCAGAGAGTAGACATATATATCTAACATATATATCTACAACCCTCTATATCTATCTTATCCAAGCCTCCAAACACCTTTGTTCTTGCATCATTTGCCCTACAACACCTAGCACAACACCTCCATCCTCCATTCCAGCACTTTGGAGGCCATTTGCAGAGGTTAGAAGCTCAGAAACTTGGACCAAGGGCTGCTGGTTTGCTGTTCTTCAAGGGTAAGCACCCATTTCCCTTAAACTTGCATTTTTTAGCTTCATTGGTTAGCCTTATTTACAAGTATTTTTGAGCTTCGATGTAAACTATAAAGAGGCTTATTTTGAGCCCTTCTTCAACATTGAAGAAGGGCTCAACACTGTTGGGGACCTCCATGTGTCACTTGCCATTGAACCCCTCTTTGGTCCCCATTTTTGCATGACTTGTTAGCACATTGAGCTTCTGTTTTTCGACCCTGATCAGAACTGAAAAGGGTCTTATTTTGACCCCCTCTCCATGTCCCATGAAGGGTCTTTTGCTGTTTGATGCATGTTTTGTATACTTCATGTTATAGCCCTCTTGTGGCCTTAATCTTGCATTGCATTTTGAGCATGTTTGTATACTGATTTGGGGCTTGTCATCTATTGCAAAACATCATATTTTTGGCCCCTCTCCAACATTGTAGAAGGGGCCTCCTGTGTTTGAGACCAGCAGCTGTGACTTACCTCATTACCCCTCTTGCGGAGCCATTTTTGCATGCTGATTTTGCCCTATCTATGTTTGCTGTTTGGCCTTGCTTTGAACTATAAAAATGCTTGTTTTGGGGCTTCCTTGCTTCTGTCTTCATGCTTCATGTCCAGATTATGCATGTTTGATATAGCTATAAGTCATTTCATGTGCCTAATCTTAGGTTTCGGGGCCTATAGCATGCATGGGGTGACATATTTCCATGTTTTGGGACCATTTGGCATCATGTTCCAGCGCTGAAATTCACATGCTTGTATGCCATCTTGCATCCCTTGCCATGCTTTGGTAGAGTTGCATTTTTTTTGTGCCTTAGGTTTGGTTAATGCATTGCGCATGCATTCCATGTATTGTGTTGCCTCACTTGCCTCATTATGGCCACTGATTTTGGCATGCTTGCGAGCTATCCATGTTAGTTTAAGTCCATTGTTGCATGTTGTTGCATGCCATGTTTGTTTACATGTTTAGGTTGCGCGCCTAGCATACATTGTTCATTTGCATGTTCATGTTGCATACTTAGCCTCTATGCCTAGGTTGCATTTCATTAAGCATGCATCCCTTGCCTCTTGATCAATCATGATAGAGGTTGGGGCTCTTTGATGTGTTTTGTGCTTGCATTTCATTTGATACCAAAGTTGCTAACTTGGCTTTTGGGCCATCATGCATCGAAATGCGTGATTGATGGCCCGGGGGTCGAGGGCCATGCTCCCTTGAGTCCATTGCATGATAGGGAGTGTGTCCATGCACACATTTGCTTGAAATTCCATGCCATACACTGTCTGTCCTTGTTGCTGTCAAAAACCAGATTCTGCAGGAATTGTTTGCCAACCGGCAGTAAAGAGTGCCGACCGGCAACGTATTGGTGGCCGACAACATCATAAGCAGCCGACAGGCATTTTACATGGCCGGTGGCCATTTCATCCAGCCGGTGGTGTCCCACAGTACTCAAAGAAGGTACCTTGGGACTTTGGCAGTCTTCAGAGAGGCAGGACAGTGAAAACAGAGGCAGCAGTGGTATGGTGCGGGTTTTCCGGACAAGACGGATCGAGCATGCATCATTCACGCATCCCGAGGCGGGCGGCTGTGGCCACTTTTCTTTTTGCATTTAATTTGTTAATTAGATTAGAGGTTTTGTAATAATTAATTCAGTATTATTTATTCGGCCTGTATATTCTTTTGGTCCCTCCGTGTGAGGGCGTATTTGTAATAAGTGTGCGTGAGTGTGTGTATGTCTTCCAACCCCACGTCTTTCTTCCCTTTTATTTACCTGCTTATGATGGTAGACTAGGGCATATTTAAATTAGCATACCTCATGTCATGCATGCGTGCATCATTCATCAGTATCGCATGCACCGGGCTCGGTACATCATGCTAACTGCATTGTATTTCAATTCCAAATTGAATACGTGTTATCTGTCGCATTTCACATGCCATGTTTAGGATAGCCGAGCCTATTATAGCTGCATTTTGCCTGTGATGCATTAGCCACTTAACATGAACTAGGATCATGCATTGATTACTAACTAGTTTCTGTTTTGGCACGGAGTACTAGGTAAGCTTTTATGCTTTAGCATGCCGCATGCGTGTGAATGCTAACATGACAACATGCTTACCATGTGGCTAGATGCTTATGTGATAAACTGTTTGAATGCCTGTGGGTGAAGGTTGGATTGTTTGAGTTGGAACGACTCATTGAAATCCGTGTTTTAGCCTACTTGTGAGTAGCAAATCCCAAAGCGTTTTCCAAACAAGCGGATATGCAATGTTTTGTTCCAAATTAGGCGATCTAGTCTATACTTGTTTGCTGTGCGCATAACATAGTAATTCTAGGCTAATAACTGGAATAAGAACATATAATGTTTTCAAAAACAAGATATCATGGTTAGTAGAGGCCGGTCTTCGGACCGGGCGAAAGGGGGTGCTCATAGCTGACCTTCCCCGATCGTACCCAAGTTCCCGAGCCGAGGCAACTTTGGTGATGACGGACACGTGGCCTTTGGCACCGAGTCAGGGTTTCCTAAATTTCCCATTTTAAAAAACATTTAGGTGGCGACTCTGTATTCTGCAAAGCAGTCCATGTTTGGCACTTCTTTCAAAAAATATGTTTTCAAAATCGATTTGCCAGATTTGGACTCTTTGGTTCAAGATTAAGAACTGTGACATTTGAGCCCTTGAACTGTAGTGACCCCAATATGAACGGAACGGGACTTAACCCTCCCGGGGCGTTCGGGGACGTCTACAAGGTGCTAGTCAAAAAAGGGCACCTAAAACCCTTAGAACCTCGCCCACTTCCCGATCCTCTTCTATCCAAACACTGTGCTTTTCACCAGCAGCACAGTCATGACACCGACCAGTGCTTTCGATTATGTCATGAGATTCAGGAACTCATTGACAACAAGGTGATCGCTGCACCTTAGAAACCAAATGTGACCACAAATCCACTCTCGGCCCACAATTAAGTCTCCCAATCTTGAAATCTTAACCCGATCCATACACTGGCCACCTCTTATTAACCCAGCGTATATATTACCCCCTCCTACCTACCAAGACCAATGTTATTCATTCCTAAGGGCACAGACTCGTGCATGATGGACACGTCTAACCTACAACCTGAGTTTTCTAGATCAGTTGTGACAACATCCACTGTAAAGAAGGTTTTGACCTCCAAGGAAGGTACTAGTCTGTTGTAGGAGTGTCTTGGGGACTTATCTGAGAGGGTGTAGGACCTGAGTTACTATATTGTGCCAACTAGTCAAACCAAACCTAAATTGGTGTTACCAATCTCGGTAGACATCAATGTGGTCGGGGAGGATGGCCCGAGCCAATGGTTAGATAATTTGGCAGACCTCAAAGAGGATTTGGACAACCTGTAATTCTTTGATGAACATGATCAAGGAGATGTACAGATTGGGTGGTTTGACCTGAATGGATTGACTAATAATACCGGATGGCTGAGTGACGAGCCAGACAAGGAAAAAGAAACTGAGATGAAATCGGAGGGAAAGGAAGCAGAGGTAGCTGCAGTAGTCGGAAAGGCTGATGACAAAGGAAAATTGCCGAAGGACATGTATGTGGGAAATTCAACCCAAGAAGTGGGAGTTGTGAACAGCATAGATCCTGAACAAGAAGTTGCATTGAGGTAGTTTGAGAGAGATAGAGAGTTGAGGACAGTCAGAAAACTACAACCACGTGCCGCCCTGAGGAGGGCACTTGTATTGTGAAGATGATTCAAGTGGAGCCTGATAACTGCTTGGCGACAGTTGATAGTGAGTGGTGGGACGACAATGATTTGTGTCTGGCCCATACCGACGAAGATTGGGCAGGCTACCTCCCGGATAATGCCTGGTATGCTAAGGAAATAGACCATCTTACCCGCAATGGGCAGTATTTTAAGCTGCCGCACTTGGATCAAGCAAAGGTGTCTGGAAAGGACAAGGAGGCCGAGAAACATAAGGAGAGGCAACTAGAAGAGAAGTCAGTGTTGAAGCAGCTTAAGAAAATCCAAGTTGATATCTCTATCTGGGGGCTCCTTATGGCTTCACAGGTGCACTGGCAGGCAGTATTGTCAGCAATGGATAGGACTAAATTGTCCATTGATACTACGTCCGAGCAACTTGCGGGCCTAGTCTTTCCAGGTGGTGCCAAGCTAATGCTTACGTTCTTGGACAAAGAGCTATCGTCAGAAGGCTCAGCTCACAATAAGCCATTGTGCATCTCTGTGGAATGCAGGGAGAAGTGGGTGTCGGTGATGTTGGTAGATACTGGTTCTGCCATCAATGTCTGTCTTTCCTGTACTATTTATGCGATTGGTCTTAAACTAGCGGATTTTTTTCCCACAGCCCAGGTGATAAGGGCATATGATAACACAAGCTGAGAGGTTATGGACACAGTGAAAGTACGAGTTCAGGTTGGCCCAGCTGAGCAAGAGATCGAGTTTCACATCCTAGATATACCGGCTACCTTTAACCTGCTGCTAGGGAGGCCTTGGTTACATCACGTGAAGGCTGTGTCCTCCACCATCCATTAAATTTTGAAGTATCCTCATCGGAAAGGAGTAGCAATTGTTTTTCGAAATTCATCCATCCATCCACCTCCAGAGGTACTACGCCAGTGCTAGAGATCGATCACGGCGACGAAGATGTATTCCTCTTGGGATTCACTCTAGCTGAACCCCAGGTAGTGTAAACCATTCTGGCGACGAAGGCATGTATATCAATGCCCAATCCATCTACTTCATGAACAAGCTACGGCATGTTCTAGGAATGGGGCTTGGAAAGAGTGGGTAGAAAGGTCTTGCAGCATTAGTAGAGGTGCCACACAACCGCATGCCTTTAGACTGGGTCATGTGCCCACTAAAGAGGACTGGATAAGAAAGGGAGCAGAAATGAGAGGTAGAACCAAAGCCAAAAAGGCCGGAAAGCATTATGAGGTCATCCACTGGCCAATCCAAGGGAAATTAAATAGTCGTTTTGTTCGAGAGGGAGAGAATTTTCTTTTTTGCGGCTTTCCCGAGCCTTGGGTAAATTCCTCGAACGAGTGTGTCCCTGGGTTCAAGATCTTCTTTGATGATCAACTACAGGACAGTGATGAGGAAAGGGTTGAACCATGCATCAAAGTTAGCCAAAATATGAAAGATGACTTAGACAACAGCAAGGCTGAAGTAGGGGCAATACTGGCTAATCTTCTAACAGATACTACGGTTGACCTAGAGAACTTGGCGGATAACTTTGCTGTCTTCATGATTGGGGAAGAATCGGGTGTGGACCCAACTAGTGGTATTTTGGATGCATCAAAGGCGCCATGTCTTACTTGGCAGCTGGAGGAAGGCTACTTTTCTAGTTTTGAATCGGGTGATGAGCCAGAATCTGATTCCACTGAGTCTGCGGGGTTGGGATTAGATTCAAGTTAGTTTGGGAGGTTTGAGTCTGGTATTTCTGGGGGTGGTAACCTGGACACCAAACTCCTGTTTAGATCTACATTCAGCTTTTCTTTTGAGTCTGTAACCGAAGATCTGGACCTTTTGAATGAGAACTCTACAGAATCTGTGTACTTCTCTGTGCTACTGGTTTATTATATTGACCAAGATTTTTAGAATTCTAATGAAAACGAAGAGGAAGAAATTCCTCTAGCTTTAAAAAACTTGATTAATCAAGAGAAGGAGAGGTTTGTAAAGCCTTGTTTTGATGAAATCATTGCCATTAATGTGGACACTGAGGAGGATCCGCGTTTGGTCCAGATCGGGTCCACGTTGTCTTCAGGGAAACGCGAGCGTTTAATCACTTTATTAAAAGATTTCAAAGACATTTTCACATGGTCCTGTGAAGACATGCCTGGAATTGATCTTGAGATTGTACAACATCGGATCCTTCTTGACCCCGAGGCCCGACCAGTCAAGCAGAAGCTGCGCAGAATTTGTCTGGATCGGGCACTAAAAATCAAGGAAGACGTCACCAAGCAAATTGATGCAGGATTCTTGTTAGTGCCTGAGTATCCAACTTGGTTGGCCAATATCATTCTAGTGCTGAAGAAGGATGGCAAAATTTGGGTTTGTGTCGACTTTCAGGACTTCAATAGAGCCAGCTCGAAGGATGACTTTCCACTATCGCATATTGATGAGTTGGTAGACTTCACTGCCGGCCATACCTTGCTCTCCTTTATGGATGCGTTTTCCGGATATAACCAGATTTTGATGGCACTGGAGGATAGAGAAAAGACGGCTTTCACCATGCCATGGGGTATGTACTGCTACCAAGTCATGCCATTTGGGTTGAAAAATGTTGGGGTTACCTATCAGAGGGCTGCGACCACTATTCTGGATGATATGATTCACAAAGAGGGTGAGGTGTACATGGATGACGTGATTATCAAATCTAAAGAGCAGGAAGGCCACTACACCGCCTTGGAAAAATTCTTTCAACGGATTAAGAAATATAGATTGAGATTAAATCCACAGAAATGCACTGGTAGCGTAACGGCAAGGAAAATGCTGGGCTTTCTGATCACACAGAGGGGAATTGAAGTAGATCCTTCTAAAATCAAGGCCATCTTAGAAATGCCACCACCAAGGACTGAAAAGGAGGTGTGCAGCTTTCTGGGTAAAGTGCAATTCATAAGACGGTTTATCTCCAAATTAACCTTGACTTGTGAACCACTATTTGGTCTCCTGAAGAAAGGGAAGAAGTTCCAATGGGACGATCAATGTCAGTTTTCCTTTGAGCAGGTTAAGCAATACCTCCAGAATCAACCTATGATGTCACCACCAAAGCCGGGGAAGCCTATGATTCTGTTTTTGTCAGTGACGGACTCAACCATGGGGTGCATGCTCGCTCAGGAATCTAAGGATAAAGTAGAGAAGGTCATCTACTACTTAAGAAAGAAGGTGCTAGACTACGAGACCCGCTACACTGTCTTGGAGAAAGCTTGCTTAGCCTTGGTATGGGCTATCAGGAAGTTGAGGCACTACTTGTTAGCTCATTCTGTAATCCTGGTTTCGAGATTAGATCCCATTAAATATCTCTATGAGAAATTGGCACTTATAGGTAGGCTAGCTTGTTGGCTGCTTCTTCTCTTCGAATTTGATCTCAAATATGTTATGCACAAGTTCATTAAAGGAAAAACTATAGCGGAATTCTTGGCCGACCACCTAGTGGAGGGCGATGAGGCGGTGGAATATTTGTTCCCAGATGATGACATTCTACAAGTCGAAGAGGAAATGTGGACGATGTACTTTGACGGCGCGTCCAATCAGTATGGTTATGGGATATGCGTGTTATTGATAGCACCCGATGATTTCCATATACCCCTAGCCTTCAAACTCCAATTCAAAGTGTCTAAGAACGAAGTAGAATATGAAGCGTGCATTGCTAGTCTAGAAGTTGCCCTAGGACTAGGGGCAATGAGGTTGGATGTTATCGGAGACTCGAACTTGGTTGTTTCTCAAGCAAACGGAGATTGAAAGTCTACCATCAGGCCCTGAATATTTTGATTTTGAGGTTTGAAAAGCTGACGTTTGCACATCTGTTGAGAGAGAACAACCAGTTCGCTGATGCATTGGCAACTTTATCTTTTATGGTAGACATCACACTAGGAGTTAAGAAGTGTCCAATCATTATGGAACAGAAATACATGCCGGCCTATGAAACCATCGCCGCAATAGATGAGGTCCAAGACAAAAAACACTGGTGTTACGATATTTGGAACTTTTATGGAAAAATAGACGTATCCACCAGGGGCAAGTGCCAAAGATAAGCGGGGAATATGGAGTCTGGCTGTCCAATTTATCATCTGCGGGGGTAAGCTATATAAAAAAGGCCATCTGGGATTGCACAAGTTGTGTGTTGAAGAGGAGGAATCGAGGCATCTTATGGAGGCTATCCATGGAGGAAAGTGTGGGACACACATGAACAGTGTGATGCTAGCCCAAAAGATCCTCAGGTAAGGCCATTATTGGTCAATTATGGAAGAGGATTGCATTGGTTTTGTGCGGCGATGCCATAAATTTCAAATTCATGCCAATCGCATGAACATCCTGCTGTCTAAGCTCTACAATATGACTTCACCATGGCCTTTCTCAGTTTGGGGAATCGATGTTATTGGCGCAGTCACGCCAAAGGGGTCAAATAGGCATGAGTTCATTCTGGTCGGGATTGACTACTTCACGAAGTGGGTGGAAGCACAGTCCTATGCCGTGTTAAAAGAGTCACGTAGCCAAATTCATCAAAAATAACATCATCTACCGATATGGGGTTCTGAATGAGATCATATTAAATAACAGCTCACACTTCAAGAAAGAGGTAGTGGATTTGCTTGAGAAGTATAATGTGGCTTTTCACAAGTCGTCAGTCTATAGACCACAGACTAACAAAGCTATTAAGGCTGCAAACAAGAATTTCAAGAATATCTTGCAGAAGATGGTAGAAACATACAGGGACTGGCCAGATAAACTGCCATTCGTGCTCTGGGGCTACAGAACATCAATCCAAACATCTACTGGGGTAACCCCCCATTCTCTTGTCTATGGAATGGAGGTTGTTCTGCCAATTGAAATTGAAGTGTCGTCACTGCGAGTTATGGCCGAATGTTAGATAGCGGAGGCGAACTGGCAGCAGAGCAGGTTTGAGGAGTTAATGTTATTTGATGAAAGAAGGCTGAAGGCATTATATTATATCCGGGGCTACCAAGACAGAATTGTTAGGGCTTTTAACAAAAAGGTTAAGTCCAAGAATCTCAAAGAAGGAGATATGGTGCTCAAAGACAACCGGGCTCCCATCCATGACCCTAGGGGCAAGTTCCGACCCAATTGGGCTGGTCCTTACATCATCAAATCTATCTAGTCGGGAGGGGTGATTATTCTCATGGACCTAGATGGCTTGGAGTTTTCACAGCCAATCAATATGGACAAGTTGAAAAAATATTACCCTTGAGAGGCTCGCTAGGCCGAAAACTCGGAAGGGCAACCTAGGCAAAAGTTAGAGCATGAAAAATTAGAAATAAAGAAAAATTGAGCTCGCAAGGTCGAAAAATCGGAAGGGAGACTTTGGCAAAAGTAAGAACAAAAAAGGAGAGAGTTAATACTCGAGTGAACCTGAACCGAACTACGTAAGGCCTGATTCCCGTCTTTGGGATACGTAGGCAACTTCATCCTGAAGTTTAGCCGTAACCATCTCTAACTCAACTGTCCTATTCGTTCATTTTGATCAGGCCATCTTTCTCTATTATCAATTAGCTCGGTTATGTGATCTTCAGTATATCGGCAGAAGGGCTGGTATGAAGGCAGTTATGGGCAATTTCGATCTGTTGATTCAGGGTTGTACATCTTGAGGGCTGATTCCATGCATGTCAGGTAGTGATCACTTTCAAAAATTGTTTTGAAAAGTTTTGATAAAAGTGGATTTGTCTCAAATTTTACCTTTTACAACGTAGACCATTTTGGGACTAAAAGGAAAATTTTTAGTGCTCACAACTTTAATTCCATTAATTTCAACGCAAGTACATTCTCCAACTCTCTTATTGAAAATCAAAGTTGTTTTTACATCACAAAAACTAGAAAAGAAAGGTCAAAGCAATGAACTAAGGGCATAGGTGAGTCAAGTGTTCCTGCATCCTCTGCTCGTGCTGGTAGAAGCCTCTGCAGCCAAAGTTGGCCCAATTTGTGCCTCGTCCTTGAGCTGAGCTGAGCCGAGCCAAGCACTCGCCAGAAAAGGCATAATCGAAGCTAGAGGCAGGGGCCAGAAGCTCTCTTGTCCTCCAAGCAATGAGGTATGGAGACAAGTGGGAAGGAAGCCGGGTATTCTACCCCCTCATCTGGCCGGGTCTGATCATGTCTAAACTAGCGTCTGAATCGGAAAGGGATGTAAAACATGCAGTGTGTGAGGCCAATCAACTGTATGCCTGGTTGTCAGGTCATGTTGTAGCTCATTTCAGCTAAGTGAAGCCAGAGGCAACGCTGAGCTATGTCAGTTGCCGTTCTATTGCGCATCCAGTTGCACCACCATCCCTCATTGAGAAAATTCACTAGCTGTTGGTGAAAAAAGTAAGCTTGGGCTGAATATTCGGGGCAAGGATCCACCATTTTCAGCTTATCCATAAGCTATACCTGGGAAGGGATAAAAAGAAGAGAGATTAAAGAATAAAGAAATGTACGTTGAGAGAAAAGTAAGGAAAGGGCTTTAAGAGGAAAATAGAGCATGAGTGCCGAGTGAGGTGAGAATCACATATACAAGAAAGGGTAGGAAACAATACCTAGAGCAATAGTGGACTCCCTGCAAACCTGGTGGCCTCTCGCTGATGAAAGACATCCAAACCCATCAAGGTCTCAACCAGTGTTAAACCAATGCAACTCTTACCCTTTTTCAGGCATTGGGTTACTTCGACTAGCTTAATGTTGGCTTTGCCGTAATTAGGGACAAGAAGAAAATGCACGAGCATACATAAACAGAGGGCAAGTTGACGAAAGCCACGCCAGAGAAGGTCTCAATATCGGAAAATTGGTGAGTCAAGCCGGGTATATCTAGCTCCCTGTCATGAGTCAAAGATCGAGCTTTGTGCAAAGTAAGCCCATACATTCGTCCCAAAGCTTGGGCATGGCCAAAACATAGCTGAGGCATGATTTCCTCATCACATCGGGATTCTAGCAACTCTTGAAACTCTTCAAAAATCGGGCATTGTTCTTGTGTTCCGAACCAAAATACATGTGTAATTGGATCCCAACATCGGACCGTGACATGGAGGAACGGAAAACAAAGTGGAGTACGACTCAATGGAAAAAGCACGTTTATGCCGAAACCTCAGAAATTCACCTTTCTGTGCTGTCTAAAGTGGCTATCCAATTTTTGAGTTTCTTGGTGAGGAAGATCTCAATTTTTAAGGAAAACGATAGCTAAAATGAGGTTTTGGTGAAGAAATGGCGAAGAAGGACCTGTTGTAGAAGATAGGGTTGTGAGTGGAGGCCAACTGTCAACCATCTGGTGGTTTAGCACAAGTGGCCAGCAGCCCACCTTTTGTGGCCAGCCATCCACTTTGTGGACTGACAGTCTGGCATTGTGGTTTTGTCCTAATCCTTGTGTTTTAAAGTCTTGTTTTGAGTCTTTTGTTTTGAGCAAGTGTAAATAGCTGAGTCAAAGTTGTTTTTACTTCGTTTTCCATTTATCGAGTTGTATTTTGTATTTTGGTTGTTGGTCAGCTCATTATCCGATTGAGAATATCGTTCCAATACCAGCATTCTCAGTTTCAAATTCAATTCCATTTCCATTTTATGCAAACGTGGTGCTCATGATGCAAAAACAAATAACTCTTTTCATAAAACTACAGGGTTTTACTTGATCATGGTTACTTACAAAATAGAGTACAAGTTTTCAAAAAGCAAAAGTAAGAACTAACTGGAGCTATACATGTACTAATCTACCAAAACAAAAAGAAACTAAGCAAAAGAGTACAAAAATCAGCGCCAGTCGCATCAAGCTTGAGAGGCCCTCTTCGTCATCTTCCTCAGTGGGGACTCGGGGGCACTATTTCCATTGGTGCTGCTATCAGAATCGGACTCTGAGCAAGAGCCAGTATCATCATCTCCTCTCCTTGACTCAGAACCAGCCTCAGTGTCCTTCTCGCTCTCTGATCTTGAGCCAGCATCATCATCCTCTCTCTCAGACTCAGAGCATCGGCTCACTGCCTCATCGGAGTCGCTAGTCTCAGTATTGTCCTAACTCAAAACTGACTCTAAGCCACTTCGACTCCGAGCACCTCTGCCTCTGCCTCAGCCTCGATACGTGTTGGGGTCTGTCTATCTCTCCTCCCGGCCACTGGGGGAGGTGCCACCATTGCTGCTGCTGCTGCTGCTCTCAATATAGGTAGAACCTGAAAGGCAAATATCAGGGTATTATGTATGTTGTAGAATGTAGTATGCAGTATGAGTATGGTACAGAAAACAGATGCAGCATGGGTGCAATGTGTTAGTGTAGTGTGTTTGTATAGTATGTCAATACAATGTGTTAGAAGGAATGGTGGTTTATGGTATGGGTATTATGTATCAGTGGGAGTACAGTGTGGGAAGCAATGCAATGGAGGAGGAGAAGTATACCTGGATACCGTGCAGAGCGAGCAACATCTCCATCTTCTACACCATTTGAACTAGGGAGGCAACCAACTGAAGAAGGCCCTCCGTGTACTTTGTGAGAGTGAAGTTGAGTAATCAGTATTTGAAAAGGGAGAGCACAGAATGCAAGTGGTCAAGAATGGTCCATACCTGAGGTGTGCCTGGGGCTCCGACATACCTATGCCGCGCCTCTGGGGGCTTGATCGAGAGCTGATAGATCATCCTGCTTGGTCACCCGCAAGGGATCGTGGTAGGAATTGCCGCCAACTGGCAGCCCGTACGGTAAGAGGGGCCTCTCCGATACTGGCCTCGGCCTCTTGAGCAGCCTCTCGAAGCAAAGGAACACCTGCTACATCGCCGGTGCGAACTCCAGTCAGGGGTGGCACGAGATGAGTGCTGATGAAGGCTGTATAGTTGTCCTCCTCTGTGAAGTAGTTGGCATCCAGCCCAACCATATACTGGATAATAGCGTAAGTTGAGAGGCTATCAGCTGTCCTCATGGATGCCGGGGATGGCATAGGAACAACTGAAAGTAGGCAAGCCCAATGTCTGGCGTACAAACCTCTCGCCCCAGAACCAGGCCCAGTAGAATGGGCACTTCAATAGGATTCGGTATCGGGAAATAACCTAGGCTCTGGTATACTGGTCTTTAACTCTGGTTGGCATCATTGCCCACGACTCCCAAGTGATCTGCAATGGAAAATTTACGAGCTATTAGTTGCTATCAGTTGTCAGAATATGGCTCGGAACAGTAGCAATGAGAATATAGTAGAAATGAATGTGAGTTTCAGACTACTTCGTGGGAAACCACTGTGTCGAAATAGCGACGACAGAAGGCAAATGTCATATCCTTGCGGCTCCGGCGGTGGAACTTGCCATCATACAGCCACGGGTAGGGGACAGCTGGGGCAATCTCGTCTATCGACTTTGGGGTAAGGGTCAGGAAATAGGCAAAAACCCACAGCTGCAAGAAAAGATCAGCAATGTGAATTAAACAGTATGTGAACAGATGCCAAATAGAAAGTGTAAGGCAGAAGACACAATGCATGAACATAAAGAAGGCAGAAAATGCAAAGTAGAAAGCATAAGAAAAAGTAAACAGAACCTAAAGTGCAGTGCATACCTCTTAGGCTCTCCAATAGCCTTTGACCCTGTCTTCCTTCATGCGGGAGCTCGAGCTCATGTAACCATAGAGTGTAGCAAGGCCGACTCCACCCCAGCCGTAAAACGTCTACCAAATCTTCATTTTAAATCAGATTCAATAGAATCTTATATCTTGGAAAGTCTCTTTGAAAATAGTACAACTTAAAATCAACCAATTTTTGAAACTCAAAAGTTCTTCACATAAAATGTCACATAGAAGATAAAATCATATTCTAAATTTGCAAGAGATAGGAGGAGAATGAAAGGAATGAACCCTAGGATATCCAATATATCTCAAATAGATCTATAAAGGTTGGTTAGGTTTTTTGGCTAGGCTAAAGTCTATCTAAACGCATCTGGTTATGGATAAAAGTTGACAAATCGGGGGTTCCAAACCATTTTTTATATTCATTATCAGGCGGAGTTTCCAAAACGGGACCAAGTATTATAGCCAACCAAAATGAAGTGTCTACAAGTTGGTCTAATGGTTGAGGTGCTCCTTACTAGATGTAAAACTTGGGTTTGAGTCTTACTACTTCGATTGCAGCTTCTTTTCCCCTATTTCCTTAATTTTCTTCACATAAATAAATCAAAACATAAATTGCAACACATTAACTTAGGTGCTCCTTAAATTAGAATTCTAATATCATGGAAAGTTTTATCCTTAGTCACTATTATTTGCACTTTGTATCAATTTGATCCACGTAGTTTTAATTCCATTAATTTAGGAACTCGATCTATAAGTCCAATCTCAGTTTTTGGATGGCAATATTCTTAAAGTAACACCCCCAAAGGTATACAATAAATACAACCCGAAAGCATATATAAATGACAGCATAAATCAGAGTACAATGTTCTTTCATTTCATAGAGTTAACAATACAAACGAGTTTAACAAAAATAAATGCCCTATAGGCTTACACCTTTCCAAGTCTTGACTTGGTTACAACAAAAGAGAGGCTAGCTCTTACAAGTAAAGCCCTTGGCTATATGAAAATGCACAATCAAAATAAAGAAGCTCTTGCTCCCAAAAGTCCCTCCAATGCTATTGCCTTGGTGGAGGCATGCCATCAATACCTGAAAATGTTTTTCCCAAATAGGGTGAGTCACAGCCCAGTAAGAATCATCTAACACAATATATGAGGTTTAGCAAAGATATAAGTACAATGTGAATTTACAATGCCTGTGGTAAAACATTCATAAATTCATATATTCAAAAGATACCAAATCCGATTCTTGATCCATTTTCCTTCGATTCATTTCCGGTTCATTTATTCTTCTCAATTCATGAGTCATGACTATTATATTTCAATAACCAAATTGGACTACAACTCAATAGTTTTCCAATTATACAAAACACACATTCACACTTCAATATGCCATTTTACGGATATTTTATCCGCAGGATCGACACCCATGTATAATTTCAGTTTGTCATTTTACGGAAATTTCGTTTGCAAGATTGGCACCCATGTATAATTTTCAGGACTTTTACCCAGGACACTCCGACCAACTTAATTTTAATGTAGTACATCCAATTTCTCCTCCCAAACAAACATATATATACAATGTATATCAACATAGTCATATTCAATGACAACTAACAAAAGATTAGTTTCAATTCACCTAATTCATATGCAATTTCTATAACAATCAAAGCTATCCTCCACCAATAGCCTAATGCAGATATTTCTAAACAGATATACAATCTCAAGACAGATAATTTATTCAAAATTTCCAAAGATGTGAGATAATACATATCCTAATCCACCATTCATATCAATGATCCTCCAATTTCACATTTTCAATGTCAATTTCAATTAGTCATACAAAATACCCATTTGACCCAATTAGGGTAAAACTTCCCTTCTTCCAAATATCAGCCCAAGTATCAAAATCTACCATTTTAACACGACATAACCTCATATTTAAACCCCATAATCATTTATTTCACATTCACCAAAAATCCCTCTTTCCATTTCGCACCAAAATCCTAGGTTTTGCTTAAACTACTGTCAAATCTCACTATTGTTACACAATGACAAATAACTAAGCTAAAAACCATATGAAAGCGTAAAAAATTCCTACCTCAAGAAGAGAAGACGAGCACAACAAGGATGGAGCTTCAAAGACACCGAAACCAAAGTCTACTCGAATTAAAATGGAGATCTTGAGACGTACTCTCTTTTTAATGAAGGCACAAGGGTGTAGAGATCACTAGATCTAAGTGTAAATGTAGATAGAGAGAGTGTGTTTTAGGGAGAGAGGGTCTCACTTTAGGGTTTTTAGAAGAATAGATCTGAAAAAGTGATGTAAAAAGTCATTTTCGCGATCTGATATACGCATAGTCCGCTCAAGCAGAAGAGTTGACACTCGAGTGTCAGACACAAAAAAGTTGTTTCACTCGAGCGCAATAAGGGCCGCTCGAGCGCCAAGACACAATGAACGCTCACCGCTCGAGCGCAAGAAATTGCCGCTCGAGCGAAAAAAAACACACATCCAAAAGTTTTACTGACGATAGACCAACGCTCGAGCGCAGGAAAGGCCACTTGAGCATAGGAAACGCCACTCGAGCATAGAAAATACCTTCCCAGTAATTTTGCAGACCTGCAAAGTACTGAGAGTTCGCAAAGCCTGCTCGAGCGCGAGAAGTGCCGCTTGAGCGAAGGAGCAAAATTTACAAAGCCCGCTCGAGCGCAAGAATGGCCGTTTAAGCGGAGGAGCAAAAATTTAGGCAACAGAGGTTTGGAAAAACAAGCAACTAACCTATTCCAAACACACAACTACAATCCAATAACCAAAATAGAGGGGAGGCAAGGGAAACAAGGTATAAGTCACCATCCAAAACCATATAAACCCGAGTCCGGAATACAACAAGTGACGAGTCAAAACCGGAATCGCTATAACCTCCCCCCTTACGAAATTTCGTTCCTGAAACTTCAAATCAAGTTGAAATTAATAATTAAACCATTCATAACAATGTTATTCTTACAAGTTCATCACCATGGCCCATTCTCTGATCATCTTTTCTCATTGACTCGATACACAAGTCCCACGTTGAAAGTGTGAACTACATTTTCCCAAAGCATTTACAATGTTCAAAACTTACACAACATATGCAATGTTTTCAAAAGTGAAACAACACGCATGATATTCCTTATTCTCAAAACATATGCAATGTTTATATCGAATCTATGTTTCCATGATATCCATAACATATACAATGCTATTACATTTCATTTACATAATGAAAATCTCAATTTAAAATTAAACATCAACAAATAATTCGAGATATTTCTCTCAGACTTCCATCTCACTTTTCCAAGTTGCTTTCTCAATTCCGTGATATTTCCACAATACTTTAACTAAGGGAATTGTCTTGCCTCGCAAGACTTGGTCCCTTCTATCCAAGACTCTCACCAATCTCTCCTCATACGAAGCATCCTCATTTACCTCTGAGTCGGTCCAATCCAACACGTATGATGGATCTGGCTCATACTTCTAAAGCATACTAATATGAAACACGTCATGCACCCCGAAAAGTTATGGCGGCAACGCCAAGCGATAAGCAACCTCCCCTATCCGCTCAAGGATTTAAAAAAGGCCAATAAATCGAGGAGATAACTTCCCACTCTTCCCAAATCTCATTAAACCCCACCTAGGTCATATTTTCAAAAAGACATGGTCTCCCACCTCAAAAGACAAGGGTCTCCTGCTACGGTCGACATAACTTTTCTGGCGACTCTGAGCCGTAACCAATCTCCTTCGAATAAGTGCTACCTTCTCCATTGTTTCCCAAACTAACTCTGAGCCCAACAAAGGTGCATCACCCACCTCGGCCTAACACACCGGAGATTTACACGGTCGGCCATACAAGGCCTCAAATGGTGCCATGCCAATACTTGATTGAAAGCTGTTATTATAGACAAACTTCACTAAGGGCAAGTGCTTCTCCCACGAACCCTTGAAGTCAAGGACACAACATCGAAGCATATCCTCAAGGATCTAGATGGTACACTCGGACTGCTCGTCAGTCTAAGGGTGATACGTAGTATTAAAGGTTAAACTAGTGTCCAAGGCAAACCGAGCTGTGAAACGAGGATCTCTATCCGAAACAACCATCACAGGGACCCCGTGCAACCTCACTATGTCCCTGATATACAAGTCGGCAAGATAGTTTACCTAATCACTCACGCTCATAGGTATGAAATACGCATACTTCGTTAACTGGTCAACTACCACCCAAATGGCATCACTACCTCGTTGAGTCCTCGGAAGGCCCACAACAAAATCCATCGTGACATGCTCCCACTTCTACTCGGCTATAGGCAAGGGTTGCTACAAACTCACTGGCATTTGATGCTCGGCCTTCACTTGCTGACAAGTAAGGCATTTCGATACATACACAGCTACGTCCTTTTTCATACCCCTCCACCAAAACTGGCGACTAAGGTCGTGATACATCTTTGTGCCTCCCAGATGCACAGCAAGGCGTAAATGGTGAAAATCTCAGAGTACTTTTTCTCGGCAAGACTCCGGTACGAACAAGTGGTCATGGTATCTCACACTCTGGTCGGGATTCACATTCAAGCCCCTCTCCACTTTCCCACTGGAAATCTTCTCCCTGAGGGTTTCTACTTTGTAACTCCCCCAAAAGTATCACAAATAATCCAACTCATACGAGAAATTAATATAATCGAATTGGCTTACTTCCATTAATCAGAGTTCATATCACAAAAGATATTACATGCATTATACTTTCATAAATGTTCATTATGAAACTACAACATGTAACACTAGTTAATAATAACAAAATAAATGCCCTACGTGCTTACATCTTTCCAAGACATAACTTGGTTACAACAAAAGAGAGTCATAAACTCTATACATTTTACGCCCTCGGCTTGAATGAACAGTTAAACACAAAAGTAACAAAATAGAGCCTCCAACTCCTAAGTCCTCCCAAGCTACATCCTTGGAGGAAGCATATCATCTGTACCTAAAAATGATGTCCCAAGTAGGGTGAGCCAAAGCCCAGTAAAGATAGTCTAAAACAATAAATGAGGTTTAACTAAGATATAAGTGTTAGATAAATGTTCAATATTCATGACCAACTTACATTCTTCCCATGACCATTCCATGTAGATATTTACATCTCAAACCATTTCCATTTATTTATTTCATTTCAAGTCAATGCATCTCATTTCAAGTCATATGACAAGTATATATAATTTTCCCAACTAACCTAACTGAGACTACAAATCAGTGGTTCTCAAACAACAGAACTATCATACAAGCACTTCGACCTTGCCATTTTACGGAAATTTCGTCTGTGGGATCGGTACCCATGTATACATAAGATTTCAGGACTTTCACCCCGGACACTCTAGCCAACTTAATTCTCAATGGGGTCCATCCTCTATCTCCTCCCAAATAATGGACTACATCCATTTTCTCCTCCCAAATAATGGACTACATCCATTTTCTCCTCCCAAAACGTTATACATATACAATGTATTTAAAATATACTGTCATATTCAATGACTACCATTCATTCATATTCAATGCCTCAACATACCATCATATTCAATGACACAAATAAATGATTAGTTTCAATTCACCTAATCCTCATGCAATTTCTACAACAATCATCGCTACCCTCCACCGGTAGCCCAAAACAGATATTTCTAAACAGATGTACAATCATTATAACAGATAATTTATCAAATTTCCATAGGTGAGTGATTTAACAAATCCAACTACACCATTTATTCATACATCCTCTCAATTTCACAATTTCCATGCCAATTCCATTATTTGTACAAAATAATTATTTAACACATATTAGGGAAAATTTTTCCTTTTTTCAAATATCGACCCCAAGGCCAAATTTCACCATTTTAACCCAAGGTAACCTTATATTCAAAACCCCATATTCATTTATAGAACCCAACATAGAAACCCCTCTTTCAATTTGAATCCAAACCCTGACTTTACCCAAGACACACCCAAACCTCATCATTTATACATAACAACAAATAACTAGGTTAAAGATCATAACAAAGTGTAGAATATCCCTACCTCAAAGAGAGAATATGATCCAAGCAAGAGAGAAACTCCAAAGGTGCCGAAATCCAACTCTAATCGGTTCAAAGATGAAATCTTGAGAAGCTCCATCTTTTTCTCAAAGGGAGTAGGGTAGAGAGATCAAAGGATCTAGGCCAAAATGTAGAGAGAGAGAGAGAGAGAGAGAGAGAGAGAGAGTGTGTGTATTTTAGAGAGAGAACCTCAAGATTTAGGGTTTTTGGGGAGTTTTAGAGAGAGAGATATGAAAATGTGATATAAAATGTCACTTTTACGATCTGATATACGCGCAGTTCGCTTGAGTGGAAGGTTTTATGCTCGAGCGTCAAACACAAACTTTTGTTCCACTTGAGCGCAAGAAAAGACCTACTCGAGCGTAAAATACATACCTCTAGTATTTTGGCAGACAACAGGCAGACCGCTCAAGCTCATGGAAAGCCGCTCGAGCACCACCCGCTCGAGCATCGAGCGTAGGAAACGCCGCTCAAGCATAGAAAACACCCTTCCAGTACTTTGCAAAATGGCATAATACTGAGTGTTTGTAAACCCCGCTCGAGTGCAAGAAGGCCCGATCGAGCGGAAGACCAAAATTCTGGGCTACAACTATCAAGACCAACTAGCAACCAACCTGTTCTAAACATGCCCAAGACATTCCAAAACTCAAATTCAAAGAGGGAAAATGAGGAAAAGACATCAATAACAATATTAAACCGCATGATCCGAGTCCAGAATATCACAAGAGCCGGGTCAAAATCGAGATCGCTATATACTTCGAGGTCATTCTTCTGCGCTTCTAACACTCGATTCACAAGTGTAGATTGGGCAAATACCGTAAACAAGACTGCAGATTCAATGGACTCACCAAGATGCAGGTCAAACTCCTCAAGAGCACCCAACATCTCCCATTCCAGAATGGCGATACAAGCCACACTGCTAATTGATTTTCTACTCAAGGCATTGGCCATAACATTGCCCTTTCCTGGATGATAATGCAACTCGAAATCGTAGTCCTCTATGAACCCCATCCACCTCCCCTACCTGAAATTCAAGTCTTTCTGTGTAAACAGATACTTCAGACTCTTATGATCGGACCTCAAATTTCTCACCATATAGATAATGCCTCCAAATTTTCAAGGCAAATATCACCACTGCTAATTCTAGATCATAAGTAGGGTAGTTCCCCTTGTGCGTTTTCAACTGCCGTGAGCCATAGGCTACTACATTTTCCTCTTGCATCAAAACACAACCCAAACCTTCCCGTGAGGCATCACAATATACTGAATAACCCAAACCCCTATCCAGAATAATCAAGACTGGAGCAGTGGTGAGTCTAACTTTAAGTTCTTGGAATGACTTCTCATGAGTCTCACTCCAGACAAATTTAACTCCCTTCCTCGTCAGTCTAGTCAAAGGTGAGGCTAGCTTAGAGAAATCTTTTACAAATCTCTAGTAATACCCGGCCAACCCCAAGAAACTACGGATCTCAAAGGCATTCTTAGGTTGTGCTTAGTCTTGCATTGCCTCTATCTTGAATGAATCTACAGTCACCCCTTCCCTGGATACTACATAGCCTAGGAACTTAACCTCTTTCAGCCAGAACTCACCCTTCCAAAATTTAGCGTATAGTTATAGGTTCTAAGAAACTCAAACACCACTCACAAGTGTTTCTCGTGTTCCTCTTCAGAGGGCGAGTAAATCAAAATGTCGTCTACAAAAGACAACCACAAAACGATCTAGGAACTCACAAAAGATTCGATTCATCAAGTCCATAAATACAACTGCAGCATTGGTTAGCCCAAAAGGCATCACTATAAACTCGTAATGGCCATACCGCATACAGAATGCCGTGTTTGGGATATCTTCCTCCCTCACTCTCAATTGGTGATAACCCGATCTCAAGTCTATCTTAGAAAAACAACAAGACCCTTTTAATTGATCAAACAGATCATCTATACGAGGCATTGGATACTTGTTCTTAACAGTTACCCGGTTCAACTTCAGATATTCGACACAAAGTTGCAAGGCTCCATCTTTCATTTTAGCAAAGAGGGTCGGTGCTTCCCAAGCTGATATACTAGGGTGGATGAAACCCTTATCTAACAATTCCTGGAGTTAAATCTTCAACTCACTCAATTCAGTGGGTGTAAATCTATACAGTGCCATAGTAATTGGTGTCGTACCAGGCACTAAATCAATAGAGAACTCGATCTCTCGGTGATGTGGTAAACTAGTAAGATCCTTGAGAAAAATAGCTAGGTATTCACAAACCACCCTTGGCAACTCAACCCGGCCTTCATCACACTCACTACTCAAAAAGCTAACAAGGAGACAACTAAGTTCACCCCACCCACGTGAATCGTACACCGGTGATGAGACTCTATCCACCTGGTCCCCCAAGAAATGGAAGCAATCACCGCTCAAGGTATATACAGTAACAATCTATAACAGCCCAGTATGACGATAATCAGCCCATACCTAAAATAACATCAAAACTAGACATGTCAAGCAATACAAATGCAAAAGGTAATCGATAACCGACAACCTCGATGTCACAAACCCGGCACCCCTGTTTCAGAATAACTTCACTACCAATAGATGACTCTACACAAATAGGAGATGCTAACTATGCCAACCCTAAATCCAAAACCGATGCAAATGCAGACGAGATAAAAGAATGGGATGTACCCGTATTAATTAACACATTAGCAACTGAATTGCAAAAAAAAAAAAGGTACTTCTCACTACAGATGGAGCCGGTACAAGATCTTGCATGATAACAGCATACACACGCCCTATTGGCCTCTAATCTACCTACTCGCCCCTCGAAGCATAAGCCTGCTGCATAGATTGAGCTAAAGAGGCTCCCTGATTGGCCCTCGAGGCCTGTACTGACTGTGTAGGCTGGTGACTCTGTGTCTACCTCGAACCAGACGCACCAAACGTGCCACCCAACTATGGAAAAAACCTCTTCATATGCCCTATCTGCCCACATTGGTAACAAGTGGGCGGTTGCCCTCTCCCTTGGCTCTGGCCCTGAGAACGAGCCGAAAACGATACTGCTTGCTGCCCTCCTCCTCTCTGCAGACAAGATGGAGACTTGTGGCCCAACTGACCACATTTGAAACAAGTCACATCCCTCTGAGCACCTCTCCTAGAACCCGAACTCGGCACTGGAAAAGTGGACCTCGACTGAGCTCCCTGGGACAATTGAGGGTTAGAACCCTTTTACCTCTTACTGTCCCTTTGACTATCTTGACTCCTCCTAGAGCCCCTTATCCTCTCCTCCTCTACTTGCATAATGGTCTCAAGATAGGCCACTGCCTTTACAAGGCGCCCATAGTCTCTAATCATAAATCCAGCCACTCTAAACATGAGACCGGTCCTTAGCCTCTTCTCAAACTCCAAACAACGGCGCTCTTCAGTCGCCACTAACTCAGGTGCAAACCTAACCGCGGAAGGTAGAAATTTTCCTAGAAGGCGCTGATGAAAGCCTCCCAAGTCACTCCAATACGCCCACGCGGATTCTTATACTACTGACCTGCATCCCTCTTCAGCAGGAAAGATGCCAAGGTCCCTTTTAATTGGTCATCCTTGATGCCAAGCATCTCGAACGTCTTTACTATCTGCTCTAGCCACTCATCTGCCTTTAATGGCTCCTTGGGATCACCCAAAAACTCATCCGGATTCGACTGGAAGAACTCTCTCTTTAGAAAAAATGGCCCTGCCTCAGCAACCTGGGCCTGGACTTGATTCTCAGTCCTGAGAATGTCCATGGATTCCTGCAAAGCTCCGGCCATTTCGCAAGCTAAGGCACCCATGGCCTGCTGACCAATTGGTTCGACCACATTGGCCGGACCAACCCCTTCCTTCTGTGCTGGTATTTCATCCGGTATAGGCATCTCGTGCCTCCTAGGCCTACCACCCCTCCACTACGACCAAGTCCTGACATCCTAATAAAGGTAACAAAAGATTAGCACATTCACAAATGTACCGAAGCTAACTCACTCGCGTCCTAATACGATGGACAATAATTAATCACTCTATCTAAGCACGTAATCACGTAAACACATACGAATTTCCTTCCTTGATAATGACCGTCCCGCGGTGTTGCTAGAGTTCCAATTAGAAACAGCAATGATCAAGTACTCTTCTAATAGGACTTCTAGAAACCCGTAGACCCAATCAATAGCTTAGGAACTAAATCTCATACCCATATAATCATATAAGCATACAATACATACTAACGTCTCAACCAAGTGAGACAAACCCATTGTGGAACTAACCACTTCCCACGTACCCAAAGTATTCAAACTCATACGCTCTGATACTAAGTTGTAACGTCCTCAAAAGTATACAATAAATACAACCTGAAAGCATATATAAATGACAGCATAAATCATAGTACAATGTGCTTTCATTTCATGTAGTTAATGATACAAAAGAGTTTAACAAAAATAAACGCCTTATAGGCTTACACCTTTCCAAGCCTTGACTTGGTTACAACAAAAGAGATACTAGCTCTTACAAATAAAGCCCTTGGCTATACAAAAATACACAATCAAAATAAAGAAGCTCTAGCTCCCAAAAATCCCTTCAATGCTATTACCTTGGTGGAGGCATGCCATCAATACCTAAAAATGTTTTTCCCAAATAGGGTGAGCTACAACCCAGTAGGAATCATCTAACACAATATATGAGGTTTAGTAGAGATATAAGTACAATGTGCGTTTACAATGCTTGTGATAAAACATTCATATATTCATAAGATACCAAAACCGATTCTTGATCCATTTTCCTTCGATTCATTTCTAGTTCATTTATTCTTCTCAATTCATGAGTCATGACCATTACATTTCAATAACCAAACTGAGACTACAACTCAATAGTTTTCCAATTATACAAAACGTGCATTCATACTTCAATCTGCCATTTTACGGATATTTCGTCAGCGGGATCGGCACCCATGTATAATTTTTGGAACTTTTATCCAGGACACTCTGGCCAACTTAATTTCAATAGAGTCCATCCCATTTCTCCTCCTAAACAATGGAGTACATCCCCTTTCTCCTCCCAAACAAACATACATATACAATGTATATCAACATAGTCATATTCAATGACAACCAACAAAAGATTAGTTTCAACTCACCTAATTCACATACAATTTCTACAACAATCAAAGCTATCCTCCACTAATAGCCGAATGCAGATATTTTTAAACAGATATATAATCTCAAGACAGATAATTTATTCAAAATTTCCAAATGTGTGAGATAATACTTATCCTAATCCACCATTCATATCAATAATCCTCCAATTTCACATTTTCAATATCAATTTCAATTATTCATACAATATACCCATTTGACCCAATTGGGGCAAAACTTCCCTTCTTCCAAATATCAACCCAAGTATCAAAATCCAACATTTTAACACAGCATAACCTCATATTTAAACCCCTTAATCATTTATTTCAGATTCACCAAAAATCCCTATTTCCATTTCACACCAAAACCCTAGGTTTTGCTTAAACTACTCCCAAATCTTACCATTGTTACACAATGACAAATAACTAAGCTAAAAACTATATGAAACCGTAGAAAATCCCTACCTTAAGAAGAGAAGACGAGCACAACAAGGATGGAGCTTCAAAGACACCGAAACCAAAGTCTACTCAGATCAAAATGGAGATCTTGAGACGTACTCTCTTTTGAATAAAGGCACAAGGGTGTAGAGATTAATAGATCTAGGTGTAAATGTAGAGAAAGAGAGTGTGTTTTAGAGAGAGAGGGTCTCATTTTAAGATTTTTAGAGGAATAGATCTAAAAAAGTGATGTAAAAAGTCATTTTCGCGATTGGATATACGCATAGTCCGCTCGAGCAGAAGAGTTGACGCTCGAGTGTCGGACACAAAAAAAGTTGTTCCGCTCAAGCGCAATAAGGGCCGCTTGAGCGCCGAAACACAATGAACGCTCACCGCTCAAGCGCAAGAAATCGTCACTCGAGCGAAAAAAACACACATCCAGAAGTTTTGCAGATGACAGACTAACGCTCGAGCGCAAGAAAGGTCGCTCGAGCTTCCACCAACTCGAGCGTAGGAAACACCGCTTGAGCATAGAAAACACCTTCCTAGTAATTTTGCAGACATGCAAAGTATTGAGAGTTTGTAAAGCCCGCTCAAGCGCGAGAAGTGCCGCTCGAGCGGAGGAGCAAAAATCTAAGCAACAAAGGTTTGGAAAAACAAGCAACTAACTTGTTCCAAATACACAACTACAATTCAATAACCAAAATAGAAGGGAGGCAAGGGAAACAAGGTATGAGTTGCCACCCAAAACCATAGAAACCCGAGTTCGGAATACAACAAGTGACAGGTCAAAATTGGAATCGCTATACTTAAGCTCTATTATTTTCAGGGTCAAAAAGACAAAACAATTTGAAAGACCATATTACCCCCACCTCTTTTGTCTATTTGTCCACATATCTACTACGTCATATGTTCACCTATATGTCCATGTGTCATCTATTTGTCGACTTATCTGTTTACGTGTCATTTTCCTATTTGTTCATATGTCATCTATCTATCCAGTTGATTTTTCTATTTGTTCATATCGCCGCCACCACTAGTCGTTGTTATCGATCACATCTGACAACTTTTTCAGTCATTATTTTTGGCACAAACAGGAGTCTGGCAACAGTCTGGCAGCCAGCTGTCAATGACTTTATTCAATTAGTTGTGTTTTCATTTTATGTTTTTTTTTTTTTTGAGATTACCAAAATCGTATTTGGTAAATTGTTTTTAAAAATTGTTTTGGTGTTTAAAACAGCTTAGCCTTTGGAAAACACAAAGTATTGTTTTCAAATTTTTGACAATTATTTTTGCATAAAAATAAAAACCATAAGTAAATGAGTTGTTTAGAACTTTTCATTGTTAACATAAGTTTTAAAATCTGTTTGTTGTCATTTTTGTTTTTGTTCTTATTTTTGAGTTACACATTATAATGTTCTAGGACCATTTAAAATTTAAAAAAAAAAAATTCCCCCTTTTAGTAAAACTTCAAAAAATTATTTTCAATTTTTTTTTTAAATTAATTTTATACAAAAAATAAAAATCAATGTTTTTTTCAATATTTATAAAAACGAAGAAAACGAAATGGATAGTTGTTTTATGCATTGGAGAGAGAGAGAGAGAGAGAGAGAGAGAGAGTGTGTGTGTGTGTGTGTGTTGAATGGCAATTTCTATCCACATATGGTACTAACTATAATCCAAAAAAATTGAATCAGGAATATGGGTGAAAATTGAAACTTTATGCTGGAACTCTATTATTGGATGAAAACTGAAACTTTTCATATTCCAAGAAAAAGAGCTGTGCGTCAGAAATATGCTGGAACTCTATTATTTAATGAAAAATGATATTTTTCATAGGGTTGGTTTGGGGATTGAGTTGGTTTTTTTGGTTTTTTGATTTTTTTAATTTGAGACTAAAAAGTTTTGTTTGGGAATAATTTTTTTTTATTTTTTTGACTTTTTGTGAGAGAAAGAATGTAATGATTATGAGTTGGATATGATATTTTGTCTTATTAAGCTAAAAAGCTCATTTTATCCTTTTGTGGCCAAAATAGTCCCAAACTCTCCCAACCCATTCTTCTGCAACGAAGCCATAATCAAGAAAAGGAAGACATATTGGGCGCAACACAATTAGTTAGGGTTTCAAGTTGCTACTAACATAGTATTTGGTATCAGTAATGCTATGTAGCTCGAATCTGTCCTTCCCCGAATCCCCCCAAAATCAAAACGACGTCGTTTCGTCGTTTTGGGCTTTTTTTTTTTTTTTCTTAAGAAGAAGAAAATCAAAAAAGAAGAAGAAGAAGAAGAGAAGGAAGAAGAAGAACTGGAGGGGCCAACATCAACCGGGCTGGGCTGCGACGGCCTCGACCCTCGATCGGCGGAGGCGGAGGCGCGGCAATCGGCGATCGGCGACGACCTCTTCCCCTCTCTTCTCTCTCTCTCTTTCTCTTTCTCTCCCTCTCCCTCTCCCTCTCCCTCTCTGCGAATCCTTTTTGCGTTTCAGACTGGAGGGAAGATAAAAAAGAAAAAAAGAGAAAAGAAAAAGGAAACTGCCCAAAACGACGTCGTTTTGGGCAGTCGGGGGATTGGGGGGGGGGAAATTCGGGGGAAAATCATTTTTCATTTGGTATAGGTTTGATTCTCTCATATTCCATAAATCTTGACTTAAGTGGAACTTATAATGAATAATAGGCTACTTTGCTGATCTTGACTCGAGCACTCACAAAAATACATAAATTATCTCATAAAATAGCATAAGTTCTCACAAATATACTTAAATTGTGATTTCTCAAATTTTTATAGGTTAACTTATGTATATTTATGAAAACTTAGGCAATTTTGTAAAATAGTTTATATATATTTGTGAAAATTTATACAAATGCATATAATAAGCACTTGCACCAATTGCCCTGTATATATATATATATTTTCAATTATTTACCGGTCACCCAACGCTGAAAAAGTATTGTCATGACAAAAACTTATCTTCCCAACCTTGTGGTCAAGCTGAGGCTGTCCATACAAGTGAAGGTACTTAGGAGAACCCAAATTGTTCAGACAGGTTGTATATGAACAAGTAGGTCATATTCTTGTTCTTGTTCTTGTTCTTCTTCATACATCTGAATTACTGAGCTTTGAAAAGACCTTGAAATAATGGAAGTTATGAACAAGTTCATAACAATTAAGAGGCACATAGAAGGTGCACCAGAAGAGTCTGACTTTGAGCTCAAGACTGAATCAATTTCTCTCTCAGTTCAGGCTGGCTCCAATGATGTTATTGTCAAAACCTACTATTTATCAATCGATCCTTACCAACTAAACAGGATGAAGAGTTACAGCTCCTCACAGAAAGCTCACAGTGCTGCAGTTGGCATTATTCCTGGTGAGGTGAGTCACACTAAACATACAAACCTTTTTGTTCTTGTATATAATGGGTAATTATCGGGACTATCGATCCCTAGGATAGTCCCAAGGGAAGGGGGGCACGAGACTGTGATGGAATAATGAATTTATATTGAGAATAAAATCATCACTCACTAAATTAATTGAATGATCGTTTCATTGGGAGGTTAAAAAAACCATTCCATTTTAGAGTTACATCATATACTAATTTCTAGGATTAGAGATTGACTTCTTTCCTTTTTTTTTTTGGCACTTTTGCCTGCAATTTGCTTAATATATTGGTTATGGGTGTGGACAGGCCATTGATGCTATTGGTTTGGGGAGAGTTGTGGCTTCAGGGCACCCTGGCTTTGAGAAGGATGATTTGGTTTCTGGATTTATCACTTGGGGAGAGTACAGTGTAATAAAAGGAGCTGTCAGGTTAAATAAGTTGGACACCATGGGCTTTCCACTCTCCTATCATGTTGGAATTTTTGGTAACTTTTGTACTCAAACTCCTCACTAAAGCCACTTATAATTACAAAAATTTTATTGAACGCTAATATCATTTAGTTATCTCAAATTATTAATGGGAAACTACAGTGGCTTAACCAAAATAATTACCAAAACGGGTGTGCAAGGTTTTCTTGTACTATTTTAACATTATATTACTTATTTTGGATAATGTTAAAATACACGTCTCTAAAAAATATATAAGTTATGACACTTTGTACTGTTGATAATATAAAATAATATAATCAAATCACTTTTTGTTAATAGATTATAATTAAAATTACAATCACATAACTGAGTCATAACTAATACCACAATATATTATAACTTAGGGTCATAACCAAACACCATGAAGATATAATCAAAATAATAATCACAATTAATCAAAACTAATGCAGTGTTTGGGAATAGACTACTTTAATTAACTTTTTTGACTTTTTATAAAAAACATACAAAAAAGTAGAGAAAGTGATGCCAATGGATATTTTGACTCATTGATTATTTTAACCCCAACCTAACTTGTTAACGGGACCTAAGTCATAACTTACACCATAATAACTAACCATAACCTAACCAAGTCATAGATGAGACATAACTAAATCATAACTAACCAAGTCACAACTAATAACACAATAAGTCATAAGTAAATGTTACAAAAGTCTTAAATGATACATATGATACACACATTTTTCAAGGTGTGTATAATAAAATTGGGAGAATTGCAATTTAGGATGTACGACCCAAAAAATTTAACAAAACATTAGAGGTGCAACCCATTTTGTGAAAGGGTTCAACTCAAATATTGAGGGTGCAACTCTTAATTACACCCTTCCATATTTATGTAAATTGTTTTTTCTGTTCCACTAAACAATTCTCCCCCGTAAAATTTTCCTCCATATTAATTCTATGTACTTATTGATTTGTAATAGCCTATAGCGATCATCAATTAGTGCTTACGTGGTAGGTATGACATCTAGCCAGGACTAGCCCAGCAAACATCTACCAATATGTACCTAGCTAATTACTTACTTCATATAGTTCCAAAGAGTTATCTAGCAATATGTACCCAGCAAGCATCCATTTGATGAATTAATTTTAATTTTATGATTTTTTTTAAATTTTTTTATGTAGATTTATATATCAAATATAATGTGTCAAAAATAAATAAATTGTGCATTAATGGGGTGTTTTGGGAAGTTGGTAAAAAGTTAATTTTTGACTTTTTACCAAGCTTTTTGGTTTTTTTTATAGTGATTTGGGAAGTTAGTAAAAAACTGACTTTTTTACTTTTTGATTTAATATTTTTTAAAAGTGTCACATCACTACAAAATGACCAAAATATCCTCAGCCAATTGAAGAAATTTACCTAAGCTGAGGGTAGTTTGGTAAATAGCCAAGTTGCGTTTTTGGAGCTTCCCAAATGGCGTCTTCAGCTTTTTTGCAAACTTCAGCGTTTTTTTCCCAACGTAAAAACGCTGCTTTTTGTATGGGTTCCCAAAACGGCACAATATATATATAGGGAATATATATATATATATAGAGAGAGAGAGAGAGAGGGCAATTGGTCCTTGCTGAGGTGTGTCTCATGTGAGGTCAACTGTTTTGCCAAAGTCCAGCGCAGTAATTTAATTAGAGCAATGTTAGAAATGTAGAAAACTAAACATAGACTTTCTGCTTTTGTGAGACATTTGTAAATTTGTGAGATATTTTTGTGTTTATTATGTGTTTGATTCTGTATGTATTTAGACTTTCTTATTTTATTGGGTACTTGAATAAGGTCTAAAGATCAATGATGTAAATGCACAAACATAGTTCATATTAGGATTAACTACACTCAATGGTACATAAGAGTATGTGCTGTGTTATTGTTTCTAATTTTTTAATCTTCACAATTAGGTTCCCAAATTAAAAACCGAGTTTAAATAATTCTCACACTCACACCATCCAAACTCATTAATGAGAAACCTAAAGCGTTTTAAAATTTTATTTAAAATTTTAACAAAATCAAGATGGTCAAATACAACCTTGGACTTTAAAATATGCATTTTTTTTAAAAAAAAAAAAATTATAAATATTCATGCTTTATTATTACATTTTGATTGACAACTTGTTAATTTTATCATATTGTTTTTGTAAAGTTCCAAAATACCCAATCTCTTTCCTTTGAGTAGCATTGATATAACTTATAGTTTGATTTTTGTAATTTATGATATAATTAAAAAATGTTTTGGTGTGTTGTAGGAACTAGTGGGTTTACTGCGTATGGAGGGTTTTTCCAAGTATGTAAGCCGAAGAAGGGAGAGAAAGTGTTTGTCTCTGCAGCTTCTGGTTCTGTCGGAAATTTGGTTGGTCAGTATGCAAAGTTGTTTGGATGCTATGTTGTCGGCTGTGCTGGAACCAAACAAAAGGTTTGCCTCCAATTTTTTATTTTTTTAATTTTTTTTTAGTGAATTATATGGATAGTCTTGTATTTTGCTTCTTATATTACTTTTGTCTTTATAATTTTAATTAACTTTATTTTCATGCTTAATTTTAGATTTTATATTAATTTGATCCAATTGATAATACCAATTAGGATTTTTGAATAAAAATAGTTATTGAATTGGTTGAAATTAAATCATCGAATTGAACAACTTAACAATTTTACCTATAAAAACATAACACATGCCATTTATGTGGGCATTTTTTTTTTATTATAAAAAAATATTAACAATTGCAATCAATTAGACTAGATTGAAATAAATTCATAAATTCAAGGTCAAAATAAAATCAATTTAAATTACATAAATCAGAATGACACAAGAACCAAAATATAAATACTATTAGTGTAATTTGTCTAATATTTTTTTTTTAAATTTTTGGTTCTTTGACAATGATGGTGTGGGTATGAATGGTTATTTTTCTCCATCCAATTCCACCGGTATAACCCGCTCCATTTTTTTCCCATCTTTTTCACTCCGATAAGGAAGTGGGACCAAGGGGCAGAATTGTTAAGGGACTGGGCCTAGCCGTGGCCCCTCCCGAAATATATAAAATTTTACTTATACTCCTATATAATCTTGAGTATTTACAATATAATTAGTATATTATTTTTACATTCTAAGTAAATTTGATTTGATCCTAGTCTGAATAATTTTTTTTTTGTTGTCTTTTGAAAACTCCTCCATTTTTTTTACTTATCCCAATTTTTTCAAGTGCTCTTTATAATTGAATATAACCAAAGAGTAATGTAATTGAATATAACCAAAAAGTAATGTCAGAGATTAAGAATTCAGAGACAATATAGTACAAAGAAAAAATATTATGTTATCTAGATTTAATTCTTGTGTGGTGGAGATTCAAACATTATTTTTCTTGGTATTATTCTATATCTGAATTGTTCGTCTTTAGCATTACTGTACAATTTATATCATCATTTTTATTTACTCTCTGCATATTTTTATGCTTTTTATTAGAAATCATTTTCATTCACCTCTCACATTTTAAGTGAGAGCACTGATAATGACTTTATAATGAACATCCATTTTATATCTTTGTAGTGGAATATTTTATTAATATCAATTACAATTAACATTTTTTTTTAAAATAATAGGATAAAATTCAATTTATCCTCTTACGATTTGATGTTCACTTTATTCCCCTATTGTTCAAAAATAGTCAAAAAAAAAAAAAAAAAAGGGTCCCGTGTAATTTTAACCATTTTACACTTAACCTCCCCACAGCATGCGTTGATTTTGAAAGTGGGTTAGAAAAAAATAAAAACAAAGTCAAAGTTCAATTACGTAGTTAATGGACAAATTTACCCTTTATAACTTTTTTTCCCATTTCAAAACCCCAATCTTAGTACACCAATCACCCATAATTATCACCACCACCGCCTCTTCAATGCCCAGATCTAAACTAAAGATGAAGTTTTTTGCTGCCCCTTTTTTAATTCATACTATTCATAATTCCCAAATATATATATATATATAGGAAAATGAGTTAGACCCCCTCAAGGAGGCACCCCTTTGATCCCCTCTCTCTCTGATTGGCCAGTTTTTCTTTTTTTCTTTCTCCTCTAATCACCATCCGCCACGTGTGTGTGGGGATAGTGGGGGTGGTGATTGGAGGAGGTCTCAATCACTATTTTCTTATATATATATATATATAAAACATATATATAATCATATATTCAACCAAAATTCAAAATTTTGCTACCATCGGAATGTCGTCAATGTCACTACTGCAGCTCCATGGCCGGAATTCCATCTCAGGTTTCTTCTCTCCCTGCCGACTTATCTATTCCCCTCTTTCTGTATATTCTTCCACGGTCACTGCACATGCAGTATATATACTTCACTTTGTCAATAAAATTTAATTTGAAATTAAAGTGATTGTTGCTGGTAAGTTTCTAATGGTTGAATAAATTTAATTTGGAATTATGCGATTTAGTTTGAAATTAATTTGGAACAAACTTTCTGATCGTTATACATCTATACATACTTTTAATTGCATCTGGTGAGTTATAGCAATGGTGAGAGTTCACACCAAAGAAAGGCAAGAGAAGATAGTTAGGGGTGTAAATGTCATTTTCTATTAACTATTAACTAAGGTTGGGCATAGGATTATCCGACCCACAAAAACCATTCAATCCGAACCGTCCGCATCTATTTGGGCAGTTTCGTAGAATCGTTAGGGTCGGTTGCGGGTTAGGATTTTCTGTTTTGCAGGTTACGGGTTTTATCTGCACTCACTCGCCCACATCAGTATACTTTTTTTTTTTTGAAATTTGGACCATCAGATTTTGATGTATGTTTTGTAATACTCTTCACCAATAGTCAACCACTTTTTTTCATGTTATTATAATAACATTATAACATTATAATATTACCACTCAGTGCCTTGTTTAAAATATTTATTCTTCAATTGAAATTTCTTCAATTTTTTGCAAATCTAATTATGTGGGTTTTTTTTTTATATGTTAGTTTTTATTTAATTTTCATTCTAATTTTTTGTAATCCAATTTTAATGGAGGATAGTGTTGAATCTCTTACAATCAAGAATATTTTAAAAAATGGAGAAAAACAAGTCAAAAAATAAATTTTAAAGGAAAAAACTCAATCTGCAACCACTTACACATTCGCAAACCTTATCTATACAAACTACAAACCGCACTGTGGGCGGTTGCGGGTTCAATTTTTCTCAAACCACAGATATGCTGGTAGGTCCAAACCGCAAATCAAACCGTCGAAAATCGATCCGCGAGCACCCCACTGTTAACGGTGTTAGAGTTGCATTTTAGTTCAAAATTATATAGGGCTTCTTTGACTATTTTTTGACGATAAAAGGGTAAAGTGCTCTAGCGTCAAACCCCGAAAAGGTAAATTGGATTTTGCCCAAAATAATATTCTGGTATTTCTTAATAGGATATGAATACAATAATTTAACGCTATAAATATTATAAGTTTGAAATCTAAGAAAAAATAATCAAAACAAAAGTACTAAATAATAATACACAATGTGATAAAATCTACACATCAATTAGGCTTTTAAAATTGTACTATTCCAAAAATATATATATTAAAAAAAATCTAAAAGAGAAGACATATTTTGGCCTTCCTCAATTACAAATCCTGGTTTTGCTCCCAAGTGGGATGCAGATGAGTTTTGTTTTACCTGTCACATTTTAACTTGCCCCTACCTCGTATATATTTACTAAAGAGGGACGTATGTGTAGGTCTTAATAGATGGACTTATTGTCCAGTAGGTTCTATGATAATTAACGGCATTTTTCATCAAACATTATTAAAAAACGTCACTAATTGTTAATTTTCAGCGACAGCTTGAAAATTTTGTCACAAAAAATGTTACTAATTATAAGTTTTAGCAACAGTTTAAAAAAACCATCACAAAAGTCATTAATTTTCAACTTTCAGCGACAGTTTGAAAAATTCGTCATAGAAAAACGTCACTAATTGTAAGTTTTAGTGACAATTTATAAAAATCATGACAAAAAAGTCACTAATTGTCAATTTTTAGCGACATATGTAAAACATCATCACAAAAATAATTTTTACCGACGATTTTATTATGAATTATTTTGAATAGAATTTGATGAGAATTAAATACAACTGTTAAAACTTATTGGTAATTTGGGTTTCTCTCATATTGATCACCTCAACTTGAGAGAGAATTTAGGTTTGATAGGTCTATTTTAGGACCGATTTCAATAATTCGAACCGTCATTTTTGGAGATTCATTGAGTAGAATATTAATGTAAGAAATCAAGATGATCAGATATTGGTAGCTATATGTTTGAATCAAATTTATATTACAAAAAATGAACAGTTATTCTTGAAATTATATTTGTCGTCTATTTTTCTAAAACAAATATAATTCAAACATATAACTACTGATATCCAATTATCTTGATTTTTTGCATGAATATTTTACTCAACTAGTTCTAAAAAGTAAATAACTCAGATCATTGAAATTGATTTTAAAATGGGACTACTAAGTCCAAACACTCTCTCAAGTTGACATGACAACTTGAGAGAAGCCAAACCCTTGCTAAATATATTTATGTGTATATATATATATTATTTAATTTTTTTCCAGTATAATAAAATTTAAACCTAAACTATTACACTTAGTATTCATTTTTAGTCATTTTATTTCTCATATTATATTTTATTAATTATAAATTACTATCCATAGTATATTGTATTACTTATAATTTTTATTTCTTAAGTAATAAAATTAACCCACACTGCTCTCTCGCCCCACACCCACTACCAACCCAATTTGATCTGCCCCAATATGATACAGGGCTGGAGCAAGGGACTTCAAACTCACTCCAAACCTGCCCGTGGACATCCCTAGGTGTGGGAGGTGGTGATGGTGTGAGTAGAATGGTCGTGGTGGTGGTGATCCTGACGACAGTAGTGTTGAGTGATGGTTGTATGATATATATCTCATTAGATTCGAAAAATATTTTTCACAAATTTACCTCATTTTTTGTTGATCGTATAAAATATTTGTAGATGACTTTTATATTTTGTTAAATCAAATTGTAAGAAAATGCAAAAAATATTTTACGAAAACTATTTTTGACATAAACAAACGGAGTCTTATCATCATTAAATTGAGTTCTGAATAATTTCATTTCCTAGAATTACGAGTGTGTAATAACTTGGATTATAGGTGGAATTGCTTAAAGAGAAGCTTGGTTTTGATGATGCATTCAACTACAAAGAAGAAACAGATCTCAAGTCAACTCTCAAAAGGTTTGATACTCTGTATGTTTTTTTTTTTGTTTTTTTATTTTTTCTTTTATTTTTATTTTTATTTTTGGTAAATTACACCTAGTATCTTTTATGTTGGGGGTGAGACTAGGGAACTAGCCCTGTTTGTTTTGGGAGATGAAGGAGATTGGATTCATAGTAAGTAAGGATCACAAAAAATTATGTTTATTTGCAAAGTGGAGATTGGGATTGGTAGTCCCCTCGTATTAGCATAGGTCTTGGAGAAAGAGATTAGCAAAGGCCTCCAAGAGTTGATTTCAAAACTAGTGAGGGGATTAGCTTGGAAAAAAGACTATTTTATTTTGCCCATGTTGTGTGCTGTGTATTTGTGTGTGAATTTTTTTTTTTTTTTTTGTGTAGATATTATGTTGTTATATATATAATATTAAAATAATATAGTACAAAAAATATTTATAAAATATAATTTTTAATATTAAAATATATCAAAAACATAAAGGGTATTTATGATATTTCATATACTCAATCCCCTCACTAAAATATATCACAAATAAATATAATTCTTCTTAATTCTCTCCCTAATAATCTCCTCAATAATAATCTTCACACTAATAATTACACTCAACCTAGCTCTCGAAACAAAGGGGTAATCCTAATCCACATATATATGATAAAGGAAAAAAAACGATTGTGATGGCGAGCATTGACAAGTGCTATTTGTTTCCAGCATTTATGGCACAAAATTGAATCACAAGAATCAGCAATTCCACCAAATACGCGCGCGCGCACATATATATATATATAAATATAATAAAATAAAATAAGGTGAAACTATGCTTACTTATAGTCTCTCCCATATCATATTATGTTGTTAGCAGGAGCCTTATGGAATGACTAATTCTTATGAAATTTTTTCCAAACAAATTATCTATATTTTTGGGATATGACATTAGGTTCAATAATAAATCTTTTTTGGTGATAAGAATATGTCGAAAAAATCGTCATCAGTACAGATGGCAGTGGCTAGTGATGGTAAGGTGGACAAATAAATGAATAGATAATTGACACATGTATAAATTGTTGAAAAAATATATGAAAACTCTATTTGATTAACAAACTGAAATAGATATTAGAAGATAAAAGCAAAATAAACTATAGAGAAAGAATGGAATTGAGGCGCAGAACTCAATCCACTATCCTTAAGAAATGATTTCGCCCCACTTGGTGCAAATGGCTGCTGGCGGTCATTCTCTAGGATACAGAGGTAAGTCTTGATGGCATGCACTCACCAAGCAAGACTTGAACTTGTCTTAAGAAATAATCCAAAGAAACCAAGAAATTGTGTGGGAAAAATAGAGAAGAAAATAAAACTTTTTTTGTATATTAAACTACTAGGAATACATATATATAGAATTCCAAGTCTAAAAGTAAGGTAAGAATAAATCAAGGATTTGATCATGAATTAGTCAAAATCCCTTGAATTATGAAACGGCTAGTTAATTCCTTAATCATAGTTAATTACAAAAGGAAATGAATCTTATAGAAAATCAATGAGAGGAAAAAATATATATATATATATATATTGTATTAGCTCACATGCACGGCCAGCCCGGCCAAGTCCAAGTTCAACGCGCGCGTGTGTGTATATATATTTATATATGAACTTCACACATATAGCCCAAAGCTTACATAGTCTCCCCCACATCCTTGGTCCTTACCTAACAACAAAGGTCTACATATAAAAGGTGTAAGAAAACTAATAAGAAATCAATGTGGGGCAAAGAAAGGAAATTTTGAAGCACTTCCAACAACCCCCCATTGATTCAAAAAAAAAAAAAAAAAAAAAAAAAAAAAAATTCTAGGCTTAACTTGAGATGCATTGATGTCGATGTCTTGTGGCTTGAATCGACACTTAGTGTTTACAGAATGTAGATCACAAGTGAAAGGTGACTCAAGTCTTAAACCTGCCACATTTTGGATGATCTAACAATGCTGCACACACACCTCTAGTATTCATGATGATTGGCGCCATAAAACCATGCGCCTTGGCTGGATTTTCATGAATGCTCTAGAGAATTAGCCCTAACTCACATAGAAGGCAGCCCTACCTCCAGACTCACATAGATGAACCTACCAAGTTTGTACTGCTTCACACCACCTTTACAGGCTATGAGTTCATTAAGAGGTATTTGCTTATCCTTATTTAGCTTAGCAGCTTGCACTATTTTCATCATAGGGAGGGATAATCAAATAGTAGTGATGTCTTGAGTCTCTTTGTCGATTGTTTTTATTCATGGGATCTCCAATCACATAGGTTGGGTTTCCATCACAGGTCCATCCCCCTCTATGTATTATACACCACTTTTCTAGTCAACCCTTTTGTCAGAGGGTCTGCCAAGTTCTTCTCTAATTGTCCAAATTCAAGAGCTATTACACCACTATTTATAAGTTGTCTAATAATGTTGTGCCTTAGTCGAATGTGCCTCTTCTTTCCATTATACAATCTGTTCTTTGCTCGAGCTATTGTTGCTTGCGAATCATAATGCAATGAGATAGATAGTGTGGGTGTTGATTTCCGACCACACAACCAAAAGGAGAACTTAGCTGGAGAGCACCGGCAGAATAGATTAAGCCCAACAACCTGTAACAAGAAGATGAGAATACCACAGTGGTTTTCCACCTAGGGGCACTCCGACGATCAAGTCAATAATCAGTAACTCTCACAGATAGCAAATAGTACTCAAAACTCACAAGAAGGAACTTACCTCAGACCTACAAGGATGCCATGCTTTTATAACTAGCAATGACCTGATCCCTTTAGAAACCTCACTTCAATGGACTCAAGCTCAATGCTCATCCTGGACCCTCAGCTGGATAGAGATAAACTCTTCTTGAGCCTTATCCTTATCCAAACTGAGATCCTCTCCTGTTCTAAGACTCATGTCCCTTGTCTGCTTATCTCAGATTTCGGTATCTCTGCAGATAACCTCGGCCTAGCCGAGATCATCTCGGCATAGCCGAGATCATCTCGGCAGTGTGACCAGGCCACGTGGCACCTTGGCTGACACTTCGGCGTCACCTTAGCCACGTGCTGTCATTCATAAAATACTTTTCCACAAACTACCCCTTAGGTTTTGTTACCTCGATAAGCTGAGGTGATGGAACCTACATCGTTTGTCCACATTACACGTCAGCTAAAAATTCGCTCTTCTCTTCAACCGAGATCATGAACCAAGAATCAAGTTCTTTAAGCATCTCAACCAAGATTGCTCTTCTAGCCGAGGTTATTGCCTTATTATTTCAAGAGTTCTCACTGTACATGAGCTATCACGCACAGTCGTTTCAACCGTTTCCTCCATGTGTCATATCCCCACTGGCCCGTACCTGGCACGCGCCATCAAGTCACGTCGATTCTGCTCATGCCACCTGACAGGCAAGTCATCCAAGGAATCTCACTATGTTTTGCCGCCTTTTAACTTTTTGATAAAACATTTCCCCATCTCTTTGTCTTCTCACTTTTGCAAACTCGATTTCTCTCTCTAAACTCCTAAGCCTCCACTGCTGCTTCTTTGAGTTTTCTACAACTGTTCCATTCTTTACTTTCGGCGAGCTTGCTATTATTCCGTGTCGATCGTCACTGTCATCTGGATCCGGTGAACTTCATTCTGATGTCCACTTCTCCGGCTTTATCTGGTAAGTCTTCAATTTCTTCTTTTTCATTCTTGTTCTTTACTATTCTTTAGTATATTTCTCCTCTGAATTTTCCATAAGCTTTTTATGTTGCATTTGCCTCCCGTGCTTGTATTGCTATAGGCATCTATTTGTATTTTCTTATTTTGAATCTTGATCATTCATGAATGCACCGTTAGCCCACTGTTTACTAATAAACATTTATGCTCATCCCTTTATTTTGATTTTTTCATGTGCTTGATCTCAACTGCATTCATCATGTTTCGAACTTGTTCCACAATTCTCCCATTGTGCCCACTGGCTCTATTGAATTGCTTTTATCGATTATGAGTCTTGCTTTCTTTGTTTTTCTTGCCTATTTTTCAAATCTTTGCCTCTGTTCATTCTGCATAGATTTCTAGGTTTGGGTTTTGACTTAGAAATCTTTACAATTTAGGAAAACTGAAACAAAATCCTCCCCTTGATCTTCCAGAACCCTCACCCTAGTGCTCTCTAGGGTTTAGATGAGGTCCTCTGACCCCTATCAACCACTTTTCTCTGAAATCCAGCACCGATTACCTTAAGCTGACATTATGGGTATGTTTAGATGGAGGGTAGACACCCTTGCCAAGTTGGAATACTTTAGGCAAGAGTTCTCCATTCCAGTTGACGTTTAGCTCCGGTTGGCTGGAGAGGACGACTCTATCATGCCTGGGAAGGATTACATGCCCTTTCCCGTAGTCTCCATTATTGAGGGTGGAATCAGGTTCTCCATTGACATCCTTTTTAGGGAGGTCCTCCATTACGACAAACTCAACCCCATGCAACTGACTGTAAATTCTTTTAAGATCATCAATGGCATTGCTGAGTTGGCATGTCGGCAGAATGCCATAATTACCCTATTTGATATCTAGTACTGCTACACTATGTGTAGCCTTAAGACAAAAAATGGCTACACATACTACCTCAAGCCGAGATCCACATAGTACAAGTTGGTAGCTGACATTCTAGACTTAAATAAGGGCACGGGAGATGACTACCTAATTGTCTCAGGCAATTGGGAGTTCGTGCCAGACGATGAGCTTCACATTTTCCCATTGCACCGTGAAGTTTTTAGGGATGATAAAGGTAAGGACTTAGCCCACCCCCCCTAAAAAAAAAAAAAAAAGTCCCTTTCTATTTTCAGCAATCTTCCTATTTATCTATTCTAATATTCTCTTTTTGTCATTGCAACCCTTCCTCAGCTAGGAAAGAATTTTTGCTAGTCCTACGTACCGAGCAAAGACTTGGTTTGCCTTCTCAGTTACCAATTAAGGTACGCCAGGCCCCAACCCTTTTCAACTACATACCGAAATACCGCTCCTCTCTCCTCGACGTTACCAAGAGAAGTCAAATGCCTCATTCTGCTACAACTCCACCAGTTGTTTCATCACCAAGGCCAGACCAAGCCTCCACTTCAAACCCAGTGGACTAGCCATCCACTTTTGCCCCCCAACTAATTCCTCTGGCCTAATGCCAGCGCGGATGCCCAGCTCCTCCTTATGCCCTTGTCGACAGAACTCGCAGCCGTAGCCTAGTTTTCTCGGCCACAGACCCATCCAACCTTCCCATTGCCTTGCCAACAATTTATTTGGCACCGATGTGACTGTTGTTGTAACTTCCGAGGACATGGGTTGTCAAAAGGTGGTAGCGGAAGGCCTTCTTGCCGATATCCCAGGCATAGTCACTATCCAGTCCTCTTCTCAATTGTAGCCAAGGCAAAAACCCAAAAGGGTTAAGAAGGTGAAGGCCAAGGCCACCATCACCTAGCTCCTTTAGACTCTGAGAAAGACCTAGAGGATTCGGTCCCTCTATTGAAGCTTGCCGAAGCCGAGAAGAGACAGGCCGAGGTTGAAGCATCTGATCCTCTGCCGCTCAAGAAGCCGAGGTCCGAGGGTGCAGCAGGCCCAAGTGCTTCTCACTCCAAGGAGCCCTGGTCCCCTGCGCTTATGGTTGGAGACCGTCCTACGTCGGTTGATGACAGTGCTATAGATAACATCCAAGTCGACGCTGCACTCTCCACAGCTGTTCTCTTGCCAACCGATATGGTTCAAATGGCTGAGATCACGGAGTATGAAAACTTCGTGCTCATAATGCAACACTCTGTTCTGGTAAGTCTTTAATTTAGACATTTTTCATTCGGTTTCTATTATCTTTGGTTCTACATTTAGCCAGGAAGTTTTTCATAACTTGCTCTTTTCTTCCAGGCTATTTAACATGCCCACTTCTTTGTAGTCAAAGCCGAGGAGATGAAGAAAGAGTTAGCACATAAGACCAAGAAGGTTGCCAAACTCCTTTCTTCACTAAATCAAGCTGAGGCGCGTGTTCACCAATTTATGGACATGGCAAAGGTTGCCCAGTCTGCTTAAAGTGTAATTGAGAAAAAGGCCGAGGCTGCTGATGTCACGACCCGAACCCGCCCCTATGGGTTAAGGCCATAACTGGCCAGTAATCGTGTGATTACCTACGGCCTCAAACCAAATAAATCGAACTCATCAGAGATAAAGGGGCTAAACGGAAGCAAATTCAAAAACTTTGTCCATAGAGCCGTGCTTAGATGCACACCATAACATTCCAAACATTTATATGTTAATAACTCACAATAGATTATGTACTAATACAAGCACTGCACATACAGGATCATACAGGTTTAAGTCGGTCAAACCCAAAACTTATATACAAAAGTGGTCTGATGTCTTCACCAACAAAACTAAGCTATAAGCAAAGGACAAAAGGGCGAAGACAGTCTCATGCGTGAGACTTTTGGGCTGACTCTTCAAAACTCTGATTGGTCCTCACAATTCACCGGGGCTGGTTTTGGTCGTCCCTTGGCTCACCTACATGTACATGAATAAGCGTGAGCGAATGCCTAGTGAATAATATCAATTAAGAAAGGTACATAAACAATCATAGAAACAGTTATAGCAAACGGCCTTTGGCCCAATTATCTATATCCATCGTTCGTACCCATCGGCCTTTGGCCCAGTCATTCATATCAATTGGCCTTTGGCCCAATTAATTATACCAATCGGCTTTTGGCCCAATCATTCATATCAATCGGCCTTTGGCCCAATCATTCATGTCAATCGGCCTTTGGCCCAATTAATTATATCAATCGGCCTTTGGCCCAATCATTCATATCAATCGGCCTTTGGCCCAATCAATTATATCAATCGGCCTTTGGCCCAATCAATTATATCAATCGACCTTTGGCCCAATCAATTATATCAATCAGCCTTTGGCCCAATCAATTATATCAATCGGCCTTTGGCCCAATCAATTATATCAATCATTGTCCGCCATTCAAATTTATGAACATACAAAACTTACATATAAGTAAACAATTGGACAACGATATACTTCAAATATCTTGTTAAGATATTACTCACAGTGATCGGCTTGCGAAATTGTCCTGGAACTCGACCCTACACATGCCATGAACACAAAAGGGTCATTAACAATTCAATCTGTTCAAAATTCACATTTTCCTCTTTAGGCTTCATTCCTATCTCTTTAATTCAATTACAATGCTCAATGCATGCCTAAGAGCGTTTAGGAGTGAAAGGGAACGGAAAATAGAACACAAAATGCAAAAACAGGATTTCAGAAAATAGGGTCCCCGCTCGAGCGTGGACTTCCCCGCTCGAGCGGACCCTTAGGTCTGCAAAAGTACTGGTTGCCTTCTATTCCAGCTCGAGCGTGAACTCGGCCGCTCGAGCGGACTGCCTGTTTACATAGCTCCCCGCTCGAGCGTCAACTTCCCCGCTCGAGCGGGAACCATGTCTGCAGAAAATGCTGGGAGCTCGATTTCTCCACTCGAGCGGCACTTAGCTCGCTCGAGCGGACGTCAAAAATTCTGGGTTTTCCAGAACACTCCCTTGAGTTCAAACTCGACATTCAACCAATTTTTCTTGCATGCAAGGCTCCAATCTCACATATATTTGTACTAACATGGTATAAACACCAAAACACATCTCTATGGAGCCCAATTTCACAAATCAAATACATGCATGGCTCAATTTAATTTAAACTCAATTCTATCATACACATTCATGCATTCAAAGCTCCTATCTTTAATTATTCAAACATGCATGCTAATCTTGACTTCATTTCCATCCCAAATAATGCAAATGGTGTTCACTCTCATGGAATACAACAAAAGCATGCTTGCATGTATACTTCAATGCTCAATTCTTTACAATTCCCATGTTACATGCTAGATTATGTAATTTCACAAAAATTCACTACATGCATGCACATATGGACTTCAAATTCATCAAATACAACACAACACCATCATCTATAGCACAATTCTTGTTCTTGATCACCAATCAACTCTAAATTTACAAGATTACTCACCAAAGAGCTTTAATCTTCACAACTATGGTTAATTCTTGAGCTAGCCTTCAAGACTCCAAAGCTTCAAGAGCAAACTTAGATGATTTCCCCCTTTCTCTCTCAATTTCGGGTCTCTCACTCTCTCTAGAGAGTTTAAATCAGCCAAAGCCACATAAGGGAAGGAATTGAGGGTGTAGTGCCCTTTTACATCAAACCCCACTATTCCAAAATAATAATAATAAACAATTGGGCACTAAATTATCAATTTAATCAACTTAATCTGACCTGAATCAATTTCTAATTAAATTTCACCGTAGGCTCTAAAAGTTATGCCAATCACAATGACGCAATCAATTTCGGGTTCTATAGCCGATAAGGCCTTCAATTTAATTTCCAAAGCGGAAATCAAACAGATATTCATACGGTGAACAGATAGAAATCCAAAATCACATATATCCATATAATGGTACGCAAAATCATATCAAGACATATAACCACATACGTATTAGGAACCAATTAACATAATACAGAACAGGGGTATCACAGCTGAGCTATCGTTGAGGTCGCCAAAGTTGAGGCTAGGGAGGCTAAAGCAAAGGTGGCCCAGGCCAAGGCTGATCTCAATGAGGCCCTTGAATCCAAAGAAGCTGACATCAAAGCGGCTGATGAGAAGGCTTATGTCGAGGGCGCCGCCGCCTTTCGCGACAATTACAAAGCACAAGTGAATCTAGCCTACAACAAGAGATATTATCTCAGCTGGATGGCGGCCCTCAAGGAGTTATTTGTGCTAGATGACTCCCCTCTACGAGATGTCAGTTGTCTTAACGTACCATTCCCTCCTTCATCCAATCAAGCTAACGAGAATGATGAGGCCAATGAAGATGAAGGCGATGAAGAGGAAGCCGAGGAAGAGGCTGATGGTGCTATTGCGGCCAAGTTCCCAACCTTTAACGATCAAGTCCTGGACTTGATCGGTGAGGATGACGATGAGGTGTCCAAGAGTGCCTCTCCTAAAAAGACAACTTTTAAGGCCGAGGTTCAAATCGCCAAGAAGAGCCTTGACGAGACCTTACTAGAGATTACGCTAAGATTCAGGCCGGCAAATCTGCCCAGCTGACTACCGAGGCTGAAACAACGCTAATTTCTGAGGCAAGATAGTCTGAGGAAAACATTGAAGACTCATGTACTTAGGATTTTTTCCTCTTTTCGTTGAGCTTTTCTTTTTTCAGTATTTGTAATCTTTTTGCTTGTAAACAATGCTTGCTCTTGATTGGCCGATGTGCCTTTTCCTGTAATCCAAAACTCCATCTTTGAATGCAAGTCTTCTTTTTCTTTAAGTGTTGATGCCTATTTCCTTATTCTTTATATGTCTTGTATGCTTCTATACTTAGAATAATTTTACACTTTTCCTAAGTATAACTTGCTTGTATAATTACTTCGAGTTGAAACACCTTAGAACCACCTCATCACGAGTGTCACCTTGGTTAGTCACCTCAGACCAACTTATCTCAGAGTGCATCTTTTGCTATGATCTCGAGCAACTGGCACTTTATACAAATTCTTTTAATAACTTTCAACAAGTGTTATTTCTTTACTTGTACTTGTTTTCTTTAGTCAAAACTTCATCCTTCTAACTCTTCCAAGTTTGACAACCTGGTTGGTTATCTCGGGTAACAAATACCTCAGGGTATCCCCTCATGCAGTTACCTCGACTGACTCCAACTTGTAAATTTTTCAAAAAATTTCAACAAGTGTTAAGCCTATTCCTCATTCCTGCTTCCTGCCCCCTAAAGTGAACCTAAGTACTACTTATGTTCACATTAAGCATGTATCTCCATTTTTTTGCCAAAGTCTGATTCAAACAAATTTTAGCCGAGGTTTTCTACCTTAGTGTCTCTGCTAATCTGACTAGATCAATCTTAATTCAACTCTGCCGTCACGGCAAGTCTAAGTTACGTATCATGTTCCATTCTGAAATATCGCCAACTTAGTTCAACTCTACCATATGGCAAGTGTTAATTCAACTTTACTATATGGCAAGTCTGAGTTATTCGTCATGCTTCATTGAGAAACATCGCCAACTTAGTTCAACTCTACAATATGGCAAGTTTAATTCAACTCTATCATATGGTAAGTCTAAGTTATTCGTCATGTTCACCATGGGAATATCGTCATAAGACTATTCAGTCTTATCGCAATAATGTCAACAATAATCCGTAAACACAAATTCGAGCTAGCATTTTATTAATACTTTGGCTAATAAAATTATTACATGAAACTCAAAAAACAAAAAACTAATGGTGAAAAAACTTCAAATTGTTTGTGTTCCAAGGCCTTGGTAACTCCTTGCCATCAATATCTTCCAGCTGATACACGCCATTGCCGGCGACCGAAATGATTCGATATGATCCTTCTCAATTTGGGCTAAGCTTGCCCTCCCTGGGATCCTTCTTGTTGCCGACAACCTTTTTAAGGATGAGGTCCCCAACCATGAATTCTATTGGGTTGACCTTCTTGTTGTAAACCCTAGCAAGCTACTACTGGTATGCCCCCAGCAGAATTGTTGTTCTCTCCATTCTTTCTTCCAACAAATCCAGATCTCGGGCAAGGTATGCCTCATTAGATCCCTTATCCACTCATTGAGCTCTAATTCCAGGGATGCCAACCTCTAATGAGATGACTGCTTCAGTGCCATATGCTATGGCCAAAGGTGATTCTCCAGTGGATCTTCTCGGCGTAGTCCGATAAGCCTACAACACATTGGGCAATTCTTCCACTCATTTTTCCTTAGCTGCTTCCAGCCGCTTCTTGATCCCATCCAAGATGATCTTGTTGGATACCTCTGCCTGACCATTGCTCTGGGGGAAGCTGGGGGTAGAATAATAATTTTTGATCTTATACCTTGCATAGAAGCTCTTGCTCAGCTTACTATCAAACTAGGTGCCATTGTCTGCCACAATGGCTTTGGGATCCCAAACCTAGTGATGATGTTTTTCCAGATAAAGTTCTTCACATCAATATCTCAAATCTTCACAAGGGATTCAGCCTCTACCCACTTTGTAAAGTAGTCTGTGGCTACTAGCAAGAATTTTCTTTATCCAATTGCTTGGGGCAATTGCCTAACAAGGTCCATGCCCCACTGGGCAAATGGCCAAGGATTGGATATTAGATTCAGATCTGCTACTGGCTGATCTATTAAAGGTGCAAACCTTTCACACTTTTTACACTTCCTTACATAGGTTTCAGCATCCTTCTGCATGTAGGGCCACAAGTACCCCTAAGATATGGCCCTATGAGCAAGTGGTCTACTCCCAGCATGGCTTCCGCATACACCTTCATAGATCTCGTAAAAGAAGTCCTCAACCTGGGATGAATGCACACACCTCAAAAGGAGCCCAATGAAGGACCTTCTGTAGAGATGGATTTCTGTTGATAGGAAAAATCTGGCCGACTTCAATCTGGTTTTGTGTGTTCCTTTTTATCTATTGGTAGCCTGCCATCTCTGTAAAACACAGCTATGGCGTTCATCCAGCTTAGACCCATCTCTACACACATTACTTCATATTCTGTGATGAGGGGTTATATACTTAGGCCTGACAGATAATCCACCATTATTGTCCTGGTCTCACCTGATTTCATCGCACTGGCCAGGTTAGCCAAGGCGTTGGCATGGCTATTATCATCTCGACTAACATGTTGTAGCCATCAATTCTCGAATAGTGTCAACAGCTTGACAACACCCTTGACATAGGCTATCATTCTTTCATCTCAAGCTGCACTCGTCTGTTGCTTGGTTTATAATGAGCTGGGAGTCGCAGAAGACTACTACCTCATCGGCTTCCATGGCTACTGGTAGCTTCAACCCCGCAATCAGTGCCTCATACTCTGCTTCGTTATTTGAAGCCTTGAATCCCAAATGAATAGACTGCTCTATCATTCGCCCTTCTAGCGATACTAACATTACTCCTGCCCATGTTCCTTGTTGGTTTGAGCTTCCGTCGACAAAGAGCCGGAAGGAGTCTCTGATGTAGATATCGCAGGGCTTTGGTTTCTCTTCTTCTTTCTGCGTTGCTGGTGTGGGGTTCTTTGGGCCCAGTTAGGCTTCCTTTCATTCTCTTGGGCATCCTAAGCCACAGCTCACCGGAGCCCGCCTTGGAATGGCACCAGGAGTGAACTCAGCCATAAAGTCAGCTAGAACCTGGCCCTTGCTTGCTATTCTAGGCCTGAATTCCAAGTCATATTGACCCAGCATCACTTCCCATTTGGCTACCCTGCCTATCAGATCTCCATGCTGCAACAGGGACTTTAGGGGATGCTCAATTAGAACCACAATCTTGTGGGCTTAGAAGTTGTGATTCAACTTTTTGGAAGCCATCACCAGGGCTAGTTTTAACTTCTCCAAGGGCAAGAACCTGGTTTCTACGCTCGCCAGGGTCTTGCTCACGTAGTATATCGCCTTCTGTTCCCCCTCCTCTCCGTAGATTACCATCGCATTGACAGCGTGGTCTAATACTACCAAGTGCAGGAATAGTTCTTCTCTAGGTATTAGAGTTAACAAAACTACAAAATTGGAGCTGTTGTTAGGTACCTTTTCAAGTCGACCAGGCCGACTTTGCATTCTTCCGTTCACAAAAAATCTGTTGCCTTCTTCAGCAAACTAAAAAACGGTTTGCACTTATCCGAACTTCAGCTAATGAACTTGTTCAAGGTTGTTGCCCTTCCAGTCAACATTTGTACTTGTTTGGCTGATGTCGAGCTCTTTGAATCAAGGATGGCTTTGATCTGATTTGGGCTTGCTTCAATGCCCCTCCTGGTGACCAAGTATCCCAAGAACTTACCAGACCTAACTCCAAATGCACATTTTAAAGCATTAAGTCGGAGCCGATATGTTCTAAAGATGTCAAAGACTGCCTTCAAGTTGGCCAGATGGTTCCCAAGTTCTTTGGTCTTCACGACCATGTCATCGATGTAGACCTCTACTGTCCTCTCAATTAGATACTTGAACATCTTGGTCACTAACCATTGGTAAGTTGCTCTTGCATTCTTCAACCCAAAAGACATTACCTCGTTGCAGTATAGCCCTTTTGGAGTGACGAATGTCATCTTCTCTTCGTCAGGGAGATACATCGTTATCTGGTGGTATCCCCTGTAAGCATCTAGGAAGCTCATCCTTCCATGCCCGGATGTGGCATCCACCAGCTGATCGATCTTAGGCAAAGGGAAGCTATCCTTGGAGCAAGCCTTATTCAGGCTGGTGACGTCCACACAGACCCTCTACTTATCGTTCTTCTTTTTCACAACTACCTGTATTGGACAACCAGGTAGGGTAGTTCACCTCTCGGATGGCTTGGGCTTCCAACAGCTTGTCTAGTTTCTCTTTGACTGCCGCCACATGTATTAATGTTAGCCTTCTTGCTTGCTGGATGACAAGTTTGGCTGACCTATCCACATTGAGCCTATAACAAGTGACCTTGGGGTCAATGCCAGGCATTTCATAGGGCGTCCAGGAAAATACTTCTATGTTTGCTCGTAAGAAAGTCTCTAACTCTTTTTCCTCCTCCTCCTCCTCCACTAAGCCTAAGCCGAGAAGAAAAAAGTGCTCTTCATCACCTTCTTGGACCAGAATCTTCTTCAAAGCTTCCCCACTCTTGTCGGCTGGTTCTTTGCCGACATCATCTAGAACCTCCCTGTCCTCGTCTTCAATCTTTACTATTTCTGTTTCTCGCACATTGCAGGTGGACTTCATTGCTGCAATGGAGCAATTTTTCGCCTACACCTGGTCTCCTCTGACCTCCTGTACTCCTTGTTCGATTGGGAATCGTAACAGCTGGTGCAACGTTGAGGGAACAACCCTCATTGCGTGCAACCACAGTCTACCTAAAATAACATTGTAAGGGAAGAGGGTGTTAATTACTGCAAACTTCGTCCTTACCTTCTTCGTGCTACCTGCACCTCCAAATTCGTGGCACCGAGAGGCCATGTTGGCATCCTGTTGAATCCAACCATCGGGCTGTGGGATTGTTTTAGATCATCTAGGTGAAGGCCAAGCTCTTTGTAACATCTAATATACATGAGTCACACGAACTGCCTTGATCAACCAGTATGCGCCTCACCTGGCAATCTCCGATCTTCAAAGTCACTACCAGAGCATCATTGTGTGAATGCTGCACCATATTTGAATCGGCCTTAATGAAAGAAATCATCAATTCCTGATATTCACTCTTTTGCGACTTTTTTGCTGGACCTGATATACATCCTGCAGATGCTTTACTCTTTGGGTCTCCCCTCGTACTTTATTCTTATTCACTTTCCAATGAATCACATTGAGTACCCGAGGTCCATCTGCTTGTTGTGGTGGTGGTGGCAGAGGTGGTGTTGTGCCTGGGGAAGCCTTGCATGCTCTTTCTTTGTCCTTGCCTCATCTACTAGGTCTCTCAGGTAGCCCTGTCTAACCAGATCTTCCAGGTGTCATTTCAAGGCCCTACATCCCTGAGTCAGGTGCCTATCCTCATTGTGGTAAGCATAATGCTTCCTAGTGCTTTTCCCCATAAACTCACCGGGATCTTTTATGGCGCCCTGTAATATGGCTGGTTCCTGATCCTTTCTAGAACCTTGTAGATCGGGATTCTGAATACCATGTTGACTTCCTGTGCAGCCCCCAACCCTGTCTCCTGCCTGTTAGCACTGGTGTTACCTCGGCCTTGCTTTGGCAAGCCGCTTCTCTTTTCTTACTTTGGTGTCTTCATTCCTTATATGTCTTCCTCTACTCCGGTATACTTCTTAATCCGTGCCATGAACTCCTCCATACTCTTTGGTAGAGTTTTGGCTAGTGATTTCCGAAGCAAACATTCATCATCCAGGTTGTTTTTGAATGATACGACCGCTAGCTCCTAGTTACAAACCAAAATTCGGTTGAACACCTCATAATACCTTTTTGGCATAAGCCCTGAGGCTTTCACCATCACTAATGTTCAAAGCCAGTAGGGAATCTACCCTTAGTGGCTGTAACTTGTTCGTAACAAACCTGGCCACAAACATCTCAGCCAAGCCTTTTCAACTCTTCACAGTTCCTTTCGGTAACTTGTGGAACCAATTCAATGCGATCTTCCCAAAGGATGAAGGGAACACCTTGCACAACAACTACTCATTCCCACTCCACAAAGCCATTGAATTCAAATATAAATCAACATGAAAGTTCAGATCAGACTTACTGTCATAAATCTAAAACCTCGGCATGTGGAATCGCTTCGGGGCCTCACACGCATCCAACTCTATTGAGAATAGCGTCCTCAGCTTGACGATGGATGTGATCCCGGCGTTGAACCGCTTTCTCTTGAGGTATTCTCTCAAATCCTCCTTCGTTCAACTGAGAGCTCGGCTATCAACATATTTTAGTCTTTTTGGTACGCTACTCCCAGTGTCATTGTGTGTCCTCTTGGACTTCTCTTCATTCACTGTTTCAAAACACAAGCCCTTTCCCTGGATATGCCGAGGCTCTTTAACATAGGTCCCCTTGGTTTAAGGCGTCTTCTGTAACTCACCTTTTACTGACTATGTTCGTCCGACATCCCATGACAGTCGATGTGAGCGCTCATTTCCCCTGCCATGCTGCGGGACTACTGGGATTGTTTTCTGCCCCCCTTTCTGGGCATCAGTCTTGGCTGTTGGTACTAGCGTGTCCTGTAACGGGAACGGTGGTTGCAACACATTGTTTTGCATCATGAAGTTGACAACCGACTGTAGGTCTGCCAACTTGTTTTCCATTCCTTTCATCTCATTGTTTCTCTTCAGGCATCTATCCTTCCACACTTGGAGGTCACTTTCATTGTAATATTCATCTCGGCCAGCTTTCTTTGGGGCATTACCCTCTTTGCCGACGTTCTTCTCCCCAGGATTCGGATCTTGTGCTCTTTTATTACGGTTTTCCTCCCCGACGTTAGGATGCATGTTCACAACTCTCACTGTGGATATCGTCCCCAATCTTTTCTTCCAGCCCGTTATTGGCTATCTATTCTCCTTAAGTTGCCTTAGACAGTCCCAAATTGTGGGTGTTAATTTTCAACGACACAACCAAAAGGGGAACTTAGCTGGAGAGTATCGGCAGAATAGATTAAGCCCAATAACCTATAACAAGAAGATAAGAATACCGCAGTGGTTCGCCACCTGGGGGCACTCCGACAATCAAGTCAGTAATCAGTATCTTTTACAAATAGCAAATAGTACTCAAAACTTACAAGAATGAACTTACCTTAGACCTACGAGGATGCCATGTTTTTGTAACCAGCAATAACCTGATCCCTTTAGAAGCCTCACTTCAATGGACGCAGGCTCAATGCTCATCCTGGACCTTCTGCTAGATAGAGATAAACTCTTCTTGAGCCTTATCCTTATCCAGGTTGAGATCCTCCCCTGTTCTAGGACTCTTGTCCCTTATCTGCTTATCTCGGATTCTGGTGTCTCCACAATCTCAGCTACGTGACCAGGCTACGTGGCACCTCGGCTGACACTTCGGCATCACCTTAGTCACGTGTTGTCATTCATAAAATACTTCCTCACAAATAGGACTAGCGTCTACCATATAAGAATATTAGCTAGAGATTCCTTAGCCATTCACCTTCATTACCTACCATTTCTAAAGCAACAAATTCAGATTCCATAGTAGAAGAGGCTTTACAAGTTTGTTTGGATGATTTCCATGATATAGCATCACCTCTAAGAGTAAACACATAACCACTGGTGGAATTAATTTCACCGTTATCTAAAACCCAATTAGCATCACAAAATCCTTCTAATACAATAAGGTATCTTGTATAGTGAAGACCTAGGTTCATAGTACCTCTTATATATCTTAGCAATCTAGCTAAGGCTACCCAATGTTCATGGTTGGGATTTGTAGCTCGACTTTTTCGCGCCCCCTTTCAAAAGTTGAAAAAAGCCCTACAGTTCAAACTCCTGCGGTTCTGAATCTGATCCCATAAGTGCAATGTGAAATAGATAATCACCAAAGAGTCCAAATTTGGCAAATCTTTTAGAAAATCGATTTTGAATCAAATTGCCAAAAATGGATTGCTTTGCCAGGTACAAAGTTGTCACCTAAATATTTTATTTTTTGAAAATTTAGAAAACCCATAACTCGTGCCAAAGGTCACGTGTCTGTCATCACCAAGATTGTCTCGGCTCGGGAACTTGGGTATGAGAGGGGAAGGTCATGAATTGAGCACCCCCGCTTGCCCAATCAAAGATCGGCCTCTACTAATCATGATATGATTTTTATCAACATTATATGCTCTTGTTTTGGTTATTTGGCTAGCATTACTATGTGATGCGCACACACAAGCATAGACTAACTTTGCAAGAGTTGGAACACTCGATTCATGTTTGTTTTTGAAAATCGTTTCGAAATATATACCACTTGAAAAAGTGATCGCATATAAACACTACTCAAATTATTCTAATTCAAGCAACAAGCCTTCATCCACCGGCATTCAAGCAGTTATAGCATTTAAGCAATTAGCCTCATGGCAAGCATATTAGACATGGCAACATCAACACTCATGCAATATGCTAAAGCGAGTAAAGACTCACCAAGTACTCCAAGCCAAAATGAAGAAATGAATTAGAAAAATGCATGATCCTAACACTACGCCAAAATAGGGCATTAACGGCAATTTTTTTAACGGCGGTAACGAAAACCACCGTTAAAGGTACTATTAACGGCGGTAACGAAAACCGCCATTAATACCGCTGTTAATGTATCATTAACGGTGGTTTCGTTACCGCCGTTAAAAAAAACCGCCACTAAAAGTGTCTTTAACGACGATAATGAAACCCACTTTTAACGACGGTAACGAAACCACCGTTAATGCCTACTTTTAACGGCGGTAACAAAACTGCCGCTAATGCCCAATGTAGACACCCCATTTTTGACCGACCTTAAGACTCAGACGTCACCCGGTTGAGCGCTCGGTGATGTTGCATACTGTGCTCGTTCAGAAGTCTCAGAGTCGCGGCCGCACGCCCTGCCTCCGGACCTCCGAACCATCTTCTCTACCTTGTCTCGGTTTGCGAACCAGGCTCGGTTTTCTCTGTTTTCTTTCCTAAGGGAAGGGAGTGGTCCCGAAGATTATCTCCCGGTGGCCGTGAGCTACTTTTCGTGGCCGTAGGCCATTTTGCCCATTTCGGAGCCCAGTTCCCGGTTTTCGGGGCCGTTAGGCCGTGTGCCTCGGCTCGGGACCGCCCAACCATCTCCGCTTTCTCCGATTATTGGCGGAGACCTCTGTTTTAATGTTCCGAGGAACACTGGGGCCCCTGGTGCCCACTTCGCAGCCGAACACCACTTCCGGTGCCCGGCGACCCATTTTCGGGACCCCGAACTGCGTGATTTGGGCCCCGAGCATTCATTTTGCATCAGCCTTCTCCGTTTTTTGGCGGAGACCTCTGTTTTAATATTCCGAGGAACCCTGGGGCCCCTGATGCCCACTTCGTGGTCGCGTGCCACTTCCGGTACCTGTAGCCGGTTTTCGGGACCCCAAACTGCGTGTTTTGGTCCCGAGCATTCATTTCGCATCCATTTGCTCCGGTTTTTGGCAGGTATCTCTGTTTCGTCATTCCAGAGGACACTGGGGTCGCAGATACCCACTTCGCTGCTGAACACCACTTCCGGCACCTGCAGCCCATTTTTGGGATTCCGAATTGCTCGGTTTTGGCTCCGAGTGTTCATTTCTCATTAGTTTTTGTTCAAACTTGGCAGGTACCTCTGTTTCAACATCAGGAAGATCACTGGGGGGTGAGAAGCCAGCAATTATCCCAGATAACCAGTTTCGCTCCTCCGGAGCCCGTTTTGCTCACTTCCGGGCCAATGTTGAACACCCTAGGGGTATTTTCTTCCAACCAAAGCTACATATCTGTGATGAGGGAATCTAGGAGGACCCTAAGGGTTGGTGGTCGGCCAGAAACTGTGGGTTTCATTTTTGGGCCTCTCCTTCAAGCTCTATGTTGTGACTCTTGGTTCATTGTTGCCAAATTCAAACCTTGGATCCTTGTTCTACACATCTTGGAGGACACTTTGGCATAGTGGTCGGCCAGAAATTGTTGACTTCATTTTTGGACCTCTCCTTCAAGCTCTATGTTGTGGCTCCTGCTTCAGAGTTGCCAGATTTCAACCATGGGGCCTTGTTCTACACACCTTGGAGGACACCTTTCTATACTGGTCGGCCAGAAAATCTTCTGTTCATTTTCTTGGGGTGGCCGGCCGGCCATGGTGAGTGGCTGGCCGACCAGGTGGGGTGGCCGGCCGGCCACCTCCCACAAATTTACCTGGCCGGCCAGCTTCCTGCTTTCCAGCCTGTCCCAGCTGTCCGGATATCTTTCAACATATCCCGGGGCATCCGGGGGATATTTCGGGAGGGAAAGATTGGGTGCTTTCCCTCCCCTTTTACACCCCATTTCTTGCCTATTTGAAGGGCCCTCCCTCTCCTTCTTCAAGGTTGGCAAAACTTGTCTCAAGAACACTTCTCCAAAAACCTCCATTTCCTTAGCTTAAAACTCCAAAAAAGCTTCAAGTGTCAAGGCCATTCCTTCATCAACACCTAGCCTCACCATCCCTACCATCATTTCAGCAGCAAGGAGGTAAATTTCAGAGGTTGAGAAGCTACAAATCAAAGCCAAGAAGCAAAGAAAGACAAGTCTTCAAGGGTGAGTATTCAAAACCAACTTTTAGGGCCTTTTCTTGGTTCATTTTTATACTCTAATTGGTTGAGAATTGGGGCTCCGACCCCTACTTCTTTTGTGCTTGTTTTGAGCCCCTCTACAACTTTGTAGAAGGGCTCAACTTCATTTGATGCTTCTATGACACACTTGTTTCAATACCTAGCTTTTATGCCATTTTCTTGCATGCTAGTTTTGGTCTATTTGTGTTTGTTTATAGGGGTCCGACCCCTACTGCTTTTGTTCTTATTTTGAGCCCCTCTACAACATTGTAGAGAGGCTCAACCCCATTTGGTGCTTGTATATACCACCTCCTTCAATATTCATCAAGTGTGCCATTTTTGCATGCAATTTTTGACCTATTTGTGTTTGTTTTTGGGACTTCGACCCCTACTGGTTTTAGTCTCTTTTTGACCCCCTTTACATATTCCATGAAGAAAGTTTTGTCATTTGGTGTGTGCATTGCATGTCTCATGATATAGCATATTTGGGAGCCTATTTTGCATGGATCTTTTAGCATGTTTGTGTTCTGATTTTGAGGATGTCATCTTCTGCATATATGCTTATTTTTAGCTAATCTTCAATGTTGTAGAAGAAAGTTTGTCCATTTGGGGTTTTCATATATCACTTGTCTCAATACCCCTCTTTTGGCCACTAACTTTGCATGCTTTGTTTGATCTATCTATGCTTGCATTTAGGCCATGTTCATTACTGAAAAAATGCCATATTTGGGACTGCCTTGCTACTGTTCTTGCTGCCATGATCATATTTTGCATGTATAGCATGGCTATAGGCCATTTCGGGGCTTAATTTCACATTTTCGGGATGAATGCATGCTTCGAGTGTCATTTCGAATTGTTTCGGGGCTGTTTTCCCCTTTATTTGAGTGCTGAAATTCCATTGCCATGCTTGCATATCATTTCCCATGCCATTTGTATCATTTTTGCATTGCCTCGGTTTGCGTGCCAATGGGCACGCACTTCGAGGCACCTCATTTTTATCATTCCGGCAGCCTATGTGAGTGTGGTTGAGGCTATCTCATGTTGGCATAAGCCCAATTTGCATTTTCATGTTTCTACATCATTGCTTCGATTTGCGTGTCCGCGGACACGCGTTTCGAGGCAGCTTTGTTTTTACCCGCTGGCAGCCTATGTGAGTGTGGTTGAGGCCCTCTCATGTTGGCGTAAGCCCAATTTGCATTTTTATGCTTGTATGCCATTGCCTCGGTTTGTGTGCCCGTGTGCACGCATTTCGAGGCACTTCTTTTTTATCCGACGGCAGCTTGTGTGAGTGCGGCTGAGGTCCTCTCATATTAGTGTAAGCCCAATTTGCATTTTTCATGTCATTTGCATTGCGTATGCCATGCCTCGATTTGCGTGCCCGTGTGCACGCATTTCGAGGCGCTTTGTTTTTACCCGACGGCAGCTTATGTGAGTGCGGCTGAGGTCCTCTCATGTTGGCGTAAGCCCAATTTGCATTCCGTATGCCATTTCATTTCATTTTAGCATCGCCTCGGTTTGCGTGCCTGTGGGAACGCATTTCGAGGCACTTCAGTTTTATCCGATTTGCATTTTAGCATCTCCGCCTCGGTTTGCGTGCCCGTGTGCACGCATTTCGAGGCACTTCGGTTTTATCCGATTTCCATTTTGTCATCGCCTCGGTTTGCGTGCCCGTGTGCACGCATTTCGAGGCACTTTAGTTTTATCCGGTTTTCATTTCATCATCGCCTCGGTTTACGTGCCCGTGCGCACGCATTTCGAGGCACTTCGGTTTTATCTGATTTGCATTGCATCATCACCTCGGTTTGCGTGCCCGTGTGCACGCATTTCGAGGCACTCAGTTTTTATCCGATTTGCATGTCGCATCATCGCCTCGGTTTGCGTACCCGCGTGCGCGCTTTTCGAGGCATCTTATTTTTCATCTCATTTTCACAGCATCGCGCATACTAGGACATATGTTAGTTGCATTTCATGCATATCATGCATATTGCATCGTGTTCGGGATAGGAGTTAGACCGGACACGGGAAACGAGGCGCATTCTGTACTCCGAGTACCGGAACGTGTCTCAATTCCCAAGTCACCGACACTCCGGATTACCCATGATGGAGTTAGGTTTTGTTGTAGCATTCATGTGCATTCATCCCATATTGAGTTGTGCGATCCGACTCCTCGGCCATCATGCATCGAGATGCGTGATTGGTGGCACGAGGATCGAGGCATGCATATATTTGTGAAATACATTGCTGTGCCCCTTTCCTGCTCTCTGTTGCAGCAAAATCAAGGATCAACAACTTTTCAGAGTTCGGCACGCATTTCAAGAAACAGTGCAAACAGAGGCTAATCGGGGCATCCCAGTGGATTTCCGCGCCAAGCAGCCCAACAGGCGGCATTCATCAGAAGCAAGGCAGTCCCTGGCTTGCATGCCAGTTTTATCGCTTTTATTAATTAATTTGTTAATTAATTAGAAATTTGTATTATTCGGACTGTAATATTTGGACTGTATTATTCTTTCATTTCGGACTGTATATTTATTCGGACCCTCTGCGCGAGGGCAATGCTGTAATAAGGGTGTGTGAGTGTGATGTATGTCTTCCAACCCCCATTTCTTTCTCCCTTTTATTTACCCGCTTTGGATGGTTAGATATAGGGCATGTTTAAATTAGCATACAGTATGACAGCATGTTTGCATCATTCATCTGTTTTGCACGCACCGGGCTCGGCGCATCATACAAACTGCATTTGTATTTCAATACCAAATTGAGTACTTGATAGCTGTAGCATTTCATATGCCATATTTAGAATAGCCGAGCCTGCCATTAGTTTGCATTTTTGCATGTGTTGCATTAGGCATTCTGTATATTTTAGGATCATGCATGATTTCTAATCGGTTTCTGTTTTGGCTTGGAGTACTCGGTGAGTTTTATGCTTTAGCATCCTTGCATGCGTGTGAGTGTTGCCATGAAAGCATGCTTACCATGAGGCTAAATGCTTATGTGATATAACTGCCTTGAATGCCTGTGGGTGGAGGTTGAGTTATCTGAATTGGAGCAATTCATCAATTGTTTGTTAAGCCCACTAGATTGTGGCAAAATCTGTATTTTAAGCCTACCTGTGGGTAGCAAACCATCTTTCAAGCAAACAAACATGAAATGTTTTGTTCCAATTCAGACGACCCAGTCTATACTTATTTGCTGCGAGCATCACATAGTAACCTAGGCTAATAACCGGAATAAGAACACACAAAGTTTTCAAAAACAGATATCATGGTTAGTAGAGGCCGGTCTTTGACCGGGCGAGCGGGGGTGCTCACGATGTGACCTTCCCCAATCGTACCCAAGTTCCCGAGCCAACTTTGGTGATGACGGACACGTGGCCTTTGGCACCGAGTCAGGGTTTCCTAAATTTCCCATTTTAAAAATATTTAGGTGGCGACTCTGTTATCTGGCAAAGCAGTCCATGTTTGGCACTTCTTTCAAAAAACCTGTTTTTCTCAAAACGATTTGCCGGATTTGGACTCTTTGGTTCAGATTTAGAACCGCAACAAAAATCGAGTCCGAACTGTAGCGAGGTCCCCCGCGGGCGTTGTTACAGTTTCTGGCGACTCTGCTGGGGATTTAGAGAACTTGACTCGAACTCGTGATATCTGCTTTTGACTACACTTGTGTGTCTCTTTGCATTGCATTTGCATTGGTGCGCCTAGGACACCGTGTTTGCCATATGCCATTCCCGAACGATTTGCCGGAGGCTTGTCTTGTCAAGTCATGTCCGTAAGGCTGATCGGCTCTGGGCTCTGACAGCATGGGAACACAAACCCCGGTTTTACCGGGGCACCCTTTTTGACCATTCGACCTAGTGCATATTCGGATCCATAGTGACCATTCCAAACTAGGACAGGTTGCTTACCCGTTTATAGGTTGTTTGAAGCCGCTGCGTACGTAGTGAACCCCTAGTTCCTGACGAAATAGGACAGGGAAACCCTACCCCAACATAGGGGTGTTTTGGCTCTCACTTATCTGTTATGTGCTTGTTAGAGTGTGCCTCTACAGGGAATGCATGTATCAGTATGAGTTTGGGCATCAGGCCTGCGGGCATCAGTTTTTGAAATTGGGAATCAGGCTTGCGGGCATTATCCAGTATTTGGGAATCAGTTGTCCGCGGATATCAGATTCAGTTTATCAGAACAGTGATACAGGAATATTGACCAGTATTTGAGGACAGTGTATAGCCAGCTTACCAACTGTGTGTTGTTGTATACCCGACTGTGTGTGGTGTATTCAATTTAAGCCGTTATGCTGCCCGTTTTATTT